>JAFIDM010000001.1:35215031-35262521 GCA_023159025.1 Thereuonema tuberculata
TTCAAAAGTTTTTCTTTAATATAGCTGTCAAAAATTTAAGAGATTTACTTTTTTTTTGCAATAGCAAGGCGTGGAATAGATTTATTTTAATAGAGTTGTTTTTACTTACGTATGCTGCGGGTCCAGCTGGGCAATCCTTTCCACTCTCCTGAAACTAAAAAATAAAGATATAACAACAATAATAACAACAACAATTATAACAATAATACTTCACAAAAACATTTTGCACAACTCCAGAAGGCTGTGATACTCAACAGAATATGCATTGTTTGAAAATTTGTGGACACAACCACGCATCCATAACCATTCTTGCACATTTGTTTTACACTTCGCTACATGTGCTTTGGTCCTTGACCCGCCATGTTGTCTTTGCTGGGGAAACCATGTATTGATACATTTACATAATAATAATAAATATGATACTGATTTAAATTACATAGTTTGATCTAATGCTTTTTATTTATTACTTTATGACCGTGTACTATGAATTTTATATCAATTCGTTAATTCCCTGCAACACCTAATTGTCATACGAGTGAAATAAGATAAAATAATACAAGTAAAATAAAAGAAAATCCTTAAATCAACAACAAATGAAGAATTAGAAATTTAAATAGTTTATTGTTTCTCTCCATCTTCAAAAAATGAAATACATGGTAGTAGTAAAATGCTGGGCAAACTTGAAGGCCCGATATAACTGTAGCAAAATTACGAAAAAAGTCCAAATCAACATACGTGCGGAAATGCTTTATTCCCTTCTAAGGGAAACGGACGACTTGGCAAAAACTTGAACTAAGAATGTATAGGTCACCTTTCAAGAATGGTTATCCAACTGTCGAATGTGAAACAGAAACAATTCAACTGTATTTCGAGTAATTGAGAACAAGGCAGCCTCAAACGAACTAGGTTAGGTCGTTTTTTGGTGATATTGAACCCCAATATCTTATGGGCTGGAATAACAGGGTAATGGATGCATTTCCAGAATGATATCCAGGCATCATTCTAGTTTTCTGGATTCATATTAGCTGATTCATATATTCCATCATCATTGATGGCCAGTGAAGGTTCTACCATATGCTTCAAAACGATCTATTTTTTTCTGTATGGAAGAATTTGCGTGCCAAAGGTCTTGGACAAACGTGAATTAAACTGAAACACTCTTCTTTCATTGTACACAAAACTGTAGATTCCATTTAATAGACTGCAATATCTTGAATTATTAATGGAATGCCGAATTCGTAATAGCAAGAACGATAGCAATAGCAAAAGAGCGCTTACAATGATAATAAGAAAATGACTGTACTGCCAGTACCGTCATAATGAGTGGTACAATGGGCAGTTGCCAAAGGGGGGGGGGAGGAGGCAGGATACTAGGAGCCCTGTAGTGAATTTATGAAGAACTGATTAATATTCATTCAGTTTGAATTCACTTAAAAAAAACATGGTGTGAATAATTGCCGTTTGGTTAGTGTAAACCACATTTTAATTTTGCAAAAGTCTTTAGTGTTTTCAATTGAACTTATGACATCAAGACCTGCATCATCTGCATAAAGCTATTTTAAATTAGAGTATTTAATTCATTTGAATTAAAAACCACTGATTCAAACAATTTAATTACAATCTTATTATATAAAGTTTCTTTTTTCTATCATAAAACTACATTTTTAAATACCATACCTCCTTCCTGAGCTCTGCACAGCATGGGTTCTCCTGAGGTTTTTTGTCCTGTGAATGAAAATGAAGAATAAAAATTATAACAGTATTAAATTACAAGCACTAGCATAGATAAAAATAGCAATAGCCCACGTCCTACAACAACTTTCAATAATGCAATGCTAGAAAATAACATTAAACAAAATCCTCACTAAAAGTGATAAGGAAAAAAACCTCTAATCCAAATACACTCCGAAATTCTAAATAGCATCAATAATTCCAAATACAATGCAGGAACTCCCTTGGAGAAACCCAAAAACAACAACAATAGATTTCAGAAACCAGGATCACAGAACTAATAAATGAAATAAAATATCTCTGTCGCGCATCTACCGCATTAAGTGTATTTTCCAGAGGTCAACACTTGAGATTTGTGAATAATATTTGTTAATAATATTTTAATAATAAAATTGATATTCATCCGAAGTCAAGGTTATGTTATGTTATGTAGTGAAGGTGGGTGGCAGAGAAGCCAAGCACTGCGACCGGAGATCTATTGTACTATCCCACGGAAATAAGGACAGATGGAGAGAAAGACTTGGAAAGTATGGTGGGAGAAGTGCAGGGGAAACGGGAGAACCCGGAGAAAACCTGCCCACCATCACGAAACCCACATGAGAACGAAGTCAAGGTCAGTAGGTTTCAATATACTGTTATTATACTGTTAATTAATAATGTAATGATGATTGCGAAGAATTTTTTGTTTTTTTTAAAAACTGAAGTTGGGATTTTATCATTTCTTAATGATTTTAAGTTTTTTGACTACTTATGATGCATTGAGTCTCGCTAATTAATGGCTCTTCCGATTTCATTGAGTTACAGTTAACTGTGGTTGTATCATTGGTTAAAACTTTGCTGTTGCATTTATTTGAAACTTTATTTCCTATTTCTTTTTTTTTTCTTTCTTTTTATTATTTCAGTCAAAGTCTCTAAAATTTTCTTCAATTCAATGTAGTTAGTCTTTTTATTCCAATTACTTTATTTAATTACTTATATTAGCTTCTGGGTTAAGTTTTTTTTTTAGTAGTGTTGTACCTTCTTGATTCCGTCATCTTGTTTACTTTATTTCGCATTGTTTTAAAGTCGTTGTAGTGCGCCTTATTTGTTAAAATTATTTTTATGTTTCCTGAATAGTTTATCTATTGACACCTACCTAGTAAATAAAATTAATACTTATTTAACAACATTTAAAATAATTAATCAAAATCAATACGCATATTAAAAAACAGGAGTTTACGAATGACGCTTTAGAGACACTAAAATGAAAATATAAAAGAAAATCTAAAGTAAAGATAACTTTTCAATCTTACTGTCAATAGATCTCACCAAAGCATTTGATGAGATCAACCATGATATCTTCATCAAAACTTAGAAAAAATTCGAATAAGGGGCCTTATGTTAAACATTATTAGAACTACATCACAGACAGAAAAATCACCCTGAATATCAGTAGGAGGACCTCGAGTAATAAATTAAAGAAAAAAAATAGGAATACCACATGGATCTCTCCTAGGACCCACTCTGTTAACATTAGTGATATTAAAGTTAAAGTTGCTCCCTTCGATAGGCCATGGCTGGCCTGTGGGATCGCGGGAGGTCAGGCTCCCGCAGCTCGACCAACGGGACGAAGTTGGGGCCGGGGGGTCAGCCCGACGCCCGCCCGCCTTTAACTCCCGGGAAAGAAACCCGGTACCCATTCTACAGAGGGCTGGGTAGACCCTAGGACCCGTTTGGAGGAGAATGGAGCGTGGAAAAATTCCCGGCCTCCGCCGAGGCCGGGAATCGAACCCGCGACCTCCAACCCGCAGCCAAGCGCGCTGACCACTCGGCTACAAAAAATACTCATAAATTTTTTATACGCAAATAACTTAATACTACTAAAAATGGTAAAAATATAAATCAAGCTAACAAGGAATTGCAAGATTTCATTCATATAAAATTCTGGATACATGATAACAAATTACTGATTAATGAAAAAAAGACAGATATTCTTATGATGCATAAAAACACAGCAAACCCAATTATCAACCGAATACTTTCATAAACACCAATTGCGTAAAGCCCTTAATTTTACCAACTGTTAAAAAAATAGTAACTATAAAAAGCCTGCAACTATAACTATAAAAAGTAATGCATTCACTCGGAATCTACAAATCAAAGAAATTAAAAAACAAAAAACTAAACGTATTGAGTTTAACTTTTATCATGCAAGAAATATACTACCAATAAATAAATAACTTAAACGTGCAGGCATATGATATAGTGAAGACAATACAAAACTGCACTTAAGGAAACAAAAGGTTCTCGCACCCTGAGCTATCATGTCGGGAATCTGGGACAGCTGTTTCCTTATTAGGCTTCTTCAGTCAGATATACGCTTGATGGTAGCTCAAAGTGCGAGACAGATATGAGAAAACCATTTCAATTCCCCGAAATGGCGTTACTGGGACAAAGAATTTGAGGCTGTGAGGTGCACGGTTATTTATCGTTTTTACGTTGACTTTGCTTGAGGGCCATTTTGGGGAGCTTAAATGATTTTTTCATATTTTCTCGCACTCTGAGCTACCATCAAGGGTATATCTGACCGATCCGGGACTGAGATGAGGTCGGGTGGTCAGCCCAACGCTCGCCCAACGTTTCTCGCCCCGGGAAAGAAACCCGGTGCCCATTCTACAAAGGGCTGTGTAGATCCTAGGGACCCGTTTGGAGGAGAATGGAGCGTGGAATCCCGCCATCTCCAACCCACACCCAAGTATCCTTACCACTCGGTTACCGGTCACACTCACTGCAGAAAGGCTGTAAATTAATAGGACATATAAAATAATAAGTTATAACAAAACTGGTGGCGTTATAATGGTTCAGTTGTTCATTTTAGTCTTATCCTTAGGGGAAATCCCATTAAACAGCGGCTTTCTGGCTTCCCTTCAATTGTACTCTATTTCCTGCTACATTTTTGCCATTGATAACACAATGCCTTGAAGAAATGATATTATGTGAAAAATTGAATGAATGATAGAACTATGTCATCAATGACGGAGGATTATGGAATGATCCTCTACAGGAAACAAGAACAAAAGCCTATTTAACGCTTTCATTAGATTTTTTTTTTTTAAATTAAGGAAATCAATACACAGGAAATTTTAAAATTCAAACCAAAAATAAATGCAATTAAAATGACTTTTTTTTGTCTTATTTTTACAAAAAAAATTCTTTTCCGTTTTCTCTCCCATGACGAAGACTTCACTTTAGCAACCACCTCCCAAGTTTAACCAGTTGCAGTTTCTGGTGAATTAATGTGTGACCGAGAGACTTGTCCTTGTAACATTCCTTTGCGTTTTCTCTCCCATGACCAAGACCTTCACTTTAGCAACCATCTCCCAAGTTTAACCAGTTGCAGTTTAATTTTTTTTAATGTTAAAATGAGAAAAAAAAATATTTTCTTTATATTATTCTTCAAAAATGATTAAAAACAAATCTAAAAATACAAAATTTCTATTTGGGAATTATATTGTTAAATAAAATAGAAATTTCGTTTCATTTATTCTTTTTTCATATTTATAAAAATTACTAAAAATTAATTAATTACAAGTTTTTGTTTAAAAAAATTACTTTTCTTATTTTGTTCTAAAAACTTTTAAAAACAAAATTTCTATAAAATACACTATTAAAAAAAATACGTAATTATATAAAAAAGAATTAAATATAAAAGAAATTTTCGTTTGAAAAAATTCATTTTTTTCTCTTTATTATTAAAATAATACACTACCAAAATTTTCTATTTTTTTAATTATTAATTAAAATAATAAAAATTTTTGTTTTAAAAAATTATTTTTCTTCTTTTGCCTTAAAAATTGTGTAAAGCAAAACATTTAATTATCTAATTAAAGAAATTTTAGTTTAAAAAAAAAAAATCTTTTATTTTTTTTTTTAAATTTTTTTTTTAAATACTATAAAAATATATTTTTTAATAGTTTTCCTAATTTTATTTTTCAAAAAAATTATTATAAACAAATATCTTTTTAAGTATATAATTAAATAAAATAGAAATTTCGTTTTTTAATAATTCACTTTTTTTATTTTTTTGCAAGTTTACAGAAATTACTAAACAAAAATTCTGTTTTTAATTAATAGAAGTTTTCATTTTAAAAATTCATTTTCTTATTTTATTCTTTAAAATTATTAAAAAAAATTCTATAAAAGATTAAAAAATTAAAAAAAAATATGGAATTATATAAAAAAAGATTTAATAAAAAATTATACAAATAAAGAAAAAAGAATTCATTGATTTTCTCTTTTCTTAAAAAGAAACTTACTTTTAATAATCAATGAGAATTCACTGATTTTATTTTTTTTTCTATTTTTTAATTATTAATCAAATTTTTCTTTTAATTTTTCTTTTGCTTTATGTATTCAAAATATTAAAAACAAAACTTTCTAAGTTTTAATTATATAATTAAATAAAAAGTAAATTTTCATTTAAAAAAATATTTTTTTTTTCATAAAAAATACTAAAATAAATTTTCTGTATTTTAATTATTAATTATAAAAATAAAAATTTTTGTTTTAAAAAATTCATTTTTCATAAATTCTTAAAAAATTATTAAAACCAAATTTCCTTTTTTAAATTATGTAATTAAAAAAAATAGAAATTTTCATTTTAGAGAATTCATTTTTTTTGTTCCATAAAAAAATAAAACTTTTTATGTTTTAATTATGTAATTATTATTAAAGATTTTTCATTATTAATTCTTTGCTATATATAATCTGATTCTATGATAGAACGCAGTATTTACGAATTGTATCTACGTGATCTGTATTTAATAGTGTTATAATAATGCGGATGTGTAAATATTTTTCATTTGTCCCAGAAAATATCTCGCACGTTGCATCGGTTAGTAAATAAAAAGTGAAAATTTTTAAGTTCTGTAAAGTTCTAATAAATATATTAATAAAAAAAGAATGTTAATATATCTTACAACTTGCTTGGTAATTCTCATTTTATTTATTATTAGGATTATTGTTGCTAAGAAAATAATGTAAATTACGTTTGCGACATTTTCAAATTCTTTGGATGCATAAAATACGACATATTCAAATTTTAAATTCTTTCGATGCATAAAATACTTTCTTAAGAAACAAAACAATAATTAAAAACTTACCTCTTGAGAATAAACTTGGGAATAAATAAAAGTTAGGATTACGAAACTGATTAAAAACTTCATAATTTATGAATTGATAAGTCTTAAGCTGGTGATAAAAAAAATTGATGTCTGCTAAGCTGTTCTCTGTCGAGTGTCTGCACAAGAAGACTGGAAGAAAGAACCTGGGAAGCAAGTGTTTATATAGGATAGCCTCGACTGCAAATCAAGGGAAGTTGCAAAACGAAACGGAAGTGCATTGATGACATTATAAAAGCCATTATAACGTTGTCGTTTCTACGGAATATGATTGATTGATTGTGGGGAATGTGGGTGGCCAAGCACCGCAATCTGAAGATCTATTGTGCTATCCCGCGGAAATGAGGACAGACTGAGAGAAAGACTGAGAAAGTATGGTGGGAGAAGGGCAGGGGAAATAGGAGGACCCCGAGAAAACCTGCCCACCATCACGAAACCCACATGAGAACCGAACCCCGGTACTCACGTTTCTATGGAAACTAACAACCAATTATAAGGATTTTTTTTAATTAGATTGACAAACAGTGAAACTGAATTGTTTCTATACCGAATTCAATCTTTTGTATTCAAACTTTTGAAGGAAAAAAAAAAACCTCATAAAATTTAGAAATATATTTTTCTTTCTTATGATTGGCAGATTGGTTGGTTTTTTTTGTTTTTTTTTTGACACAAAAGCAGCAGCGTCAAGAAATATTTCCAACTAAAAACACTTGCTTTTATTATTGCAGATAGAATTTCTCACTACATTTTTAAAATAGGGTCAATCCATATGAAATCAACCAATAAAAAAATAATTTGTTGCTGGCATATTTTATTTTATTTTTGATAGTACATTTTCTGTTTGTATATACATCTGGGAGTACAAAACGATTTTTTTAAAAATTTTATTATTACTACTTTGGCTTTTAGCGGCCATTTTGTTTATGAGGGTTTTTGGCGTTTTCAGAGCTTAGCGATAAGTTAAATAACTTTTTTGTTTATTAAGATATGAACTTGAAATAAAAACCATCTTATTCTAAATGAAACCATCTACAAATCATGTTATGACCAAAAATGTGTTAAGTTATAAGGAAATAACCTAAAATTTAACTAGAAAAATGTTTTTTCGATTAGAATAAATTGAAGTTTTAGGGAATTTTTTTTTCCAAGAAGGGATTAAAACACAACTTTAATGTTTTTTCCCCTTAAAAATATAATAGAGAATAAGACTTTAAAAAAAATTTAATCCCTTTTAAATGCCACCTTTAGGTTTTACAGGCCTTCAAATATCGCAATTTGTTCAAAATTGCCGATTTTCAAACAGGCATATCTCCAAAAGTGGCTGAATCAAAAAAATCTGAAATTTTCAAAAAATACTCTTCTAGTATCTCGTAATAACCACATGAAATTTCATCATGGGGTTTTAATCAGAAGTATTTTTTTTTTAATTAAAGAAAAAAAGCAAAAATACACAGTACGACGCACATTGACGCAGACTCCTAAAGTGTTAAAACACTTAAAAAAACACACTTAATAAACTAAATAAATAATAAAATAAACATTTTTTTTACTAAAGGAACATTTTTGTTTTATATATCTTCAGTCAAATGTTTTTGAAAGCAGTGCACAGTCGCGATCCTATGGTCCGAATAGTCACTTATAACAGAAAGGCTTCTGTGGCTGATTTCACCATCATGCAGCTCATACAAGGGTGCAAGGTACCTTGAGGGTTTCTCCAATAATAGTAGCTCTGGATTTCAATTACAGTTTACACATTTTGTACATAAAGGCCTAGAATAGATTAGTTTATTAGGTGTTTTTATTGATTGGTTGATTTCGTATGGATTGACCCAATATTGAATTCATTCTTATCTAAATTCATTTACTTTGATGATCATGATTTTCTTAACAGCTAAATTTAGACCCTTGTCATTTAATTCCTTTATATTTCTATCTTTTCTTCTCTCTTCCAATTTTTTGACTTTTGATAACAAAAAAAAAAAATAAAAATAAAATAAATATATGCCAAAATCTAGGAAATAAAAGAATATATTATAAATAAATTCATTATTGTTTCTACAGAAAGCTGACAAATATGCACCAACTTTCTGCAGCAATTGAAAAACGCTTGAGATATCAAAGTTTCCATTGCAGTTGGTGTAAAGTATTTAATTTGCTATGAAAAAATGGTAGTTTTAGAGCAATTAGGCTGTTGATATTTTTTTCATGGAAAAAGGGAATATTCAGGTCAGGAAAGATAATGAATTTGTCATTTTCATTAAAAAGAATCCACATTATCATAGCGAGGGATTTGGAAAAATATTTCATTACGAGACAGACGGACCTAAGAAATTATGACATTTTAGTTAGTCTCAACAATTCTTTTTTTAAAAAACAAGAGCTTAGCATAAAGTACAAGGAAATTATAAATTGTATTATTTATTAATTTTTTATGAAAAAGAAAATGTTGGACTTTCGTAATACATTTCAGAGGCTTGCGTTGTAGTTTCATTTCCATCTTTTCTATCCCATTCTTTTTTTCTCTATAATTTGCTGATCCTGTTATTTGAACAACTCAAGGAGAGGAAATGAAAAAAAAAAGCATTTCCGTTTCCTTTCAAAGTTTATATAGTATTGACTAACTAGACTGTTTAAATTAATGTCAGATTTACTGTGAAATTAAAATCAGAAAGTGAAGTATTAATGAAATGAGGAATAACTGAAATATTTTAACTGCGATAGATTAAATAGCACAATTAAATAGATGTTGCTACATTTAAGGAACTGTATCTTCTTCTGAAAGTTGTGAATACATTTTAATCACCAAAAGCCTATTTTAAAATTATTTACAAAGGATGTCCAGGAAAAAAAAAAATTTATTTAATTCAAAACTTTTACGAATGAAATTTGAAAACATTAACAGATGGATATAATCTTTAAATTGTTGCAAGTTTCAAATCCGTAAGTTCTACAGTTTTGTTACAGCTAAAAAAAAATTAAGAAATTGTTCATAACCAAGAATTACATCGGCTTGAATAAATAAGTTTTAATCAATAATAGTTTCACTTTTAACAAGAAACGCGTTTGATAAATTGCAAATTGTATGTACTCGCTTTCTTTTGTGTTTAGTAGAAAACTGTGAATTGACTTTTTTTTATTGACTAATTGTTGTTTTTGCAACAATTTAAAAAAAAATGGTTGTTTAAAATTTTAAATTCAAGATATCAAAATTCTGTTTTTCCGTTTTTTTTCTGATTTTCTTTTCCAAGAATTAAGTTTAATCTACAGTGGATGAGACCAAGTTATTCACAAGTAACATCCTGGAACAGCTGTTTCACGCTCGTTGGCGATCATCTGCCAGGGGAAGTCACTGTAAATAACAAGGTCTCGCTACTGAGGCTGGTATGAATAAGACATTGGAAGCGCAGTGGTGCCTCAAGGATTAGTGAGTTTTTCTTTGTGTAATTTATTCCTTGAGGCACCACTGCGCTTCCGATAAGTTTAATCTAGTTTGGATTTTAATCAGCAACATACGTTTTATAGAAATTTCACACTGAATATTGATATACATAATATCAAAATGTATCAACTTTCACAAGAAAATATAGTCCCTTATATGTAGCAACATCTTACATAACTGTGCTTTTTAATCTATCGCTTATAATGCTAACTTTTCTCCAACAAATCAATGCTTAGCAAAAGGAAGGGTTAACGTGCTGACAAATTCACTGAAAAATGTCTTAAGCCCAGCACAAGAATAAACAAAAAGAATTGCCTTTTCCGAAAATGAATCGGAAAAGGCAATTCTTTTTGTTTATTCTTGTGCTGGGCTTAACAGACATTTTTCAAATCAATGCTTAATTTTAACTGTAATTCTCTGGTTTAAACTTCACAGCTCTTCATGCTTTTGAATATTATTAAGCTCCCTTCTCTATTGCTGATGCCGTCTACGGATCTATATTCTTTATAGCAATAGGTTTCCATGGTTTGCACTTTATTATTAGTACAACCTTTACTATTATAATTCTTATTCGCCATAACCTCAAACATCTTTGACCTATTCACTAGGGGAGACCGTGGCTACTTGGCATAGATTTTGGTTTTTGATTTATCTATTTTTTTGTGCAATACTTAGGGGGATTCTGGTGAATGCGGCGGATAGCTTATCTTTTTTACTACAAAATTATGTAGGACCCATTAATTAAATCCGTGTTTAGGTAACCCAAAAACACTTTTCCTAAAAGCTTGCAACTATGCCAACTAATCCCGGGTGCGAGTTGGCATAACGTGCTGTGGATAGGAATACTTGAGCAGAACACAGCAATTTTCGAGAAACACATTTTATTATATCAAAAAATTTTATTTTAATAATACTTGAACAAAAAAACAACAACTGTAAGGCAAATTAAATTAAAAGTATGAACAAACAATGAATTCTTAGCTACCTATAGTTATTGTTTGATATCAAATGCAAATGTAGGAGTTATTTGAACAGATGGGTTCAATTTTCGCAGAACTTTAGTTTGGTCGTACCAAATTTAGTCTTCCTTATCTGGCCATCTCCAGTTTTTCCCCTATTTTACCATTTGTCATAGCTATGCCAACCGACCTCTACCTAACTATTCCAACTAGCCCCACAGGGATTTCCAAAACAAATGGATCCCACACAATCCCAAACATCAGAAAAGATTATGATACATGCATGCAAAGACAATTATCCACTCTTTCGAGAACCGCCATCAGCAGTACCTTAATTCGATCTAAATGTTCACCAGAACAAAAAAAATTACGATGAAAAAATTTACTCACCAGTCAGAAAAACGATGAAACAGGGGTCACTTCCTTCGTCACTTCCAAGCAAACTAAAGTCACAGTGGATGGTGCACCTTTATATACACTTCCCACTACCAAGATGTCAGCGCTCTAGCTACACGGCGGCAGGAAATAGAAGCTGTGTGCCGACTAGCCCCTTATACCAACTGACCCTGGTCTTTCCTACTTTGGATATGAAGCAGCTGCCTGATATTGACATTTCGTTGACGTAGTTTGACTTTTCTTATTCATATCAATTTATTGATGAGGAGGCTATCTTATTATTACATAAAGTACTATTAACTTCCAATTAATAGGTCCATACAGGATAAGATAAACATATATTTAAAAAATAAAGTTTGCTTTGCAAGCAAAATTTGATAATCCCTATCTATGTTTAAGTAAAAAGCGAACCATTGTAATCAATTTCGACCTGACCATTAATATAAAAATCTTTACTTTAAAATATATAATTTAAAGCTGCTAACTTTAATAATAGCAAATATCGTTAATATTCTTTCATATAGTTTACATAGAACATATCATTTTCAATGTTAAAGAGTCCTGACTATGAATTACTTCAAGATAAATCAGCTTAGCAGCTTCAATACTATGTTCTCATTAAACTATAAAAGCTATAGTGTGCAGTAATTATAATTACTAGTAACCAAATTAAAATAGTAGTTAAATACACCTTCAAAGAATTATTCAGCAACCATTTTCCTAAAACTGAATACCCGACTAATAACTTAAATAA
This sequence comes from Thereuonema tuberculata, assembly GCA_023159025.1. Taxonomy (NCBI): domain Eukaryota; kingdom Metazoa; phylum Arthropoda; class Chilopoda; order Scutigeromorpha; family Scutigeridae; genus Thereuonema; species Thereuonema tuberculata. Next base: position 35,227,470 of record JAFIDM010000001.1, read on the forward strand.
ACCCTGAGGTCCTACTTCTCACCTCAAGTCTGATCACTAATTATAATCAATTCATCCCTATTTGTAAAAAATATATGTGATCTGAACTGTGTTCTTAATACCGGAATAAATCATATTCTTTTAAAATAATCTAATCTGATAGATTTAAATCTTATAAGTATCCATTCAATTGATAATCCTAATCAAAATCCAAGTAATCTCATAACTAATACCGTAATTTTTAACCAAAAAGGTAAAATAATTACACTACAATCCCCAAATACTAATCATGATAAAATCTTCGCATTAAAATTCCTCCTAATATTACTAAATTTAATATAGGTAACCCCATCAATATATTTACATCTCCCAGTCCATGATTTCCCTTAAATTTTCAATCTCCACTTAACAACATAACCAACTAATCGAAAGGAATATCTTACATTCATTCCAATTGCGACATATACTATAAGTATTAAAGTTTGTTATTATACAGTAAAACCTCGTTAAGTCGTCACCCGGATAAGTCGTCACTCCGTTTAAGTCGTCGTTTTCCTTTGGTCCCGACAAGGTCTCATACACAATATTGCAAAATAACCCTCCTTTACCCGTCACCAAATTTAATTCTACACCGGATAACTCGTCACCCTCAAAAATGGCCAAAAGCATCTTTCTTCTCCATTTTGCATGCCATCGTGTTGTCTTTTCAGCCCCGCCCCTTCACTCTAAGAAAGCCAAGCCTTTACGGGGAATTTTCGATCATGCCTGTCAGTTCATTCCTTTCCTATCCCTTCGGGGGATTTGGGTTCTTGGAATCTCGCTGCTAATCATTCAAAGCACACTTTTCGCTGTGACTCTGTCGAGTGTAGACGTTTTTCTTGACCGCTCTATAAGGGCTATTTTTTTCTCTTGCAATTTAGTGGTTCGATTACGTTTTTAACATGCCAGGGAAACGAAAACTTATCTCGTTATCTTTTAAGGAAAAAAAATACTTATTTGCACTTTTTGAAAAATCAAATGTTTCGAAAACAGCTTTTGCCAAAGAATACCATATTCCCAGGACTACATTAAACGATATTCTTTCATCGAAACAAGTAATTGAAGAAGCTGACTGCAAAGACAAAAGAAAGAGAATGAGGAAAGTTTGACGAGATCGAGGAGGTTTTAGTTCGATGGCTAGAACATGCCAGATCGCAAAATGTGCCGATTTCTGCCGTGATTCTCAAAGAAAAAGCCATGGAAATTGCTAAGGAGTTGAACATTGAGGATTTCGGAGGCAGCAATGGTTGGCTGGAACGTTTCAAAGACAGACATTGCCTTTCTTTTAAAATGATTAAAATGTGTGTGTGTGTTTTTTTTTATTATTTTCCACTTATTTATTTGCATGTATTGATTTCTGAAAATCTTGTTTTTCTCACCGAATCCTACAGCAATTCATGAAAATACTGTATTTCAGTGTTTTTTTTTGTTGTTTTTTTTTTTTCAAAAATTCCCACTCCGTCTAAGTCGTCACTCCGCTAAAGTCGTCAAAAATGTTTGGTCCCTTGAGTGACGACTTAACGAGGTTTTACTGTATATATTTCCAAAATTATATCCTTAGAATAAAATGCAGCTGTAAAAGGTATTCCACATAAAGTCAAATTAGCTACAATAAAACAAGAACATAAATAGGGCTGAGCTATTCTTAATCCACCCATTATACGGATATCCTGTATGTCTCCCATTCTATGAATAATCCCATCAGCACATAAAAACAATGGCCGCGCGGTTGGCGTTTTCGCTGAGACACTCACCTCTCGGTACCGAGGTTCGGTTCTCATGTGGGTTGTGTGATGGTGGACGATCCGCGCTGGGCAGGTTTTCTCGGGGTTCACCCATTTCCCCTGCACTTCTCCCACCCTACTTTCTCGGTCTTTCTCTCCGCCTGTCCTTATTTCCATTGAATAGACTCACAATAGACCAACGGTCGCAGTGCTCCGCTTCCCTGCCACCCGTACTCCCCGCATAACATAACAACATAAAAACAATAAAGCTTTAAATAAAGCAAGGGTTAATAAATGAAAAAAAAAAGTTACCAAACTATACCCCATTGATAAAACAAATATTATTAAACCTAACTGTCTTAAAGTTGATAATGCAATAAGCTTTTTTAAATCATACTCAAAATTCGCACCTAAACCAAATATAGTAAAAACAGAAATAAAAACAAAATATTCTTAGCTACTTCCACCTCAATAAATATAGTATCAAACCGAATCAATAGATATACCCCAGCTGTCACTAAAGTTGAAGAAGGGGCTGAAGCTGACACAAGTGTTGGAATAGCCCCTCTATTTAAATAAAAAAAATTCCCAATCCAATAAAAACCCAAAATCAAATACTAAACATCACACCCCGAAAACAAAAGTTACTAAGTTCAAAAATATTAAAAAAAAATCTTCCTACTTTAAAATATTCACGAACAATCAAAAACTAACTCCTTGACCTTTTAGCAACTCAATATTAACACTGAAGTACATTTAAACTATTAAAATAATCATTACCATGTCATCGAATAATTCCAACTAAAACCTAAACTTCAATCACACACTAAAACACTAAAAACACAAGTAAAAAAAAATATATCTCCATATCCTATTAGAAAAACATAACCCAAACCTAAAATTAACCCTACTATTAAATACTTAATTCTTATTAAAACAACCAGCAAGTGATAAATATATTTTAGTAGTTATTATTTCACAGACAATAATCTTAGCTATCCTAGTAAGAATACGTAATACACTACAACCTCGTTTATCCGGCCCTCGTTGATCCGGATCTCCGGATAATCCGGGTCCGATTTGTAGACATTTTTTTTTTATTTAATGTTCACATAGATAATAATTTTAACTGTGATAACAAGAACATAATTATAAGTATGCCGAACATGCGCTTTTTATTTTGATTAATGCACAGTTCAATTGTACAATAAATTATGGTAATAAAATGTATTTGTCGATTTAAGAAAGCTTTACCAGAGTAATTTTGTTACAAAACATAGTTTTTTATCGTAATAAACAGTAAATCTGCTTATTTAAGGATTTGTTTTGCTTATTACCCATAATACCCGGATTTTGGATTTTCCGGATTGCCTTTGGTCCCAGTTAGTCCGGATAAACGAGGTTGTAGTGTATATCTTATTGATTCAGCTATATTTTATTTTTAATTTTCATAGAAGGAATGCTCGTTCTTTTAATTTACATTGCCTCTTTAGCTTCAAATGAAATTTTCTTAAAACTATTTAAAAGACTATTTAAAATTTTAAAAATTTTATTATTCCCTTTTTTAGTTTCTTTATTTTTATTAAATCATAATAAATTTTTTTATTCCTATTCTGTTATACCCCAAAATATTGATTTTAACTTTATTATCAATAAATTTTATATCCAAAATTTTCTCCTAACACTTCTTTTAATCTTATATCTTCTTATTACTATATTTGTATAATTAAAATTACTACATTTAAAAGATCCCCTTCGTTCTACAAAATAATTATTTTGCTTAAGGAAATCAGATACTTTGTAAGTATCTTATAAAAGTAACAATAAAAATAAGCATAAAAACGCATACATTTAAAGGATTCACTGAACTATTTTTGGAAATTTTGTACCGGGAACCCAAGAGAGACTGTTTCGAGGTGTCTACCTCTCATCAGTTGGATTCGCCCAGTACTCATAGTTCAGTGAAATCCAAAGAAAGATAAACAAAAGACAAGATTAAACAAAACAATGGCCCTTGAGTTAAAAAAAACATCAAAAAACAAACTAAGGATAAAAAGGGCAATAAATGTGTGCGTTTTTATGCTTATTTTATTGTTATATTTGTACCACGCACATTAAATTTTGCTGTTATACCTTATAAAAGTTCAATTCTTTTAATAATTACAGGATGCATCAATAATAATTTTTAATCCTAAAATAATTTAAAGACATAGGAAGAAGCTTTTTTTCAAGCTAAATTTATTAGTCATAACATATACGCGGAAGTTCCTCGAACTCAAATGAAAACAAAAGAAAAAAAACAAAAACATACAATTATCATAATGTAACACTCTCATAATTTCCCCCCCCCCCCCAAAAAAAAAAAATAATAGTGCTGTTATTATAATATTTCAGTTCATTTCATCAATACTTCACTTCATGATTTTAATTTCACAGTCAATCTGACATTTTAAAACAGTCTAATTAATCAATGCTACATAAAATTTTTTAAAGGATGCGGAAATGCTTTTTTTTGTATTTCCTCTCCTTGAGTTGTTCAAATAACAGGATCAGCAAATTACAAAGAAGAGAAGAATGGGATAGAAAAGATGGAAATGAAATTACAACGTAAGCCTCTACTTTATGAAATATTCCGGAAGTCCAATATTTTCCTTTTCATTAAAAATTAATAAATAATATAAATTATAATTGCCTTGTACTTTATGCTAAGCTCTTGTTTTTAGCGATCCCATGTTACTGTTAACATAGGAACCCGCTCTTGCTTTTGTGTCGTCTGTATGTCACACTGTATGTCAAACTCTGTAGCGGCCAAACGGTTAGAGATATTAGAATGAAACCTTCACCATTGTGTTCAGCATCCAAAAGTAGGTGACAATGTAAAAACAAAAATCAGACCTGTAGGTGACCCCCAAAATTAACGTTTTCCGTAGCAGTGTTAGTAATAATGATAACAATTAACACAGTAACAATACTGATGCTTCATACATAACAATATTAACAACTGCCAACAGGACGTCATTGTTAATTTTACAAACTATTGTTTCATAAATTCTGTAACATATCCAAATGATGCACTAAGCATTGTATTAGCGGCCCCTAGGTTAAAGCTTACCTGTAAAACATAAAGGAACGATCTTGCATTTATATGCTCTTGCTTTTAATTATTTTGTTTACACAATTGTGCATATTATGGGACCGGTTTGCTTTTGACACTGTCTAAAAGCATTAATTACCTTGTTTAAAAAAAGAATTGTTGAGACTAACTAAAATATCATAATTTCTTAGGTCCGTCTATCTCGTAATGAAATATTTTTCCAAATCCCTCGCTATGATAATATATATTCTTTTTAATGAAAATGACAAATTCGTTAGCTGTCTTAACCTGAATATTCCTTCTTCCATGAAAATATCAACAGTCTAATTGCTCTAAAACTATCATTTTTTTCATAGCAAATTAAATACTTTACACTAACAGCAAATGGAAACTTTAATATCTCAAGCGTTGTTCAATTGCTGCAGAAAGTTGGTGCATATTACACCCCTTGTCATCCCTCTACAGAAACAATAATGAATTTATTTATAGTATATTCTTTCATTTCCTAGATTTCAGGATCTATTTTTGTAAATTTTTTATTTATTAACAAAAGTCAAAAAATTGTAAGAGAGAAGAAAAGATAAAAAGGAATTACGTGACAAGGGTACGAATTTTTCTGTTAAGGAAATCACGAACATCAAAATAAATGAATTTAGATAAGCATCAAATTCAATATTTAAAAATGATTTAACTACTTTTTTTTATGATGCAGTTATTTTTAATAGTAATTGAACAATTGAAGATATAGAAAGCAAAATTTATAGAAATATGATTCATTTATAGAAAACTATTGACAATCATAAAAATGTTTTAATTTGAGAATATATTTTGATTTTCAAATTCCATATAATAAGATTTTAAATAAGACATTTTTATTTAATTTTATTGCTAATAGATTTCATAAATTTTCAAGTGATGTTAGGCACAAATTAAAAAGGTATTTGGAAATTGATTCTAAATTTGAAGATTTTTTAAATAATTTAAAATATCGTGGGAATCGCAGTGGAGCCTCCGAAGCAAAAATAAACAGCAAAAATCTCACAAAAACTAGTGAATATAATTTTGTGCTAAAGCATAAATTTAAGGGCGACTCATAATAATAAAAAAATTTAAAAATAATAATAAAAAAAGATAGCATATTAATGTAAGGAAAAATATAAAAAAAGTTAGGAAAATAAGAAAAACAAAACAAAAACACGCGGACATTGAGAAGAAAGTTTAAGAGAAAAAAACAAAAATAAACACACAAAAAAAGTACATATACGGATTTAAACCGACAACCTTCAGAATATGAGTCCGAGACCTTAGCCATCTACCTGTAGCTGACAACTGAAATGAGTTGGTTGCATTTCTAATATTTAAGCTAAAAGCGGAAATCCAATTAAAACAATGCCAAATATCTCGAAACTGGGGGGGGGGGGGGGTAGGGAGCGTTCCTGAATATACTCCTGAATATACTCATTGCTACGGCATTTGGGCATCTGAACATGATGGTGAAATCCGTTTGTCGATCCGACCTTTTGGAGTTGTTAGTGGTGGTGAGACACAGACGGACAGGACAAACGTAATAGCTACCGATTTTGGTCGCTATTTGATTTGGGTTGCTAAAAATATTAGAGAAGAAATTCATGTGCCATTAGTGTTTAAAAATATTTTGTTATAGAATTTAAAAATAATGATTTTCCAATTAAAGTTGTAAATAAATATATTTTGAGATTTCAAAATAAATTTAAATATCACATTTATAAAAAAAAAAAAAAAAACCACAAAATTAAAATATTTGAATTTTTAATTAATTTTATTTAGTCACTTTTAGATAGAATTTGTTTGTTTGTTATTATTTATTTAACTTATAACAACTCAAGTTTACATCCTTTTTGCTTTATAAAGTTTTTAGTTTGATATACTTGTCGTCAAATATAAGTATTTTTTTAACGTTTTAAACATAAACATTAGAGTATAATTTTTTTTTGATTAATTCGACCTGGAATTGATTTAGGAATTGAAGAAGTGTCTAGAGTTCTGTAGCTATATCGAGTTATGTTAGATAAGGTCTTTGATATTCTTACATCATCGTATTGCGCTGGAGTGAAATAAAAATGTGTAAAGTAACATTGAAATTACTTTTTACATACAGTTATACGCCAGATGTACAGGAAGGTGGGTTTTACGGAGCATGTCCGTGAGTTGAAGCATTGTATTTTTTTTTCACCTGAATATGTATGGAATGCACTGAATATGTATGTAACATAACAATGTCGTTATGTTACGTAACTGCGTAAAGCTGGGCGAACACGTAGCAATATGAGGCAATATTGTTGGCCAATATTGCCCAATTTTATTGCTGACAACCGTTATCAAGCGCGAACACAGAGTTTTTCCTGAACGAATATTGGCCTGAATATTGATGGTTACGGCGCTTCGTGTTTCACTATGGAGCCCTAGTCATTACACACTCAGTGAGAACGCCTTATAAACACACCACACGAGCAGAGCATAAATGCACTGGGAACAATATTCCCAGCAATTGTACGACATCGGTTTTATTTATATAATTTATTTGCGAATAAAATGGGAGCGATCGAGTGTAAGCGTACTGGCGGTTAAGCCTAAACTTGTTACGAACATACAGAATCGATCTAGTATTAAACGCCTTACCGCGGTAGAAATCAATTAAGATTCTTTCATTATCAATTGACAAAATGTTATTGTTTGAATTATCTTTTTTGGGCCGACCCATTTCGCTGATTTTAAGCCTTCTCTCTCAAAAAACATGGACGGCGTGAGTGAGTTAGTTTCCGATTTCCAAGTCCCGCCTTTCTTATACGTCACCATTGTCACGTGATTTCATCCGTTCATGTGATTCGCTCGCGAACCAGCAATATTTCAGCAATATTGTTCCAGCAATATTGTTCCTTTTGTACCGACAATAAAATTGGGGAAATATTGTTCATTTTTATTGCTGCAAACGGTTGTCAGCAATAAAATTGGGCATTATTGTCCCACAATATTGCCTGAAATTGCTACGTGTTCGCCCAGCATTACAGATTAAAACTCCGAGATGCCAATCAACGGATAAGCATTTATTTAGATTAGAGCCAAAACGAAAATAAATATTTTGGCCAATAGCTCTAACGTGTAGTAAAGCTTGAAAGAAATAAGGTTCCTGAAAGACATAATAGATTAAAAATAAATATATTTATATTAAAAACAACTTCCGGTGACACTGATGAGTTTATCTGCTTTCTCATTCGTTGCAGGAAGCTCGTGAACTCATCAATGTAAACAATTTTTTACAACAGTTTTTATTGTAAATACATTTATTTTTAATCTATTACGTGTGTTCAAAGAACTATATTTCATTCAAAATATGATAAATATTTATGCCTTAGTAAGAAAATATCAATAAAAAGCTACAGAAAAAAGAAAACCAAAGGAATATTTAGATGAGGAAACTTTTAATATTCATTAAGGCAACATTAAAAAAAAGGACCTTCATGCATTGAGTTAACATCGACGGGATTCTGGGACAGCTGTTTCGACTTGTTAGGACTCACTCACTTGTTAGGGTTCCACTCCCGGGGGCGGGAGAAAGATCTATAGCCTTTGACACCTTTCGAGACTGTCATCGAGGGTAAATCTGGCTGATGAGTCCTAACAAGGACGTAACAGTTATCTCAGATTCTCATCGATGATAGCTCAAGGCCTGAAAGCAAACTAAGAGTGCTTTGTCTTAACTCCTTCCTTTTTTCAAAGATATTTCAAGAACAATTTCGTCCTTACGGTTGTTAATGACAGTTTCGTCATTGAAACAGAAAAAGAATGGTGATGGAAAATCGAAAACCGATTGAAAACCGATTATTTCAAATCTGATTATTTGTAAAACTGAATATTCTTATTACTCTTTACTTGATATGAAAAAACGAACTTAATTTTCAGCTTCAGTGCAAACAAATTATAAAAACATCTGTTGAATTAGTTCAGACAATGACCACAAAGTATAAATTCGCTGAACTGTTATTTTACCTTCAGACAGATCATAGGTTCACTCAACCCTCTATCAAATTCGTATCTAGTTGACATTTTGACGAGTGAGTATCGAACTGGAATTTTTGTCTAGTTCGGCTAATGATCACAGGAGCCTTATCTCTTTTAGGATACTTTAATTTTTTAAAGTACATTTCTGATGGTTATTTTAAATTCAAATAATTAGCTAAAGAAGTAAAGATTACATCTTACTGTACAAAAGATATTAAAATTCAAAATTATATTTCCAGTTTTAGAAAATTAAAAAAAATAAAAAAAATAATTACATTACTGTTTGGAATAATTTTTTCTCCATAAATTCTCACAAGGGAAGTGCGTGACCTCGAATGCTGAGAACCGCACGAAACTGTGGTTAGAATTTAAATCACTCGTGCCAAAAACAGTGGTATGAGTCATTCTCATGCAAAACTTCACATCTTACCACGAGAGACATTTGAATGATCACCTATTGAAGGTCTAAAAGAGGAACTTTGGTAACGCGAAGAAACAAAATATGGATATAATAGAACCAAATAGAGGGAAATATAGCAATACAGTCACGACATTGAAATATGTTTTTTTTTGGTCCTATTATATCGATATTTTGCTTCTTCGCGTTACCAAAGTTCTTCTATTGGACCTTCAATAAGTGATCATTCAAATGTCTCTCGTGGTAAGACGTGCAGTTTTGCATGAGAATGACTCATACCACTGTTTTTGGCAGGAGCGATTTATGTTCTAAGCACATTTTCGTGCGGTTCTCAGCGTTCGAGGTCACGCACTTCCCTTGCCAGATGATATCGTCAACTACAGCCAAAATATTATCATATCCATTAAATTTTATTTGGCTTGATTTAACTGATAAACCAAGATAAATCAGTAAACCCACGCAGATATAAAAGTAAATTTGCTTATGCTGAAAAATATTTTATTTTATTTTATTTTATTTTATTTATTTTATTTTATTTTATTTTATTTTATTTTATTTTATTTTATTTTATTTATTTTATTTTATTTTAATTTTATTTATTATTTTATTTTTATTTATTTTTTGAAAAATAATTTTTTTTAACTTTCAGGTTGGAGTTCTCGCATTATTTGTTGAAGATAGTTTAAATGTTTCGGTTTAAAAGATTAGTTTTAAAAGATACTTTTAGAAACAATAATAATTGATATTTTTAAGCAAAATTCAAAAGTGCAGCCGTGATATTAAACTCTTATTTACATTCTTAAAATTAATGACATTCTTCCTCAATTTGTATTTGAATAATAAATCACAATTATCAATACGAAAAAATGGTTACATGTTACAACAAGTAAAACAAAAAATTATGCTAAAGCATAAAATTAAGGGCAACCCATTACAACCATTGAACGTGTGCGGACATTGAACATGTGCGTAATCAATTTCAAATGAGATGAAGGAAAAAAAAAAAAATTCTACAATGAAACAGGAATCGAAGCTGTTTCTTCTGATCCGACGTAAGACGTCTTATCCATTAGACCACGAGTTCTTCATTCAAATTACTGTTAAGTATCTCTTATCACTCGCTCTGTGTGTGTAACGCAATGAGAGAAGAGCCAGAGAACTAAAGCTCAGAGTATATGATTTGCACACAAGGAAAAAAAGGTGAAGTTTGGGAATTTTGTTTTCTGGATAACTACTGACTCGATCTACTTGAAATTTGGATATGCTTTAGTTTAGTATGTCTACTATACACTGAATATTTTTTTATTTCTGCCTATTCGGAAAAAATGCGGACACTGTGTCCACAAACTGTTATAGATACGGTCGAATAAAAAATAGATTGTATAGTAGACACTAAGTAAAGCATACCCAAATTTCAAGTCGATCGGGTCAGTAGTTGTTGAGCAAAAATTTCCAAACTTGTGGAAACAAACAGTCAACTCTGTCCGCATTTTTCCGGATAGGCAGAAATAAATACCCCATTCCTACGGTATTTGAGCCTTTGAACACGATGGTGAAGTCCGTTTTCCGATCCGATCTTCCGTTCGGGGGTTGTTAGGGGCTGTCAGATACTGAGGACAGGACAAATGCAATAGCTCCCAAATGGGTCGCTAAAAATTTCCAATTTATAACACTATTTATAAACTTTCTAACTCGTTTTATGTAAAAAGAAAAAGTTTAGAAACGTTTAAAAGAAGCTGTAATGTTTTATCTTATCAAAGAACATCATAGAGAAATTTTTTTGTAACGTACTTAGATGTATAACTTCCCTACTACAACTTGAAGTTACCAATATTGAATCTACAAAAGCTGTTGTGAGATTACAGGATGTAAATATACCATTTCACATTCCACTACATTTGTACGACGCGACGTAAGGTGGACAGCATTACGCTGAAGATTTATTACCCATGCAAAAAGAAAAACAGGAAATGTTAAAAGCATTTTGTGACAATCAAGAGTTTGTGGCTTATAAAAAACACAATTATTGTTAAGCCAGAATACAAAAAAAAAATTATGGAATATCAATATTCTAGGAATCATTTTAAATTTAAGATAATAAAATTTTAGTTGATTTGTAGCTTAAAATCTTTGCATTTAAAATTCAGTTCCTAATTGTTCTAAACTGAGCTTCATGAAATTGATGGTGGTAATAGAGCTTCAGCAATCAGAGATATTAATTTCTGATGTTTTTCTCAAATTTAATTTTAAATAACTACAGATAACGACATAATTAAATATAACTATATTGAAGTTAAAAAATGACATCTAATAACCTTTAATTTATATTGAAAAGTACAAAAATATATTTAAACTTCTTATTAAGAGATTATATGGACTAGACTAAAGTTTGAACTAGTGTTGGTACCGGTATAAATTACCGAAGTACTGCTAACGTAACAATGGGTGAGACCAAATTATTTACAAGTGACATCCTGGAACAGCTGTTTCCCGCTCGTTGGCGATCATCAGCCAGGAGAAGTCACAGTAAATAACAAGATCTCCGTACTGACGCTAGTATGAACAATACATCGGAATACGATAAAAGTGAGATCAAGCAAAATGATTACGATGAATTTTCAATGGAATAACGATTGAGAAATGTGAGGCCCAAAAAAATTACTCAGTTTATACACTTCCGGAATGGATAGTTTTAAATAATGTAAGGGAATTACTCTTTTTCTACTTTTTTCCTATTAACCAGAAGATCTACAAATACAAAGCAATGCTACAGATTTCAAAAATAGCAGGTTATTCTTCCATTTATCAATATAAAACTTCATCCATTTGTCTTATTCATATCATCTTATTTTTTAGCATAATCGACAATATCATCGTTTCACAGCTGTCTCTAAAATAACCCTAAGCATTTAACCATATAATGAATAACATTTTGTTTTTCTATGAATTTTTTTTTAATTTATTTCAAAAACTCAATTTTCTGGAGGAATAAATATTTAACAAATACTAATATCTGAATCCAATCATTAGATAATAATTCTACTGCAATTCTGTTAGCAGTTTAAAGAGGTGTGATAAAATTATTGCAATAAGAATTCAAATAATTAAATTCTTTTCTCATTTACTGATCAATAATTAAACTCGTAATAGCTATAGTTTAATTTTTTTGCTGAAATTCTTTCTTTCATAATCGTTTCTAAAATTCCGTCGTTTTAATTTACAAACGTAAATGATCTAAAATTTTTAACTTCTCGTGAGTCAGCTTAACTGTTTTACCATTAATATATGTCAAGTTTTTTTTAGCAGTACATAAAGGTTGAAGTTTAGAACATAGGCAATGCAGGAGACAGCTGCTGAAATCATCAGCCAACGGAATTAAGAAATGCTCACCCCAAACTAGGAATCCAGCACCCATTTTGACAAAGAATTGGATGAACCTGAAGGAGAAATGTAATTATAGGAATTTTGTTGATAAACTCATAATCTATAAATTCTATTAAATTACAATCCAAAAATTATTCCGACATGAAAGTTATAATTTCAAAAAAAAGTGAATCCAAATTATCTTTATTTTTAACTATTAATTTTTAAGATAAATTATCATATTAACTGAAAACCTGTCGAAAATTTAGAATATTTTATATTACTTTTTTATTAAAAAACTGTAAATATTTTTGAAAGCAAAAGAACTTTGCTAAATTAATGAATCTGTTAAATATTAAAAGTAATTAAATAAGTAAATATATAAAAAAGACTTTGCTCTTTTTAATTTTAGTCATAAAGACATAACACATTTATTCAAAAAATATCTTCAAAAATATCTTTGTAAAATTATTTTTAAAATTTTTTTGTTTTATTTTTTGCGTGTATGTTTTTATAACTTTATTTTTTATTTTTTTAAGTCTTTAAATAAATAAATAAATAAATAAATAAATAAATAAATAAATGAATAAATTTGTGACAGATATCATATCAAATTCATAACTTCTAAATAATGATTTAATCATGAATTGTCATATCCTTTATGAAATTAAGTACAAATGAATTCTGTCTGGAAGATGTTATTTGATATTTCAATTTGTTTGTAATAAATTGGCCACTAAGAAACTATTTACGTTTAGTTACCTTTTCCGCTTTACTGGGTAGATCAGGGTAGATTCTCAGAAGTCCCTATTTCCTTTTCCTATTAAGAATATTTAAATCACGACACTTCCCACTTTTCTCTTCCTTTCTACAAGGTACAGAAGAATTACTTAGCTTCAACTATGCATTTCTTAATATTATGTTTAGTTTTAACTTCACTAGTCCACCTGGTAAGCTACAAAGTTTGATTACTTTTTTATATATTTTAAATATATAACTAATGAATATATCTTACTTTACTTTTACGAAAAGATATTTAAATTAACATATTAAAAATATTGTCTTGGGTCCTTAATATCTCAGAAGCTCACAGTAATGTTCCAAAACCATTACAATTTTATCTAAATATACTTTTCAATTTCCTATGAAAAAGGCTCAAGGTAACGCTATGAATATTGAGCAACATTAGCTGAAGTAGGAAAAGTGTTCATTCACTCTTATGTTATTTTGATGTATTAATAAATAGGATACTCCTCCTTCAGATCTAAAAATAATTTATGCATTTATTATATTTAATTTATAAATACATTTATTCATTTAAAGGCTAAAACATTCTATTAGGCCAATAGAAGGCCCTTAGCGTCGCTAGAAGTAAGGATCCCGGCGTTCCGATACCAACAAAGTTGAGGAATTCGTAACGAATGAAATGTAGAGGAAAAAGGAAATTTCTTTAAAATAAGAAACTTTATAAGAAACGAAATATTGTTTACAAGCAGTAAAGAAGATATTTATAGTGAAATGATGGTCTAGTTTATTTAAATATAAATAATTAATAAATATAAATATAAATAATTAACCATGGCAGGGATACATCATTCATATACAGAGGCTGGGATGGTCCAAGCCAGTGGAGGGGGGGAATCCCCTCCTCCTACAAATCACACACTAATCGTAACCCATGATGATTTCGACCATCTTACAAAGATGGATACGGTGACATAAACCATTAGATATCTGTAATCGTAAAAAGGTTCAAAACCCCTGTATTAGAGCATGAATATTAAGAGAAGACAACAGTTTTCAAAAATTAAGATTTTCAATTTCTCTAATAAATTTCTTTTTTTTTCTGATATTTTCTTTTTTTATTTATAGGTGAACAGTAGAAATGCATGTTGCACAGATCTTAAAAATAAGGTATAAGTATATATATTATATTATATTATATTAATAATACGCTATTATATATATATATATATAATAATGTTTTGTATTTTACATTAAAAAAATCAACTATAATTCTCACACAAACAAATTTTTTAAAAAACGTTTAAATAAAACGTGGTAAAATATACAATGCGTTAAAATGTTCCTCGAAACTGTCCTAGGAACATTTTAACGTATTATATATTTTAGCATGTTTTATTTAAACCTTTTTTAAAAAATTTGTTTATGTGTGAATTATAGTTGATTTTTTTAATATATATGTGTATATATATACATACAATCATCTTTTGCAATTTAGAATAGTGTAGAATATAAGAATAAAATTAACTTATATTACTAAACTTTATAAAGCCGGACAGTGATGTAGAATTTGAAAAAAAAAAAATATAAAAACCATATCACTGTTTCTGTGAAGATTTATCCTTACGTCATCAGCGGCTTAAGTGGAATTAAAATAACAAAATAGAAACCAATGTAGAAAACAAAAAGGCAATATTCTAAGACTTTGCTCTTTTTTATTGATCTATTAGTCTTAAAATAATCAGTAATGTTAATTTTTTATGTAAAGATCTATTTTAAATATTTACATTTATTTATAAAAAAAAATAAAAATAAAGTGATATTCTTCAGCACATTTTCATTTACGAAAATGAATAAAAAGAATAAAAGAATGACATTGATAATAATCGAAATGTGTTTGTAACTATAAGATTTATACTGGCTTTACCGTTCCGGTATGGTTTAGACCAGCGGTCGGCAACCTTTTGTTGTAAGAGGGCCAAATTTTTTACGTGGGGATTAGTTCGGGCCGCACTTGAGCCATATGTCATTACAATATAGTAAACTGAGTAAACCTACAATATTTGTGTACAAATATTTTAGTTTTAAAAATAAAACGCTAATTATGTATTTTTACGACATTTATTGTACATAGTTCAAATGAAAATAAATAAAAACAAATAAAATATCAACGATCCAAGACGCCTCGCGGGCCGCATCAAAACGCCTCACGGGCCGCGGGTTGCCGACCGGTGGTTTAGACGATGGTCTGCCATGTGGCCGATGTGTCGGAACTTGGGTTTGAATCCCGGCATCGGCATGGATGTTGAAAACTTTCCTTTCCTGTGTTTGTATGCTTCTTCATCTTTCTCTTCCGGTCTGACATCATTCCTTAATGATTTCCTGAGGAAGGCCACGGGAAACCATCTCAGTGTACGTACACTACCCTAAACTAATGGACCGGACACTGCGCATTACTGGAAACACGTGAAAACGATTTTGTAGCGGGATGGGATCCATGTGCTGAAATTACATTGGCCACCCTGCGGGGCATGCTTTCCACAAGGTTTTGATACAGAGCTATGGGTATTTTTATCCATTCCTGCTTCAAGAACATGGCCAGTGCAGCTATAGATGTCGGACGTGGTTCCCTGGTCCTCAATCGATGCTCTAACTCGCCCCATAAATGTTCGATGGGGTTTAGATCAGGATTCTGAGCAGGCCATTTAAGCCGCTTTACAGCCACTCTGTATACCACTGCTGGATCATGTCCTTGTAGCCATCGGAGTTCAAAGTTCCCGCACCAACATTCAACGGTCCCAGGTCATACCAAGAGAAACACCCCCACAGCATGATTCCCCCATCACCGAACTCCACAGTTGGAACGATGCACTCGGGTAAAAGACATTCGCCTAGCATTCGCCACACCCAAACACGTCCATGCGACTGGAAGAGAGTGTAACGTGACTCATCACTCCATAAAATTGTTTTCCACTGCTCTACAGTCCAGTTGCAACGCTGCAAACACCACTTGAGTCTGGCGGTTCTGTTGAATGGCGAGATCTGTGGTTAATGTGAGGCAACACATCCATGGATTTTAATGGCGTTCAATTCCTTTCGCAACGTATTCTGATGAACCGTAACCCCTGATGCCTGTAGAAACTCACTGTTTATGATTCGGAGTCTGTTTTTATGTAAATATGCTAGTGTCCGGTCCATTACTGTAGGGTAGTGTATGTCCTCAGAATATTCTATGGCTGCTTCTAGAAATATGGGTAGTTTAATGTCCAAAGAGTAATAATTAGTAAATGAAAGAAACAAGAGAATGCACAAGGTGGACAATAACAATAAAGATAATAATACGTATGTATGTATATGTGTGTGGTCTTTATTATTATTGTGCATTCTCTTGTTTTCTTCCAGTTACTTCTTCTAGGAGTTCGCCAAGATGGCAAACGCTTGAGCGTCATAGAACACGCAGTTGCCCTTTTCCATGCATACCGACTCAACATCATTTTTTGTATGTTCATCTGCATTAAATATTTGATTTATTTATATATAGCAGTTAATCTAAACTTTTTATTTTCATTTTTAATATTCTTTTTTTTTATCTTTTATAATAAAACTAGAGTTTTTTTTAAATCAACAATTGCCATATTTAGTTATATTACACTCTTAATTATATGAAGTTGTTCGGTAATTCAGGATTTTTTCATTTCAGTTTATGCGAGCACTAAAGAATGTCTGCCGCAAAGAACCTGGGATGTTACAAAGTCTTGTAAGTAAAACCCAATTCATTTTTGCTTACGAATGCATTTTTAAATTGAAATATGAGTAAAATTAAATTAAAGTGTGCTATTTAATTGAAACAATAGCCATTTCAATTTTCAGTGTAGAAATAAATTCAGCAAGAACCTATTTAATAAACAACTATCCGTGATCATTAAAAATAAACATTAACGCTATATAAATTGATGCTGTACTTGCAATATTCTCTTAGATCAACAAAAATACACCCAAAGTTGTTTTAGCAATCTGTCAAACAGATACAGGAGAACACAAAATAGTCGAGCTATGCAATAATAATAATAATACAATTGATATGATTGAGGAGTCTTCATAGCTTAGGAGCTACGAACTACATTTGTTGTTAGATTATTAGATCAAATTATAATCATTATTTAATAAACCAAAAAGCATGAATGAACTCTAAGTATAGACTGTACAAATGATTAACAAGGAAACTGTAGTTGCATCACAATAGTCCATGAAGGACTAAGGAGCTGAGGGGCTAAGGAGCTAAGGGGCTAAAAAGGAGGACCACATCCAATTATGGAAATTTAGATTCACAACATATGATAAACCAATTCAAAGATGTAAATAGTCCATAGATTAATGGGAAGAGAATGAATAAATAGCACAGATAGGTATATAAATATTTCCCGTTGGCTCATCGGGCGTCGAAGGTATAGGCTCCGACGTTTCAATGATCATCGGAATTAGTTAAGATTCGTTTGTCAGTCCAATGCTAGCCCGCCTTCATCCCCAGGGAAGAAATATATTTTTCGTAATCCCTATTACCATTATTCAGAGGGCTGGACGAACCCTAAGGCCCGTCCGGAGGAGAAGTAACCTTGGAAAAAAAAAATTCAATATCTCCGCCAAAATTACTTATTGTCCAATACCATTGTTTTCCTGACCTGATCAGTGGACACCTAAAACTGGAAATGGCCTGGATAGGAAATCGAATGTTTGCCCAAACAAGATATGGGAAGTTCAACGAGGTATGACTCCCGGTATGGGCTGTGAAGAGCGCCACACACAGACACGGGAACCGTAATAGTACCTCCCTACGGATCGTTAAAAGCTATTCACATTATCAATACAAAATATTTTGTAATCTTAATACTTTCCTTAATTTTCAAGATCATCTAAAAAAATTAAACAATTCTCAAAAATTTTCAAAACACAAATCTTTTGATATTCAGATAGACAATACAATGCTATTATTTTTATGGAAAATTATTTTAAAACAGACTTTTTTTTTTAAACAAATCCTATATTCAACATATTCTGAAATTCATTTATAAATACAACAAAAATACAAAATTCAAATATTAACACTGAATAATAACATATCAACACAATTATTGTAATTATTTCAATAAGTTTTATAAAATTATTAACTAAAAGCAAACAAATAAACAAATAGTGAAATCTGATGATGTCTTAATTAATATCTAAAATTTTCGTTCTTTTAATTAATTTCATTTTTATTAGGAAAAAAAATTATAGAGTTTAATTGTTAAAACTTAATGAATATTTTTCTCTTTTGAAAATATAGAATTGCTTTTTAAGAACAAACGGATTGGTGGTAAGTAGAACTAAATCATATATCATAAATCATAAAATAAATCATATTTATAAATAATATTTGGAATGAACTCCTAGAAATGGTTAGCAAGTGACTTATTACTAAAAAAAAATATTGTTAAAATATATTATAAATAGTATCTTTAATATATGCATGTACGTATAACTAGTTTTTCTTTCTGTAACTAAGAAAGATTATTATAATTACTATAATTCGGCAAAACGGCAGTTATTGTACTACTTCTTATTGTAATTTAAAATGTAAAAAACATACGTTTTCCTTTTGATCATCTGCTTTCCAGAATACTTCAATAACTTCTAAAAGTAAAAGCTATTCTTCATTACCCTTAACCGAAGTATTTGCTACTTAGAAGATGTATCTGCTTAGTTATCAAAGTAACAAATCTAGCACTATCGAATTTAATTTTTCAGATAGGATTTAATTAATTCTAAAATTTTCGTAATCTTTCTTTGACAAAATTTGCAAAATTAGGAAAAAAAAACAAGCAAAAACAATTTTGTGCTAAAGCATAAAATTAAGGGCAACCCATTAAACTTAAACTTCATCTAAGGAGCGTTGAAGGCTTATCCGCAATGCAACGACAGCCGACTATTTTTCCACCGGAAAAAGGTGAAGTTTGTGAATTTTTTGCACAATTACTGACTTGATCGACTTGAAATTTGAATGTGCTTTAGTTTAGAGTGTCTACTATATCATCTATATTTTTATTCAACCTTATCTATAACAGTTTGATGAACAGTTGACTGTTTGCTTAGGATAACAAACACTCGACTCTTGTCCGCATTTTTCCGGATAGGCAGAAATAAATACCCCATTCCTACAGTGTCTGGGCTTCTGAACACGAGGTGAAGTCCGTTTGCCGATCCGACCTTCCGTTCGGGAGTTGTTAGGGAGGACAGACACGGACAGACGGACATACAGGACAAATGCAATAGCTAACAAAGAAACAAAACTTGAGATTATATTCGGAAGTCTACCACTGTATCATAAAACAGTTAAAAGATTGATTGTATCAAAATTCTTTATTAAAATAATACTATTTCAAAAGTTATTGACCAATAAATTCTAATAAACTGTTGAAGCATTTTCTTGGATCTGGAATTGCCAAGAATCTGGAAGAATCTGGAAGATTCCTGCAATAATGTCTCTTGCAGTAAAAATCAGTGAATGCTGCTTTCAGAAATAAAGGAAACTTAAGAACTTCCTAAATAAATAACATAATGAAAACTACAGGAAACACTAACAAAAATTACAAATAATGTAATAGTTGAATAGAAAGATGTCGTAGATGTATCAGTCTCTGTGTTTTCAATGTTTGATTCTATGAATTGCGTGATCCTTTTTAAGATAATAGAACAGTAGTTATAGAAGAATATTTCTTGTAATTTTAGAAAATTAACGTAACTTTATGGTAAATATACTTTTTTTTCCATTTTCTTTTAATTCAGACAAATGGACGTCGAAATAAGCCGAAAATAAACGCCTATGTTTCAAGACTCCAATGTACAGATACTGTAAGTGCCATGTATCTATAATACAGACTTTTTCGTTTTAAAAATTTATTTAACTATCTATCTTTTAATTCCATACAATGTTAAAATCTTGCCACAATATTCCAAAGTAATTGGAGTATGGAATATAATTAAAGAAAATCTTAATTATTATTGTTATTATTGAATACTTAATCGAGATTATTAAAATAAATGTATATTTTAAAATTTAGAGAGCAAATAATTATAATCCCTATCTTCTTCTTCTTTCGATTTTGGCCGACTGGGGACCACGTGAAATAACTGTTCATGATTTCATCTTCTCCTTCCTTTTTCTCTCCTTCCAATACTCCTTCATCCTTTCCCTCTGTTTTTCCCGTCTTTCCAAAGTCCAAACTCCGCTCCCAATCACTTTCTGCCTCCTGTGGAAACCCTTAAAGTCTTTAACTTTTGATCTGAATTTATTTTATAATCCCTATATAAAAGGGATTAATTAAAATCCTTTTACTTAGCCTTGTGTCTTCCTTGGGTATCATTTGCTGAATTATTTAGACACATTAAATTCTTATTACTTATACTGCATAATTTTAATCCTTTCTTTTATGCTTATATTAAATTCCTTTTAAACCTAGAGGAACGCAGGACATTTTTTGTATTAGGGTTTATTTTTGGTTGAGGTTTCTTTTAAGGGAGGTCCCCCTTTCGGGAGCGAGACCCGGGATCCTTATCCTTTCGCAACTTCTGAGTCTTGTCATGGGTGGAGTTTGGCTGGCTGACGAGTCCTAAAGAAGACAAAACAGCCGTCTCAGTCTCTCCTCAGTGACAGCTCGGGGTGCGAAATTCTTTCACTGTAAGGATTTGCGTGGACCTATGGGGGTAAACTAAATGAACACATTAAATTCTATTTTAAATTATTGAACAGTTTATATTTCAGCTTGACGTTTCTTAATTTACAGAAGAGTATCTGCTTTGATACATAAAGTTAAGTCTTGTAACAAAAGTATTATGAAATACTTGGATCACGTATCTTGGTCCGATGAAATCTTGCGGAGTCTTTGTTCGTTGGTAAGTTCTTGAATACACTAATGTCCAATTACCAGCCGACGCACAATGCAAAGGAGAAACTCGGTGGCAATAACGACTCACGTTATCTTTCCTTTGACGACCAACACCAGATCCCACCGTCCTCTCTTTCTTCTCTCCTCTGCCAAAATTCTCCCTGATGCCCTCACTCCCAGCAGCCCTCATCGCGGGGTTCGCCACAATCCTGCTTTGCATATTGTGACGTCACACAAGATTAAAAAGCACATACATAATTATGAAAACACTTTATACATGCATAATTATTAAAATACACCGGGTGATTCATAAAGTACTGGAAAGTACTGGTGGTTTTACCGCCATCTTTTAAACTAGTGCTCATTAAAATCTGAAACTTTTTATATAAAATCATCAAACATATAAGAGTTACATTTGCATGTTATTATTTATTCATTATTATTGAAATTCATTTTATTTGCGTTCAAACACCCCAATATATCGAAATTATTATCCAAAACAATTATTCGACTGTCTCCCAAAAAAGTCATTTGTCAGAATGCGTTTTCAAAAAAATACAATTTTTTTTAAAAAAAATTAAACAAAGGAATTAATGACAAAAGTGTTTAGATTAAATTTTCCTAATTATGTTTTTGTATCATTTGAGTATTGGATCCAGACTTTGAGTTTAAACAACATCACAACAGTTATTTAAATATACTATATATTGGGGGTGTTTGAACGCAAATAAAATGAATTTCAATAATAATGAATAAACAATAACATGAAAATATAACTTATTTGTTTGACGATTTTATAAGTTTCAGATTTTTATGAGCAGTAGTTTAAAAGATAAAAATCTGAAAGGGGCGGTGAAAACCACCAGTACTTTCCAGTATTAGGACAATACTTCATTACATTTACTTAGCCTTGTGCCTTCCTTGGTTATCATTTGCTTAATTATAACCTCTTTTCCTAATAATTTTAGAATAAAAAGCAGCAAATCAAGTCATTGATGTACAACTGTATACCTATACCTGTGGTGAGAGCAAAGCAATTTTTACTTTTTTATTTTTGGAAATAAAATGGGAAATTAAATTTAAGTAATTGTAGTACAACTAATTTATTTTAACTTTAATTAAAAGAAAATTTAATTCTCTTCTATTTTTAGAGACTTGAGGATTGTAAGAAGCAGTTCGCAGAGGTAAACTGATTTTACATTTTAATTTTATATAAAACGTAGTAACCTATATTTATGCTTTTCTGCATTTTTTGATATTTCCAACTAAAAAATTCCAATATAGTTATAATAAAATTTATAATAAAAATATAGAATTTCTGTATTATATGATTTTAATAAAAAAATCTATATAGACTAAGAATAAAGATTTAAAAAGTTTTAATTTGAAGATTCTAAAAAACATAGGGGAAAACTTATATTTAGATGATGAAAAATAATTTAGTCAGTAACTGTCATATTTAATAGATCTGAATAGACTTCAGTTATCGAAAGCATTGCTTAACTTGGAAAGCCAACAATACTGTAGATATATAAAAATACATATAATACAGTATCTGAAGTTTATTAATGAAATTGTGAGTTCCCGTTCATTTTTTTCATCCCGGGAAACAGAAAATAACGAATTATTATTTCCAATTCCTTAGGTTATTTTTTCCAAATACTTGTGAGGTTTCGAAACATACCCAAGAAGAATCTGAATGATTCAAGATAATTGAGCAATTCTAATGCATTCTATTTTACTATTCTGTTATCGTAGTGCTAACATCCTATGGAATTTAGATAACTTGGAAATGACTTAGTAAGACAAAGAAAAACCGTAGTAAAATACTTTAGAATTTCGTTGGTCGTTTAGATTACATTGGTGCCGAAACCCAAAGTAAGTTAATTTTCATTTATCGTTTGTCTAATTTCTACAAGTTGACACAAGTGCCGTTGTCTCACTATGCAGGGTTTATATTAAAGAACAATTATATATATTTTTTTTACGTGAAAAGAGAAAGAATATTTAATGAGTTTACATTTTCCTATGATTTCTGTAAACACCATGGAGTGGTAAGAATTTCTTCAAAGATTTGAGGAAAAATATTCAATAAGAGTATGATCCATAAAATATTATAGAACTAAAAATCTTTGGGAAAATTATAAAAATAAGTTAAAAGATATAAATAAATCCATCAACCAATCCTTTTGAAAAAACTTCTTTACTCTAGGACTGTATTTCGAATAATTTCTTCAATTATTCTTCCTCAGGTGATAGGTAAAAGAGGAAAATAAAATAGAATAAACTTTCCTCTCATTACAAAGTAAAAATAAACAATGAATTACATCAAGTTCTTTTAAACAACATTAATGAGACATTACAAACCATTATTAATTGAGGTCATACTAAAAAAATTACAATTATCCAATAAATAATGATACACTACTAATTCTTTATATCAGTAATTCTAATAAACAATGATACGGCACTAATTGTTAAATTTAAAATAAAAATGATAAATTGTTACAAACATATTATATTTTAATAATTTTCTCTCTTCTTTTTATTTATAAATTTTTTGAAAATTCTTAATGAATAGAATGAAACTTTAAGAGATCTATCCTTATTTATGTGGGCCCGGTAGCCGAGTGGGTAAGGGCGCTTGGCTGCGGGTTGGAGGTAGCGGGTTCGATTCCCGGCCTCGGCGGAGGACGGGAATTTTTCCACGCTTCTTTCTCCTCCAAACGGGCCCTAGGGTCTACCCAGCCCTCTATAGAATGGGTACCGGATTTCTTTCCCGGGAGTTAAAGGCGGGCGAGCGACGGGCCGACCCCCCGTCCTCAACTTTGTCCCGTAGGTTCTGATCTCTGGAGCCTACCCTCCAGCAGCATTGCGCGGTCCTCTGGGCCTGATCGCAACTTTAACTTTAACTTATCCTTATTTATACATTCATTTGAATTTATGAAACATGATTCTAATAGAATTCTATCTCTTTCCTCATTGCACTTGTATATGACTTTGGCTATTGGGTCCGGATTTGGTTAGAAGATATTTGTTCGTGCAGAATGAAAGTAAAAATAAATAAGAAATAGTGAAACTATGCAGTATCGTAAGATACTAAATGAAAATGATATTTATGAAATGTTTCGCAGACAAGATCTACACACACATCGAGACATATAACATTCTTTCCGAACAGCAGAAGGGCTGTCGCAGGAATTCCCAGGGTTGTAAGGAGCAACTCCTTATTGACTCTGTAATCCTGCGCCAGGCACGCCCGAAGAATAGGAGCTTACATATCGCATACATCGATTACAAGAAGGCATTTGATTCTGTCCCTCAATCCTGGCTCCTACACTCTCTTCATATCTACAAAATACACCCCAAGATCACGGCATTCTTAGCTGCCACGATGAAGAGTTGGAACACAACATTACACCTACGCACCTCTAACACCTCCATCACTACAGATCCCATTCCCATAAGGAGAGTTATTTTCCAGGGAGACTCCTTGAGTCCTCTTTGGTTCTGCCTCGCCTTGAATCCACTGAGCCATATACTAGATAACACAAAACACGGTTATAGGCTTACCACAGGCACTGTGACACCATATAAAATCACACACTTACTCTACATGGATGACATTAAACTCTATGCCACAAACAATGCACAACTTACTAATTTACTACAAGCCACCACACAGTTCACCAAAGACATTGGGATGGAATTTGGAATTGACAAATGCCGCAAGTTACACATAATACGTGGGAAGACTTCGAATTTGGAGGGTTTTGCACTGGACCATGGTTTGGCCATCCAATCCATGGAAGAGGGAGAGACCTACAAGTACCTGGGCTTCCAGCAAGCGCGCGTCATTGACAACGCAAACATCAAAATTGCACTGAAGAACACATACCTTGCTCGAGTTCACAAAATCCTCAAAACACAACTCAACGCCAGAAATAAAATTAAAGCTATCAACACTTTTGCCGTTCCCACACTAACATATTCGTTCGGCATAATTCCATGGACAAACACCGAACTTGAAGCACTACAACGCGCAACACGCACTACATTCACGAAACACAACATGCACCACCCCAAGTCCGCTACGGAAAGGATGACTCTTCCCCGCAAGGAGGGAGGCCGAGGACTCATCAACCTCATCACCCTACACGAAAAACAATTACATACACTTAGGGAACATTTCCACCAAAGAGCAGAAGACTCCTCACTTCACTCAGCCATTGTCAAGGCTGACACACACCTCACACCCCTTAACCTCGAAAACTCTTCTCCAACACTCACCACCCCTGATACCCACACTCAGCAGCTGCGTGAATCATGGGCTCGTAAGGAACTCCATGGCAGACATCATCACGAACTCAGCCAGCCTCATGTCGACATGGAAGCGTCGAACAGATGGCTGACGAGTGGTGAGCTGTTTGGGGAGACCGAAGGGTTCATGATCGCAATACAGGACCAAGTCATCTCCACACGCAACTACAAGAAACACATTCTACACGATGCAAACACACATGACGACAAATGCAGGAAATGCCACACTACGCATGAGACGATCGACCACGTAATATCAGGCTGTCCCCTTCTCTCTCAAACAGACTACCTCCACCGACACAATCAGGTAGCATCGATCGTTCATCAACAACTAGCACACAAACATTCACTTATTAAGAGCACGGTCCCGTACTACAAGTACATACCACAAAGCGTATTAGAATCACCCTCATATAAACTATACTGGGACCGCCCCATTCACACAGACAAAACTATACATCACAACAGACCAGACATCACACTTGTTGATAAGGTCAACAAACAGACCTATCTAATTGATATTGCAGTGCCTATCAGCAAGAACATGCAGAAAACTCACGCAGACAAGATCAGTAAATACACTGATCTAGCACACGAGCTCCAGAAGCAGTGGAGGCAGGATCGAGTACGTGTTGTACCCATCGTTCTGTCTGCCACTGGTCTGGTGCCTCACACATTGCACCACAGTCTCAGCACACTAGGACTTCACAAAAACACTTATGCACAACTGCAGAAGGCTGTGGTACTCAACACTACACGCATAGTTAGGAAATTTATGGACACAAGCACACATCCCTAATCATTCTTGCACACATCTTTACACTTGGCAGTATGTGCTTTGGTCCTTGACCCGCCATATTGTTTTTTGCTGGGGAAACCCAAGGTTTAAAACATACAAACATAATAATAAAGTTCACCAAAGATATTGGGATGGAATTTGGAATCGACAATGCCGCAAGCTACATATAACACATGGGAAGACTTCGAATTTGGAGGGTTTTGAACTGGACCATGGGTTGGCCATCCAATCCATGGAAGAGGGAGAGACCTACAGTACCTGGGCTTCCAGCAAGCGCGCGTCATTGACAACGCAAACATCAAAAACGCACTCAAGAAAACATACTGTGCTCGTGTTCACAACATCCTCAAAACACAACTCAATGCAAGAAATAAAATTAAAGCCATCAACTCTTTTGCCGTCCCGACACTAACATATTCGTTCGGCATAATTTCATGGACAAACACTGAACTCGAAGCACTACATTCACGAAACACAACATGCACCACCCCAAGTCCGCTACGGAAAGGATGACTCTTTCCCGCAAGGAGGGAGGCCGAGGACTCATCAATCTGATCACCCTACACGAAAGACAAGTACACACACTTAGGGAACACTTCCACCAAAGAGCACAACACTCCTCACTCCACTCAGCCATTGTCAAGGCTGACACACACCTCACACCCCTGGACCTCGCAAACCCTTCTCTAACACCCACCACACCCGACACCCGCACACAGCAGCTGCGTGAATCATGGGCTCGTAAGGAAATACATGGCAGACATCGCCACGAACTCAGCCAGCCTCATGTCGACATGGAAGCGTCGAACAGATGGCTGACGAGTGGTGAGCTGTTTGGGGAGACCGAAGGATTCATGATCTCGATACAGGATCATCCCCACACTCAACTACAAGAAACACATTCTACACGACGCAAACACACACGACGATAGATGCAGGAAATGCCACACTACACATGAAACGATCGACCACATAATATCAGGCTGTCCCCTTCTGTCCCAAAACAGACTATCTCCACCGACACAATCAGATAGCGTCGATCGTTCATCAACAGCTAGCACACAAACACTCACTTATTAAGAACACGGTCCCGTACTACAAGTACACACCACAAAGCATACTAGAGTCAACCTCACATAAGCTGTACTGGGACCGTCCCATTCACACAGACAAAACTATACATCACAACAGACCTGACATCACACTTGTTGATAAGGTCAACAAACAGACCTATCTAATTGATATTGCAGTGCCTATCAGCAAGGACATGCAGAAAACTCATGCTGACAAGATAAGTAAATACACAGACCTAGCTCACGAGCTCCAGAAGCAGTGGAGACAGGACCGAGTACGTGTTGTACCCATCATCCTGTCCGCTACTGGTCTGGTGCCTCACACATTGCACCACACTGGGACTTCATAAAAACACTTATGCACAACTCCAGAAGGCTGTCGTACTGAACACAACATGCATAGTTCGGAAATTTATGGACACAAGCACATATCCCTAACTATTCTTTCATACATTTTCTTTTTTTTTTTTACTCTTGGCAATATGTGCTTTGGTCCTAACCAAATTGTCTTAGCTGGGGAAACCCATGGTTTGAAACTTTTTTTTCGAAAATAATAATAATAATAATAATAATAATCTCGATTGTTCATCAACAACTAGCACAGAAACATTCCCTTATTAAGAACACGGTCCCATACTACAAGTACGTACCATACCAGGTCACCCTCATATTAACTCAACTGGGTCCGCCCCATTCACACAGACAAAACCATACATCACAACAGACCTGACATCACACTTGTTGATAAGGTCAACAAACAGACATATCCCTTTGATATTGCAGTGCCTGTCAGTAAGAACATGCAGAAAACTCACGCAGACAAGATCAGTAAATACACCGATCTAGTACACGAGCTCCAGAAGCAGTGGAGGCAGGATCGAGTACGTGTTGTACCCATCGTTCTAACTGCCACTGGTCTGGTGCCTCGCACATTGCACCACAGCCTAGGACTTCACAAAACACTTATGCACAACTCCTGAAGGCTCTGGTACTCAACACAACTCGCATAGTTAGGAAATTTATGGACACAACCACACATCCCTAATCATTCTTGCACACGTCTTTACACTTGGCAATATGTGCTTTGGTCCTTGACCCGCCATATTGTTTTTGATGGGGAAACCCAAGGTTTGAAACATGCGAAGATAATAATAATACTAATAAAAATAATAATAATAACAATAATAATAATAATTGCGAACATACTTGGACAATTCTTAGGTCTCTGGGTGAGACTTGAATTGCTCAATTAATCCAGTCAAAGATGTTGTCTTTGTACTGTGTCATATGTTATAATAATAATAATAATAATAATAATAATAATAATAAATAGATTTATTTGCTTCGTGTATGGATACTTGGAGAACATGTAAGAAGTGAGAGTGCCAGCTATCAGACACATGAAATTCGTATGTCTAGAGGTATCTTTCGAGGACATAGCCTTAGTCCACTATGGTTTTGTCTGTCTTTAATCCATTGAGCAGGATGCTTAACACATCAGGATATGGGTATCTCGTGCAAAGAAACCCTGAAATACGAATCACCCATCAATTCTATATGGATGATCTCAAACTCTATGCATCAGGAACAGATCAATTAAAAAGTATGTTTGAACTCGTCAAGAAGGGAGTATTTACATCGTCATAATGACGTGGCCAAAGTCGTCCATCAGGCCTTGATCAAACAATATCGCCTTACAGAAAAGGAAACACCTTACTATAAACAAAAACCTGAACAAGTGCTGAGCAATGAAACCACAAAGCTTCTCTGGGTCACGGCTATTGTTACTGATCAGACAGTAGAAGCCAACAGGCCAGACATAGCTTTATTCAATAAAAAAGCTCAAACTGCTACCATTATTGACGTTTCTGTGCCGTTGGATGACCACGTTACTTCCGCGGCAAAAAAGAGCAAATACCAGCCATTTGCAGTCGAACTGCAAGACATGTATCGACTGCAAAGCGGGTGTCTTTGGTTCCAGTGGTTACATCCACTAATGTACTTGTAACTAAGGAATGGAAATCACTGAAGGACAGCCTCAGCTTGTTGGAGTGGCACTTACGAATAATGCAGAAGGAAGCCATTCTTGGGACAGCCAACATCATCAGAAAAACCCTAAACCTTCAATGAACTAATTAAAAATGTACCTTGCATAATTACCTTATTAATTGCTGATTTTGCTGTAATTTCGCCCAAACTCAACTGGGAGACATGAAATTGATACTACAGAGGCACAAGATAGTACTGAAAGGATGACGAAAGCATAGTAACTCAGAAATGAATAGGACGCCTACAGAACGAAGCAGAAAAAGGCTTTATTGACAGACTGGCGTTGGTACAAAAGACTATCTGGCCAAGAGGGAGAACAACAACCCAACTTCCCTTAGTAAGGGATATGACCTTCCCAAACTGCAATGGTTGCATGGCATCGTCTGTTCATACTCAACACCAGATTATGCAAGAGTTGTTGGGGTAAGAGTGGCCATTCCTCGATGAGCATCTGTGTCAGTTGTCTGGTGGTCTACGGAGGATACGATCGTGCCCAAAGCATCCCACACATGTTCAATGGGATTTAAATCAGGGTAGAATGCTGGTCAATCTATTCGACGGATATCTTCAGTTTCGAGTAGGCCCTGCACACCACTGGTCCTTTGTGGCCTTGCGTTGTGGTTCATAAAAACAAAGTCTGAACCAATGGCACCTCGGAACAGACACGCGGGGGAGGATAACTTCATCACAGTAACGATCTCTGGTAACTGAACCTCTGTTGAAAATGTGGAGCTCCGTCCTTCCGTTCATCATAATGCCTCCCCAAACAAGCACACCAGGACCATCCCAACGGCCTCTTTCCCTGATGTTAGTGGGATGAAAGCGTGTTCATACCTCTCTCCATATCAACTTGCGCCGAGAATCGTTTGTGAGACTGAAACCAGACTCATCGGTAAAGAGCACGTGACTCCATTGATGAGATGTCCAGTCTTTCTGTTCATTACACCACTGTAAACGGTGCCGCCGATGTATTGTTGTCAAGGGTAAGCAGCGTTCAGGACGGCGGGTGAATAGGCCACCTTTATGAAGGCGTCTGGCCACAGCAAACCGGACACCTGTCGCCCGGTTGCAGTACGCAGCTATTGAGCAATGTCGCCCGCTGTCTGGTTTCGGTCTTTTTTCCACTGTAAGACGATATATCGGTTATCACTTGCCGTTATTTTCCTTGGCTGACCACTACCAACCTTTCTTACATCTGTATCTGTCCTTTGGAAGGCTTTCGATGCCCGTGAAACAACACTTTTGTCAATTCCAAACTCTTGGGCAACACTCGTCAAACTACGCCCCTCCTCAACCTTGCCGATCATTCTATCACGTGTAAAGGCGTCCTGGTGGTGTCGTGTAGTCATATTGCACGGGTGCTCACACTTTCACTTGCAACGAATGTATTGAAATGCGCCTTTCCTCCTTCGTTTGAAGTTACGCTCGTAGCCTCCACGTGTTTTGCGTGCCCTCAGGTCACCTCTGAGGTCATGCTCCTAAAATTTGCATATGTATCACCTTTCTAATGCGTTGGTATTTCATTGTAGGGAACGCAAAACGCCCATTTCTCCAATTTCATAGCTGTATGCTGAAATATGAGTTGTTGCTTAAGTTTTGCACTCTACTGTATGTAGGAAATCAGCATATACATATACATTATATCACTTGTACTTTATACTCAGCAGACATTTCACCTGTTCTCATTTCTCATTCTATTCCGCTTCCACAATTCTACGGAATTCTCTTATTTATATGAACACATTTATTATTTAAGTTGTCTTGGTAGATACACATAAAATAATCATCATCCCCTAGTTCATACTTATAACAATAGTCACTATACATTCATTGTTGCTTAACAACTATCTCTGGCTCTTCGCCAAATATCAACTGATTATTATTTTTTGCTTATATTTAATTTTATGAATATATCGTATTTGCTCCAATAAACACCGAGGGTCTTATTGTCGCCGGTCTCTAATAAGCGCCGGGCTGCAGAGGGGACACGACCGAATAGTAGCCGGTCTCTAACAGTAGCCGGGTCTTTGATATTTGCCTACCAGTACTAGTGTAAGCGTCCGTATCTTTATAGTCGTGCGTAATACCTTACGGTACATTGCCTTACAAAATCCCACCGAAGCGGTCATTTGACATTGCCTTAAGATTCGCGCGGTGGAATACGCGAAAGAAACTTCCGGTGAGGTGGCCGCTCGTCAACAACGAAGCCGTCATTGCGGATTCGGACGATGAATAGCAGCGAAAGGTCGATAAAGACATTGCCATTTATCTTTAACAGTCTTATATAGCATGTGAAATTCAAATAAAGTAGCTGTTTGTATTATTAGCCGGTATTTATGTGTAAAAATATTGCGTTCTGAAGGTTTTTGTTAATAATGGCTGGCCTCTAATAGCAGCAGGTCTGTATTAAGCGCCGAGAGTAGAGGCTAGTTTTGCAAATAGACGCCGGGGGCCTCTATTGGAGCATATACGGTACATCAAATAGATATTGAACAAATAATTTTATTAATAACACTGTTTTCTCTGCATAAAGAAAGTTACTAATTAATGAAAGAATTTAAATTACAATTATATGCAATCGATATTAATAAAATCAGAATTTATTAAAATTATTAATCAGATATCATCCATATGCATCAATATTCTAGATATTCAAAATGAAGTCAAATTTCTTAGAATATCTTAATTGTTTTCAAGAGATTCTTGGAATTTTTACTTGAAAAATTTTGATATGCTTTCTTTTCTTGGAACATTTTTAGGTATGTGGTTTACCACAAGTGGCAGGAAGACGAGTACAGTTGTGAAGAATAGAAAGATGAGATTGTGTAGAAGTAAATGAGCTCTTTCGAAGATTTCATTAAACGAAGAAAAAAAAAAAAAAACACAACTTCTAATTGTACTATCATTAAAAAAAATGCAATTTTCTTGTAAAATGTTATTAAAATGAATGAATTCTTTAAAGTAGAATACGACTGCGTTATTCTTTTCGTTCTTTAATGTTATATAATCGTTGGAAAATATCTGTAGAAGATCTGACTTCTTTTGTAAAATTAATATATTGTTTTTAAATCAGCTGGTTTTTTCCATCAGCTTCACCATTTCCATCTGCAGAGCTATGTAATGAGATATAAGAAGGAAGAGCTTTCCAACACCTTTCCTTCAGCAAACTCAAAAGATCCATTTTGAAGTCTACTAATATAGGAAAGTTAAGCTTGTCTAATCAGTCACTGTGGATATGTGTAACTTCTGAACCACTGAGTGGATCCTCTTGAAACATCGTATGCTTATTTTAAGGACAAGAGAGGTTGAAATCATTTCTAAATGGAGCCTTTGCAATAAATCAGGTGACAAACATTTTCATAGAAAGGAAGAATATTAATCTGTTTTTATTTCATAAACGGATTTGCTCGTGTTTTGAAGATTAAAAATCGATGAACTTTAGACAAACAATGTGGATATTTTTCAAAATGCAACATTTCTGCTGTTTATATTCAGTAGAGATTACAATTTGAAATTCAAAATTAGGTCTTTTGTTGTGTCGTTTACATAACTAAACAACTCAACTCACACATTTAACCAATCAACTCCGTATAATTTGCAATCTATCAAACTCTTGCGTTAATAAAAGTAAGAATATCATTTATTCAGGCCGTTATAATACAAATCATGCCCACGTTGAGTTCATTTAGCATGTCTAGACCCTTTTTTGCATCATTCGAGCAAATGTAAGTTGCAGTAGCAACTGTTAACCGGAAATGGCCATTATGGGTCGAAGAATAGTAGATTCAATATAGATAGAGCCAATTTTGCTCAATTACCACTATTTTCCTGGCTCGGTCAATGCCCACTTAAAACCGGAAATGATCTGGATCGGAGATCGAATATTTTTCGCAAATTATAGATCATGGGGAATATAACAATGTACGACTTCCGGTTTAGACCCTGGAAGGTGTTTTACACGCACACAGACACGGGAAATACGACTACCTTTTCACGCGGTGTCGCTAAAAAGCAAAGAGAAATAAAGAAATCTTAATGACTAGCATTTTAAGAAAAGTAGGGTTCTTTAGGTATTTCTTGTCTGTATCTCACAACACTTGTTCTTTTGTTTTCTGATTTATTAGTTCTACCAATGAATGATTCATTAAATATGATGAACAGATTCTTTATTTTTATGTGATAGGGTACCTGTTCTCACTATCCCTAAATTGGATACCCATCACTCCATCTATCCAGTTTTCTTACCAATGACAATTTTTTTTTTAAATATTCTCTTTTATTAATCATTGTTTCCTCTCAAAGTTTATTCTATCTACAACACAGTAAGAACCAGAAGTAAATTTTCAGTAAAACAACCTGTTTAATCACTTAGCCACCTGTCTAGTCCTATTTTATTTGCTAAAAAAGTTTATGAATTCTCATAAAAATATAGAGATAATAACATTCAGCTAAAGGAAATAAACTGTTATCAATTGCCTAAAATACAGGAAACACAAATAAGGATTTCTTAATTATTTTATTATTTATTCAAAAGCTACAGATTATATATATTTAAGTTAAGGTAAGGTATCCAACAACAAGCTTCTGTTGCTCTGGGGATTACAGAGTTAAGATTGAGGTCGGATGATCAGTCTGACGCCCTTTCGCCTTTAACCCACGGAACGAAATCCGATACCCATTCTTAAGAGGAGGGTGGACTCCTAGGACTCATCTGGCGAAGAAAGTAGAGTGGAAAAATCTCTGATCTCCGCCAGCAATTGAACCCGGCTTCTTCAGCCCATCGTCAAGCGCAATACTTTTGGCTACCAGACGCATTTTCAGATATTTGATATATACTTATTCAAAGAAACTGGCATACCTAAAAAATACATCTAATTAAAATTCCTAGAAGATTCAACTTTCTCAATTATTCCGTCATTTTATAAATTAATCACAGTTATACCATCATATTTCCATCAAATAGGTTATATCAATTAATGATCGAATATTTATCGATGATATATGTACGTATACATATATTTACACAATAACTAAAAAAAAGATCCTGAAAATAGAACCATCATTTCATTGATGTCACTTATCCAGATTCAGAGACAAGTGTCTAGCTAGTGTAGATCTCATCAAAGGAATCATGAACATGAATATCAGTGAACAGGAAACAATTTAAGTGGATAAATTTTCACTTAACTTTCCTTTTTGGCATGGACATTTCCATTGTAAAAGAGACTTCTGAAATGATCCTGACTTGACAATCAAAATCGAATCTTTATATTATAAAAAATGCTTAAAAAGTTTTGAAGAATTTTTTCTATATTTAAGGAGAATACTCTTTTTCCTAATGTAAAAATATCTAATATTACGAGTGTATGAGTTAAGGAATTACATTCTCAAATGAAAAAAAATTCAAAAATAATTTACATTTTTGAAGAAAATTCTGGCTTAGAAGAAAATTTAACGCACATTAAGAAAACAAAAACGCAAATAAATAAA
>JAFIDM010000001.1:35268276-35320044 GCA_023159025.1 Thereuonema tuberculata
GTTTCTGTGTGCCTGTAAGTCAGTTTTTAGGGGAGACATGATTATATATTTAAAAATTTAATTCTGGTAGTAAACCCATGAGGAATCCCCCCCCCCTCTGGTAAAATCACAAATCGCGCACTGCTGTTAACAATTAACTTTTAATAGTTGAAACTTGTTGTTATGAAATTTCTCGAGTCCTTCCACTACTCTATTGTTCTCAATAATTGTCTATCGTGACAGAAATATCCATTTTCTTATTCCTTATTTTAAAAAGTTTGAATGCTGCAATGTTTAAATATTTTATATACGACGAAAGCAACGTAAAGAGATCACTCAATATATTAGGAAATGGAATGGAGAAGGTAGGATTCAGTTAAAATGGATAGCTTAAAATTCAAAAACTTTAAAAAAATTCCATAAAATATAGACTTGTTTGTTGATAGGATTATCAATAAATTTAAGTTTAGGATTTTTTAATCACGAGACATTATTTCTAAATTTTTATTATTCTTAGATTCAAACTTAAAAAATTTATAATCAATGCCTGATGATCATTGGGGAAAGTATTCCTTGTGAAGAGCTTTTCTTTGTTTTTATTTGTTTTATTTGTTAATGTCGAATTACTTCTGGCAGAAAAGACAAAAGATAAGTTGTTTTATGTTCAAATGTTTTTATTTATAATGAAAGGAGCGCAAACAAGCTTCGATGAGTTCACAATACAAATGATTCATTACTTAGGAATACGAAATCTACATTCTGGAATTTCTACATTTCAACAAAACAAAAATAAGATGCTGAAAATAAAGAGTATTGTATTTCTGTTTTGTTGAAATTTAGAAATTCCGGAATGCATTGGTATTTTACGTCATAAAAAAAAGAAAAAGTAACGAGAAAACATTTTTATGAAGTTGCTAAGGGATGATAAAGTCTACATAAAATCTCTTTTTTTCTAGGATAATTATTTGGACTGTATTCTTGATGATGGTTATTTCCCTCCTTATTGTTGTATGTTTACCAGCTGCATATCTGCTAGGAGTATTTGATTGTAAGTTTATTTGTGTGTTTCTTTTTTTTCAATTATAATGAAAATATTTCATTATGATATTACATTTAATATGAAAATGAAATATTATATTTAAGTATTCATTAGGTAAGTAGACATCCCATAAATCCATTTCATGGACATAATATCACTTCATATTGACATACAGACACATTAGAAGCAGATGATTGAACATCTTCTACAACCTACCATCTTCTTCCATGTTTTTCCAATTGGGAAGCTAAAAACAGTCTTTAAAAAAAATTCAAATCAAGGAACTCCAGAGTATAGTTTAGCATAGAATTCCCAGCATACAGAATTATATAGATTTACCAATAGCAAAAGATAATATTAAGTTAGCATAGAAGTAAGTTTCAACTGACATGGAGAGCTTCTTAGAATTAGAAATTATTCATGTCAGCTAATATTTCTTCTTTAATGCTTTGTTTCTCCATTTTCCTATTTTAACGTTTATTATAAATTTCATTCTAGCTTTATTTTATTAAAAAAAACTTTGTTTTTTCCAATTAAAACACAATTTTTTTAAAAAATCTTTTGATTGATCTTTATAAAAAATAGTTATATCAGTATTATAGTTATATCTTTATTATTGTAAAAATAAAAAAAGGTGTTATTTCGCTTATGTTCCAATATCTTTCTTTACAGCTAAACCAACACACAACGAAACTCTCTCGCACAACGAAACTCTCGCACACAACGAAACACTCGCACACAACTAAAGCGTAGGACAGGTCTATGACAGGTCTATGACTAACCTAAGGACTAGTGATCAATATATGTACTTCTTAGGATTTAGGAAGCGGTATTTTTCTGCTACTCAAACAAATCTTAAACTAGAGAAATTGAAATCCTCCTTTAAAGGTTATTTCTTATCTATACCAATTCAATTACCACTATGTTACAATGCTCACACTACTGCACAACTCACACTCCGGTGCATACGATACAAAGGCATCGAAGAATTATTTGTAGCAGTATCAGTTGCTTTGAAGAATAGAAACTGCACATTTTTAATTTCAATAAAAAGTATATTTTACCTGTGCTTTAGATGATAGAAGTCTCCCAGTTACTTTTTTTTTTTAAAAAAAATCATTGCATAATGACGCCATCTATAAGGGAATATTAATTTTAGAGGTTTGTATAATGCTTCAAATCATTGATTCTAATAAATCATTATGTGTATATTTAATATCAAGTCAAAACTGAAAATATGTAATTTCTGAAGTTTCAGTCACATTTTTTTAATAAAATAATGTTGTTGTTTAAGTTCACCAGCCAGACTTATTTATTTCCTTATTTATCATTTTTTATTTATATGAAAAGCCCATATTTGTTTAAAATAGTTTCTCAATTCAAAATTGCACATTACTTTACGTGATAATTTCTCTTCGTCGTCATTTCCATTTTACAAGATCATCATTTCCAATCTATGTACAGTTCACTTCATAAAGATGCAAATCTCAATATGTTTTATCAGTTTAGCTTTATTGCATACTTTATTATAATATTGATTGAAAGCGGAATTATCATGCTGTGGGAATAATTCAGCTAATTTTGAGAACTAAAAACAGTGAAAAGAAATTCGACGATGCTTAAAAAAAATCCCTTTTATGCAACTGAATGTAATTTTACAAGGAAATAAAATTTATAAAAGAAAATCTTATTGTGAACCTTTTTACGAAAAAATTACAGAATACAACGTCAAAAGAATGTGAATTTTAGGAATTTCACATTACACAGGAGATACTTTAGTGATATTCAGAAATGTAGGGAATATAATCCGCGTGGCCCGAATGAAAAGTGAAATCACCCAAAAAAAAAAAAAAAAAAAAAAAAAAAACAGTCTCTGAAAATTTAATTTGTTTCTTCTCGTTGATTTCCCGCGAAGCAAAGAATAGGACGGTGCTAAACATTAAAATTCCCTACATGCTAAGAGGAAAATCAAGTTTTTTTACCTTTCTTTCCAACTTTATATTAGATCTTAAGACTGTTCTTAATTACGGGTCATATTAAAATAAGATTTGTTATTAAGATGCTGACTAACCTAAATCGAGATGTGGCTTCGTCTCCTATACATTTTAAGTTTTCGGAAATATAGATTTAAAGGTATCGGTTTAAAATCATTCTGTTCCTACATAGGCTATACACACATACATATATGTAACGTCGCTATTTCCTTAAATATCAAAGAATATTTATACCTCAAAACCACTTACACTTAGCTTCAGTACGAGAATATCAGTCAAAGACCTCTCCAGAATAGAACTCAGATTTCATTGTAATCAGATTGACGTGAATCTTTGATCCTGTTCAAATGCTGTGTATTGGTGACAGACATCTGGCGGATTTTGCTTACCCAGAGCTCAAGCTTCTTCTTTACCGAAATATACTTCCTTACTTACATATGAAGGAAAAACTTCGGTAAGGAAGTATTTTTATCGTATTTGGATTTGGATCTTCATCTTAACTTCACTTTGTCTACATCTCCAGATCACTGTCATATGATATAATGTACATTTCATTTTTCTTAATTTATTTTTCCTGTAAGGAATATTGGTTTTCAACAAAAACAGAAATTTCGTTTGCTTAGTAGAAACCAAAGTAGAGAAAGCAGTATTTATAACTGGATACAAAAAGAGTTTCAGTTGAAAAGTATTCTGACAAGTTACATGATTTGACTCTTCTGCCAAGTCTCCATTTTGTCCCCCGGGAATTCGACATTTACGAATCAGAAAACATTAATGGAAAAACAGGATACAGGAACACTGGAAGACTGGTTAGAATAAGTCTATTATATTATTTAGTTATTACCAATTATAGGAATTCTGTAAAGAAGCTTAAGACAAAAACTGAAAGATATCTTTTAATATACAATAAGTAAAAACATTCAATAAAAAGGTACATTCACTACGTCAGCAATTGAATTTTTTTAGATTTTAAAAAAGATTTTTAAAAACTTTCTAATTTTTACTAAGTTAGCACGGAATAAGAAAAAAACAAGAGGAGAAAGGATTACGCAGCTTTGAGAAATTGGAGGATGGAGATGAAATAATTGTGGTCATATTTTAAGTTGTACACTAAATAAAGATTATATTTTAAGGAAATCTGCCCAACCGTTTTAGCATGATGTGCGAACAGAAGGAAGATTTATTATTAGTAGTAACAAGGTAGTGAACCATTACCACATTAAGCATTAATAATAAAAATATATGAGGGGGCTAGAATCAAATGCAGCTAAATCCATGTTTTGAAATTTTACACAAATAAAAAAAAAAAAGTTTATTTTTTGTTTAAGATGGTAACATTGTATGAAGAAAGCATCAAAATACGTAGAGTAGCAATTAGAACTCAACGGATAGCACACTGAATGCCTATAATGACAGGTTATTATTTTATTGAATAATTAAAATGGACTTAGCTGCTTTTGATACCAAATGACTGGATTTAGCTGACTTTGTTTCTAACACGAATGGATATAGCTGACTTCGTTTCCAGCAACTAAGCGATGACGTCACTCTGACAAGTGATGTGCCTAGTCTACCTATCTTACAGAGTATCATCGAGGATTCAAGAATGATAATAATTGAGGCGTAGAGATACAAAAGAGACATTATCTACTTTTTAAAAAAAACTACAGAAACAAAGAAAAACTTATAATTACTCATATAGTTGTACAATTCCTGATTTCTGATCACTAACTCAGGAACATTTGACGATAAAGGTGAAGTCTACAATTTTTAGTTAGAAAAATCATAAGTTATTGAAAAACAGTATTTTAAATTGGATTAACAAAATTAACAAAAAATTGATAATGTCCCTTTTGCATCTACACGCCTCAATTGTGTAAGAAACAACTCGACTATTAAAAAAACGAGCAAATATAGGAACAAAGGTTATACCGACATCTTGACTTTTCGGAAATGGAGCGCTGTGATTGGCTGGCCGCGATTTTAGCTGTGTTCGTTTCCAACACCAGTGGATGTAGCTGTATTCGATAATAATCATATTTTTTAAAGTGGATTTTCGTAAGAAGTTATCTACATTTGATGCTAAATGATTTCAAAACCGGATTCGATTTTGTTCGATGAATATAATGGCATTCATAACTCAGAAACCGATTTAGTATGGATTAGCTGACTTCGATTCTATACACCTCATATAAAAATGACATGTTTCGATGAGCTCCAAAAAACTGCTCCAGTCATCAGAAATAAAAAAAAACAACTAAAAAAAAACAAATATCAAAGCATGTCATTTTTTATGTCATTTTAAATGTCAAAGCATGTCATTTTACAATAAAAAAACTGAATACCATCTCCGTAAAAAAAGTTAACTAAAAATACTGAAAAAAGAAGTTAATTCATTTTTGCTCGAAGCCTTTCAATGGCGCACTCGACCTCCACTTAGTTTTATTGGATCAGGTAACTTCGAGAGCCTTAACACCCACGACCAAAAGAACCAATTAGACCTGTAGTGGAATACTTTAAATTGAACTTCATTTTAATGGCTGCTAACCTGTGCATAGCAATACTTCATGACAGCCAGAGTATAGAAAAATTATACCCTGTGAAAATTATCGGACACTTTAATATTAACAATTTATATTCTACTTCTTACCGTTTTTGAGTTTTAATGAGGAAATGTCGTCCTGCAATGCTTTCATAGTTTTGAATCATAAATTTATTAGAAATCAGAGATGGCCATAGTGATTTTAAATAAAAAAAGCCCCTTGTGTGTATATTAATTTTTAATGTAGTTATTATCTTGCTACCAAGTACCAGAGTAATTTAATAACAGTATTTAGATTCTATTTTAGCTGTGGGAAATAGTGGTTATCCTGTATAAATAAGGCATTAAGTTTACCAATAAAATATTCTGTTATATGTAAAGTTCCCATATTTCCTTAGTAGATCCTTTCTCCTACAGCCTCTACCATTAAATATTTCCAATTTAATTTTGGTGTGATGTTGAAAATATTCTATTTTTGCATTTTAAAAGATGTCAATTCAAGATGTTTGTAAACAGTTGCATGTACATGCTACCTTGACCAGAAAACATTAAGAGCCCAGCCAAACAAAAAATCTCACATCCACAATGTTAGGCATCTGAACTTTCGTTCTATACACCACATCAAAAAAAAAATAGGGTAGCAAGCCCTAACATTAAAAATTGATGTGGACAACCAGAGCCGTTCCTTTGCTATTGGAGAGTGCTTTTAAGCTCTCGCCATCGATTGCAAGATGATCTACGGCAGTCTTGAACCTCAAAAACAGCTGTTCTTGTCTTAGTATTTCTTCAAAAATTCACAAAAATAAGGGAAAAAAACACTAAGATGGGCTTTCTTGAAGTCTTAAAAATGCTTCTATATTTCTTTTATTATTTTTTTTGGGTCTTTTCTCAAAGAAAAACCAAGATAAACACCCGCTTGATCGTAACTAATTTCAATGCTCAAACCCTAGCAACCAAGCCTAGCTACAGCCTCTTTGAACTGTGATGTAGGTTGTGATGACACCACTTAAACGGTCCATATCGGCGCCCTCTTTGGCAGGTTGTCCACAGCCCTCCTGACTAAGCCACGCCGGCCCTGAACGCAACAATAGAAAGTGTCACATTCACAGATCTCATAATATAATTAATAAAATTTCTTTTAATCCAGAAGTTTCATTGTTTTAATAATTCGATTTTGGCCGTGCCGGCGTGGCCGCTCGACGGCGGTCGGCCGTGAGGCCAGTTTGCCGGTACTCGGGTTCGAATCCCGATCGTGGCATGGATGTTTCTTTCTTCTTCTGTTTCTCCTTCTGTCCGTTCCTGCGGGCATCACTTGATGCTGCCTCCTGTGGCGTACCCTGGGCAACTATTCGTCGGTTAAAGGCATTACATCTCGCCCCTTGTTGTTGGCCTAAAGAAAGACGATCAGTCTAAGACCCGGGCATTTGAAAAAAAGAAAAGAAAAATACAGTAAAACCTCGTTAAGTCGTCACCCGGATAAGTCGTCACTCCGTTTAAGTCGTCGTTTTCCTTTGGTCCCGACAAAGTCTCATAGACAATAATGTAAAATAACCCTCTTTTACTCGTCACCAAATTTAATTCTACTCCGGATAACTCGTCACCCTCAAAACTGGCAAAAAGCATCTTTATTCTCAATTTCTCGGCCCCGCCCCTTCACTCTAAGAAAGCCTAGCCTTTACAGGGAATTTTCACGTGGGAAATTCACATGGGAAATTACACACTTCTCGCTGCGACTTTTGTCAAGCCGCTACTGAGTATTTGTTTTTTGTTTTTTTTTGGCCGCTACTGACTTCTGAGTGTGATTTCATTTCATAGCGAGTAAGCTCCGCTATAAGGGCTATTTTTTAATCTTGCAATTTCGTGGTTTGATTACATTTGTGACATGTCAGGGAAACGAAAACTTACCTCGTTATCTTTTAAAGAAAAAAAAGACTTAATTGCACTTTTTGAAAAATCAAGTGTTTCGAAAACAGCTTTTGCCAAAGAACATCATATTCCCAGGACTACATTAAACGATATTCTTTCATTGAAACAAGTAATTGAAGAAGCTGACTGCAAAGACAAAAGAAAGAGAATGAGGAAATCGAAGTTTGACGAGATCGAGGAGGTTTTAGTTCGATGGCTAAAATATGTCAGATCGCAAAATGTGCCGATTTCAGCCGTGATTCTCAAAGAAAAAGCCATGGAAATTGCTAAGGAGTTGAACATGGAAGATTTCGGCGGCAGCAGTGGTTGGCTGGAACGTTTCAAAGACAGACATTGCCTTTCTTTTAAAACGATTTGCGGAGAAGCAGCAGCTGTTGATGGTGATGCTACAGAAGACTGGAAGAACAATGTTCTCAAGGACATTTTATCTAGATTTGATGCATCAAATATTTTTAATCTGGATGAAACAGGCTTATTTTACCGTCTTTTGCCTGATAAAACTCTATCATTTAAGGGTGAAAAGTGCACTTCTGGAAAAGCAAGCAAACAACGCCTGACACTTTTGCTTGGAGTTAATATGAGTGAAAATGAGAAACTTAAACCACTTGTGATAGGCAAAAGCAGAAAGCCACGCTGCTTTAAAAACGTTAGATCCTTGCCAGTTGAATATGAAGCAAATTCAAATGCATGGATGACTACAACGATTTGATTACATATTCATAAACTGGATTCTCAGTTTTCGCATCAGAAAAGAAATATTGCCATCATTGTCGATAACTGTACCGCCCACAATTATTTATTTCCAGTAATCAGCACCTTCATCAATCAACACTGTTGGATTATTTTAATGCCAGTAAAAGAAAATAAAATGTGGTATAGTCCGTCTAAGTCAACTAGGCAGTCCCTTCAAGCGTTGGGACTGAGAACTTGAAAAAATAGGGGTGAAAGGGTATCAGGGTATTGTTACGGAATTAAAAAAAGGCCTTATGTGATCCTTATTTTAGTATTTTGAGAATTCAGCTCTTCGGAAATATAGTTATTTAAAGCCGATAATAAAGAGGTCAAGCTCTGCCAACACTGTTGTAATCTATCCTCCCTACCCCCACTTATCTTATACCCTTTCTCCCCTATTTTTTTCAAGTTCTCAGTCCCAACGTCTGAAGGGACTGCCTAGCTGACTTAGACGGACTATAAGTATATATTTTTTTTTTTTTTTTTTTTTATTTTCCACTCATTTATTTGCATGTATTGATTTCTGAAAATCTTGTTTTTCTCACCGAATCCTACAGCAATTCATAAAACTATTGTATTTCAGTGTTTTTTTTTCTCAAAAATGCCCACTCCGCTTAAGTCGTCACTTCGCTTAAGTCGTCAAAA
The DNA here is from genome assembly GCA_023159025.1 of Thereuonema tuberculata. NCBI lineage: Eukaryota > Metazoa > Arthropoda > Chilopoda > Scutigeromorpha > Scutigeridae > Thereuonema > Thereuonema tuberculata. Next base: position 35,277,134 of record JAFIDM010000001.1, read on the forward strand.
ATGTTCGGTCCCTTGAGTGACGACTTAACGAGGTTTTACTGTAAAATAAAATAATTCGTTTTTTTTTTTCTTTCTTATTGTTATTCGTTCGTTTCTCGAGAGAAAGGACAACAATTATATTTGAAGAAAAATATATTGTTCTCAAAAATAACGATGAATATTATAGTAAAGACTAAAATTTACCATTATTAAAACAATGAAAATTCTAGATTAAAAGAAATTTCATTAATGCATTATAACATCATTCTATGCATGGAACACTTTCTATTGTTGCAATATGTCTATAAATATACGATTCTGTTCTTCAACACGGTAGCGGTATTTTTTATGTTTGTTTCTTCTTTGTTACAATTTTTCTTTCTTAGTTCAGTTCATTTCTTTCTCCGTGAATGAAAAAAATAAATCAAAATAAGAAATGAAATCTACCTTGATGTGTATCTATCTTGACGTGGTGAGGTTGCTTGTGTGCCCTAATGATCGTTTGAACTGTGGAATGATAGCAAAAGTTACAGTAGTATTTTAAATCGAAGAGATCAATGGCGAAGGGCCAGACTAAAAGACACAACTCTAAACATGAGCATTTTGGTAATGGCCTAGCAACCTATTCATATTAAAATAATGATTCCCCTATTGAGTTAGTAAGGAAAGGAGAGAGAGAATAGTTGGATCTCAATTACGGTTTACAAAGTTCCTTCTTGAGTTCCTCATCCCTACGCCAGTGCTTCTTATCTTCGGTATTTTTTTCCATCAGTAATGGAGACAATAATCTATCATCGATTACAAAATTTAAATATTTTATAATTATACATGCATACATATCCTTTCCCGTTCCACCAACTGTGGGTCTAGGAATTAACTAAGCCTCTCCACCTCTCCCTGTTCTTCCAAGCCTCTTCTCTACATATTCTTTCCCATGGGATGCCTCTCTCTTCCAGGCTGTGCTTCACATCATCCAGCCATCGCTTACGCGGTCTCCCTCTTGGTCTTTTCCCTCCTTCTTTCAACTCATGCCAAACCTTAGGAGTCCTACCATCTTCCATTCTTTTCACGTGCCCGAACCACCTCAGCCTTCCCTCTTCCACCTTTTTCCTCAAACTTTTTACCCCCAACTCCTCCCGGATATCCTCATTTCTCATTATAATGATTATAAATATAATGCGTCACATTTGGTTACAAAATCTCAATGCAAACATTGGAATGCAAATAAATGTCAAGATTTGTTAGTATTGACCAATGCTGGCTCAATATTTGATACAATATTATTAAAATAATGTTCTACCGATGAAAACACTTTTATTCCTTAAGTAATTCAATCAGAATATTCCAAATTCCTGACTGGAATTCTCAAGCAAAGTGTTTTAAGTTAAAAAAGAAAATACATAATTGATTTGGATTTAAAAAAAAAAAAATATTAAATAAATTATTATATTCTTAATACTACTACTAAAATTGAAATGCTAGTAACAAAATAATAATAAAATTAATTTTAAACTTATTACGAAACAATTTTCTGAAATAATTGTATTAATGTATATCTAATATTATACGTTTTATAACTAAAATATTCTTTTTTAGTTCAGTTTATACATATAATCTTTCGAATCAACTTTGTTTTTGTTTTTGTTCATTTGCTTATGATTATGAATTTTCATATCACTTCATTTTATTTTAGTTTTTTTTGTCATAGATTCATGAGATCCTTTGAATATCCTCTTAAGATATTCCTATTACATATTATTTTTTTTATTATTTTTACTCAAATATCCAGCATATTCAAAGAAGCACTGGCAAATCGATTTCTTAATCTACAAAGTATTTTTATTATGTACAGTAGATACATATACTACACTGTATTTCCTCTTCATTGTTTATTTGAAAATATTAAAGTTTCCAAGGTTATTTCAATTTTCTGCAGTAAGACTGTTGTTTTAAGTATTTAATTTTGGACTACATGACCATTTCAGTTTAAATATAATTTTTTTACAAGGTATCTGCCTGACCCCACTCCCGAAATCTAAAAATACATACATATGTTAGGCCTATTTTCTTTCGTTGTTTTTTTTTTTATTGATTCTTACGTTAAGCAAGTTTATCATTCCTGCTTAACAATAATCTTTTAACAACGATTTTTTTTTATATATAATAATTCTCTTTTATTTATAATTTCTCTCGCAGTATAATATTTTAGGTACTCATACTTGTTTTTTAGCAAGATTTTATTAGTTTCCACTTTATACCTATGGCTTGGATCTTCCTTTGAAAGATGACGGGAGAGCTCCTTTAAAAATCAATGACTTCATACCGACCTCCCTAGATGGCGCTCGTTAACCATTCGCTTCTGATAGAGGGTAATGAACGCCATATACGCTAGTTGAAACTGTTGTTTGCAAGTTAAAAAGGAAAGGCTAATAAGAAAATTCTCCAAAAACTTAAATTTAGTTATGCATATAAAACGAAATAATTATTTACCAAACATGCAGTGGGTATGTATTAATAAAGAAAGAGTAGAATCGTCAAACTAACTACGAAAAACTACGTCCAGTTTTGTTGTTATTCTCAAACACATGTTTATTCTCTTGCTTTTATTAGACCCGATGTCCTAGTATACAAGGGGATTGTTAAAAAGAAGAAGCTTTTTTTTAAGGAAATTTAGTTTCAAAATGACATCTGAAAAATCGAAAAATGCGGACTCAGAAAATAAACATCACGAGGAGAATAACGATAGTGAAGATTTATTCAAAATAAATGCAGATAGTGAGGACAGCAACTCTTCGACAACTTCTGGTGAGATTTCCGCAGATGAAATTAATTTGAATCAACAAAATAATAATACTCCGGCGTTAAATGTTGCAGAAAATGGGCTGTCTTGTGATTTTGATGATGAAATCTCTTCTCAGTCTGCCTTAAATTCCGATGGGAGAGCTAAAAGTGTTGGAAGATCTTATCACTGTGAAATTTGTGCTAAGAAATACACAAGAAGCTCCGATCTCGCAGTGCACTTTAGGATACACAGTGGTGAAAAGCCATTTCAGTGTCAGTTTTGTGGTAAGAAATTTGCAAGATCTCAGTATCTTGCACGACACACCATGATCCACACGAACGAAAAGCCTTTTAAATGCAAATTTTGTGGTAAACAGTTTCGCCGATCATCACAGTTAACTGAACATTATCGAATTCACAGTGGAGAACGTCCATTTAGTTGTGATATCTGTGGTCGAAGTTTTGCATTGTCAAACAATTTACTTTCGCATAAAAAGACTCACGTGGATGTTAAACCATTTCAATGTGACATATGTAATAAAAGTTTTAGGAGAAACACAGACTTCACAGCACATAAGAAAACACATAGTAATGAAAGACCATTTAAATGTAATTTATGTGATAAAACCTTTGCTGTGGCTCGTAATTTAAATTCGCACCTATTAACTCACACTGGAGAACGACCATATCAGTGTGAAATCTGTGGCGACAATTTTGGTCATGCATTTGCTCTGTCACGACATCGAATGACTCACTTGAATCATAGACCCTATGAATGCAAGGAATGTGGTAAATGCTTTCTACGGTCGTCTGACTTAACTATACACCTCAGAACTCATACAGGGGATAAGCCATTTAAATGTGAAATTTGCAGTAGGTCTTTCACACAGGGTTCTCATCTAAATTCACATATTAGAACACACACTGGTGAAAAAATATTTTCCTGTGATGTATGTGGGAAAGCTTTTTCACAGTCATACGGCTTATCTCGACATCGCAAGATTCACACAGGGGAAAAATTATTTGCATGTGATTACTGTGGTAAAAGTTTCTCAACATCATCATATTTAAAAGCACATCATCATACTCATACTGGGGAGAGACCTTTCATTTGTGATTGTTGTGGGAAAACATTTCAACGGTCGACACATTTAGTTACTCACTCCAAAATTCATGCCAGGGAAAAGACATCTACCTAAAATTTCAGTTAATATTTTTTTTTTATTAATTTAAATATTGCCTATTTTTATTATAAGGTAGATTAGATTAGTGAACATGAAATGTAGGATTTAGGATCCTAGTGAACCTCAACACTGCAACCGATTGACTTATTATATTTTCGTACATTTCTAATTTCTATGCAAATAGGTTTTATCCCTTTATTAGGTTTAGTAGCCTTTTTACCAGATGATTTCTTTAAAATTTGGTAATTTCTTAAGAGATAAGAAATAGGTAAAATAAAAATAGACCTATAAATAATTGATGAAAACCTGTTTTATGTTTTTATAGAAATAAGGAATTTTCTTCAACAATAGAAGTAAGGAATTTAAAAATATGATATTCTTGAGAACTTGTTTATCATTTCTTTTTTAGTTCTAATGCATTTGTTTTGAAAATAGTTATTTTGATGGGATAATATTGCTGTGATAAAATGAGAGGAGATTTGGAACCATTGTTAAGAAAAGCCAATTTTGACTTTCTTTAATTCTCTGTTCCATTGTTTTTATAGAATGTCTATATTCATTCTAGAAAATGATTTATCAACCTGAAATGTTATAAATCTTGTCTTTTGAAATATGGTCAAATCAATAGAAAAAAAAGATAGATCTTAGAAAATTAACTAACAAATATGTCTATTGATGACAAAAATCATTTCGAATGAGACAAAATATTTCAAATAAATGTACAATAAGATGTACATTTGTTTTACTTAACCAATTTTGACACAGAAAATCACTTCTTTTGTCTACCATTGCGCAATACAAGGATTTCCTGAAACTCATTTTACACTATTAAGTAAACTCAGTAATCTACGTCAAAAAGACTGAATATTTAAATTACAATAGGAAATTTATTGGTATATAAACATTGTCTTAAATAAAAATGTTTCTAATTTTGAATCATTTACATTGCTAATTACAGAATCTTCAAATTTAAACTTTGTGCTCATTGCCCCTTCATCTCGAGTGATTTTAAACAATTCTAAAATCTCGAGAAAATTTTTTGGTATCGTAAATCTGAAAAAGAAGTCTTGTTTTTTTGTTGCTTGTTATGTAGAGATTTTCAGTAAAAGACAAAAACATTTCTATCATCGTCTAAGAAACAAGAACAAGTGATAAGTGAAGGGGGTTGGTTCTCGATATCTTTATATTCAAGTAAAGAAATTGACGTCATCAATTTACGTTCGTGTCAATACCAGAGCCATGTAATATGGAGAGTATGCACAATGCCATTTTATCTCCTCTGCCTCTTGGCTCAAAATGTGGATTTTTGCTAAGCCTTTGGATTTATTTTTGCTGGAATTGACTGACAATGAATATAAATACTTACTCAATAAAATATATTCAATGTAGTACATATTTATAAAACTAGTTTATTACTTAAAACTTCCTTATCAAATATGAAATAAACAATATAATCTCTTTGTTATATTTGAATTAAGTTTTTCTTTGTTGATTTGCTTCGTTTTATTTTTCCAAAATGTAAGCCTGATGAAGCAGGAAAAGCCTTCCTGCGAAATATTGCTGATGTTATTTAGAAGGAAGTTTTAAGTAATAAACTAGTTTTATAAATACTTACTAAAAAATTTAACTGAAATTATGCAAATTCTTTTAGACTTATTTTTTTTTTGGTGGAATTAGATACTGAAAAGAATCAATTAAATAAATTCCAACAATAAAAATATTAAATATTGCAATTTTTAATTGTAATTTATTATTTATTTTTTATAAGATTTAAAAAAAAATTGATATTTTTTTTTAGTGAAATTAAATAGACATTTATTTTTTTTTTATTTATTTAATTTTGTTGGATTACATAGATTTTTTTTTGTCTGAATTAAATAGACTGATTTGTCTTTATTTTATTTTTATTTTTATTGGAATTAAATTTTGTCATTTAATTGAATTTTATTGTTGTTGTTATTTGAATTAAGTAATACTAACATTCAATAGATTTTTCTTTTATTTTTGGATGGATTAAACACTGACATGTTATCAAGTTCATGAAATCAACTAATGACGGAAATTTAAATTATTCAATTTATTTATTTATTTATCCTTGAAATTTATTCTGTACTGCTTCATACTTTGGAAATTTTAATTTAAATACAAAACAAAACATCGATTGGAAACATGCTACACAAGTGTATACAAGTTATTCGTGAAAAGAAATTCAAATGACATCCAGGAAATACAGAAACAATGTTAACCAATAGCAAGCTTAAGCAGTACAGTCAGCCGCACTCCTCCTAATATATCAGTAAGCTGACACACTGTCCACTCTACTTTCTCTACAATCCAAAAATTTTGTAGATCTTTCTCATTTGCTTCTTTGACTCTTCTAGTAAATTCTGGAAAATTACTGAAGTTTCATACAACTAAGAAAGCTTGATTTTTAGTTGGGATGTAACATAACATAACATAAAATGGGCGGTACTATAAAGTCCCTAACACTGCGGCCTCAGAAGGCCTATTGTGTATCCCAATGTCCTTAATTCTGCATAAGTCCTAGGATTTTACCAATCTGTAGTGTTTTATGCAGGGGTATTGTCACATAGTTTGAGGGATTGGGAAAACCCATACCTATCAACTTGTGTCTAGTGCTCGCAAGCGCTTCACACTCACATAGTATGTGTGCTGCTGTTTCATCAGCTTTTCCACATCGTCTGCAAGTAGGATTTGAAACTATTTTTATATTAAGAAGGTGTTTCATTAAGTGACAGTGACCTGTAAAGAGTCCTGTCAAGATTCTAGTCTGGTTCTTATTTAAGCTAATAAGTTCCCTGGCTCTTTTCCTTAAAGGCTCTTTAATAAAGAGCTTTGAGTGTTTCTGCCCTGGAAGATTACTCCAATAGGTCTTTTGCTGTCTCCTTGCCCAGTCCCGAATTGCAGTTTTAGTGGTTTCAATAGAGATCCCACAGACTGGTTCAGGTCCAATGAACAAGGTTTCAGCTCCTTTTTTTGCTAGCTTGTCTGCTAGTTCATTACCTTCAATCCCTTTGTGTCCTGGCACCCATATTAGGTTAACCCAATTATGTTCAGCAAGACTATTAAGGGTTTGTTTACATTCCCATACTAATTTAGAATTGGTTTTGGGAGAATTCAGGGCTTTAAGAGCTGCCTGACTATCTGTAAATATATAGATATTTCTATTTCTATATTTACGTCTTATATTTTCATAGGCACATTGTAAAATGGCATATGTTTCCGCTTGGAATACTGTTGAGTAGATCCCTAGGCTTAGGCTTATGTCCATCCTTGGTTTCATTCCTCGGATTCCAGCTCCGGTCTTCCCATTATGTTTAGAACCATCTGTAAACCAGATTATTCCATTGACATCGGTGGGTTTGTTGTCATTATTCCATTCATCTTGGCAAGGAATGATAATGCGGTAAAGTTTTGTAAAAGATATTCTAGGTATCATTTTATCAGAATTCATTTGTAAGAATGGTTCTTTAGAAATGTCCCTAGTTAGGACTGCATGTCCCACATTACAATAATGTGGTTTCCACAGATTATTAATTTTAAGTCTATGTATGGTCGCTCTTGCCTCTGCTTCAAGTGCCAAGTGAAGAGGGGGTAGATCAAGAAGGACCTCCATACTGGCAGTAGGGGTTGTTCTCATAGCCCCAGTAATGCCCATACATGCTAGTCTTTGTAAGGTGTTCAGTTTGTTCCTGGTTGTAATCAGTTTACCTTTAGTCCACCAAACTATGGCTGCATATAATATAATGGGTTTAATAACCATTGTGTAAATCCAATAGATTACACTAGGTTTTAATCCCCATGTTTTTCCAATAGCATTTCTGCATGACCAGAAGGCCATGTATGCTTTATTGATAGTTTTATTTATATGGGAATTCCAGTTTAGTTTTGAATCTAGGGTAATGCCCAGATATTTAACTTCCTTGGATAATTTAATGTTCTTGTTATATAGGATAGGTTCTGTAAGACCTGCCAAATTCCTTTTCTTTGTGAAAGGGACAAGAACCGTTTTATTGGGATTTACTGATAATTTAATATTATCACACAAATTTTCTACAGTACTTAGTGCATTTTGCATAAGACCTGAAATCACGTTAGGAAATTTACCCCTTACAATGATCACAATGTCGTCCGCAAATCCCTGAGTATAAAAACCTTTCTTTATTAGTCCCTCAATAAGCTCGTCAACCACCAGGCTCCACAGGAGAGGTGAAAGAACCCCTCCCTGCGGACATCCCCTGGTCACCGAAACTCTTAATGTATCTTCATAAATGGAAGTATGAATAGTTCTGTTTTTCAACATAGCATTTATCCAACCACACGTGGTCGGGTCAATACCATGTTGGGACTTATTAAAGAATCAAAATTTTAATAATTCAATGTTTTTCTGATGATTACTCTCAAAGAAATGAAATTGCATATTCGTCAAAATTTAAATAACAAAACTTGATATGTGATAAGAATTTTCTGGGATTATAATTACCTTAAAAGCATTAAAATGTTGTCTTCAATGAATTTATTACAGCAAACACAAATTTCATGTCATAAAATGCCAACTATTAAAGCACATATACAGTTTAGAAAAAAAACAATAAAATACTACATACGTTTCGAATTCCCTTAGTTGGGATTTTTTTGCAAGTGTGCTCCCCCCCTCCCTCCATTCCTAAAAAATGATCCTCCTCTACTGCATTCATTGGTGCATTTAAAATAATAACCAATCTAAAAAGGAAATGGACCTCCCTTTGGTGTCAAAGATCATAATGACTAGACCGGAATAAGCTGTCTGCCATCAAACTCCATTATTAAGCGTCATAAATCGGTTATTCTAATACACTGATGTTAAAAGTGAATTTTTTTTCCCTAATAAATTTTACAAATTTCGTGTGTTTAAGAATTGATTGTGGATTTATTTTACAGATACTAAGCAATTACAAAGTGATGTCACTGTCATAATACAGTTTATCTTTTTAAATTATAAATACATAGCTTAAATAAAAAGAAATTTAAGCTATGAGGTAACAGACTGAAAGACAATTAAAATAATAAATAGTCTCCATCTTCTTCATCTTGCGAATGTCTTCTTCAGTGCCTGATGGTAATCACTGACCTCACAACCCTCGAAATTACACTCTACATCTCTGTCAAAAAGAAGTTTATTCCGGTAGTTAATAAACGTAGAGATCTTCACTACATTCCAAGGAAAGACCTAGTTTAAAATTGCTGACTTGATGCTGTAGTTGCAGATGTTCTGCAATGTTCTCTGCCCTCGCATGTCCTCTTCTTTGTCCTGAGGTTCCAACAATATTACCATCACTTCGTTAAGAAACTTCCTTTTATACAATCTCTTGCATATCAAAATAATGCTCTTATCTATAGGTTGGATAAGTGAGGTTGTATTGTGAGACAATGCCAGGCACTTGTTTTTTAATTAATTTAATTTCAGTGCTACACATCTCAGTTGGATGGGATCAAGTAAAACAGCCTTGGCATTAGATCATCTTTAGAAGGGCATCTTTAGAACCTCAATTTGGAATCATCATACTTTCAGGAACAAACTGTTTTTGAAACCAGTCTTGCATGATTTCTTGTAAAAATATTTAATATACAGTGGAAACTTGATTAACTGTCACTCTCTGTTATCCGTCATCGATCGCAAAACCTACTTCTCCGTAAAATACGGGAGATTGCCGCGAAAAAAAGCTCGAGCCTCGAAGAAACAGAAGAAGATGACTGATTACAGCTTCAACATAATAACCTTATTATCTAGTAGGCCTACTGTTTTATGTTTCTATTATTATTATTATTATTATTATTATTATTATTATTTGTTTGGTGTTTGACGATATCTATTTGTTACCGATAGATTTTTCTTTGTATTATTTTATTGTTTGCCTTTCATCCCAAACCAGCATTGAAATTTCGTTACTGTACATGTTTATTGCGAAATTTCTGTTATCCGTCTATTCGGTTAATCGTCACAGTCCCGTTCCCGAAGGAGACGGTTAATCAAGTTTCTACTGTATATACTACATGTTACGCAGTAATGAACTGCATTTTCAAGTGAATAACATTAAAATAATACAAGAATACACTACATCAAATTTTAAAACAATTAACAACAATTCTTAAGAAATAATATAATAAGACGAAACTGCAACTGAACAATAACAAAAAGCTTTTATGAACTTAAATTAAAAGATAATAAAAGCTTTAAAAATGTATAGAACAACCGATAAAGACAACATAATATAATTAGCATTGAAATAAATCAGGAATTTCAAATTTTCGGTTCATTAATTTAATAGAAAAAAATTTAATATAAAAGACTTCTTATACTTGTAATTTTTAATAATTATTGTCAATATCTAAAATTTTTATTTTATCCCAATCAATAATATGGTTTGGAAATTTGTTTAAATGTTCAGTGATAGCCAATTTAAAATTTGTGGAATTTTGAGTTGTGGAGAAGTTTTTACTATCTGATTGGTGTTGTTTACACCAACATTAATTATGTATTGGTGTTGTTTACATAATTAAATATTTTTATTAAACCCTTTTTTCATGAAGTTCTCTATCTAAAATTAATGTGTTTCTTTACAGTATTATGATTTCTTGTGTGAATTATGCATTTTTTGAGTTCATAAGAGGGACATTCAAATCAAACTGGGACTTTTAATCTCATGAGCATAAGAAGAGATTAGAGCGCATCCTGTTAGTCATGGTGGCAAATGACATGTATCTCCTGTTATCACACAGCGGCACTGATGTTGTGGGGCACATGACTCACTTGTCAATCAAAATGCGACAGTTTGAGAGGAAACATGGGACAACATGTTAAACTGATTGACGTTTGCAGAAAACTGCAAGCACGATATGGTGACGATACTCTCAGCAAGTCAAACATTTCAATGGTGGAAATGTTTTGAAGATGGCCATACGTCCATGAATGACGATCCCAGTGGATGGTTCTGCACCCACTTTAGATGCTCCTGTGAAAATTCAGTAAGTTGAACACTTGATCCTTGAAAATCAACAATAACTTGTCATCAAATAGTTCAAGAGACTAATCTTTCTGTGGGAACTTTAAGCACTATCGTTCAAAAAAATCTGCATTTTGGCATCATTCATAGATACCTGCAGTTTGGCATCATTTACCACCTGCATCATTCATAGACATCTGTGGAAAGTTAGTGCTCGTTGAGTACCAAGACAGCTTTCTACCTTCGACCGGCACAGATGATTGCAAATCTGTAGTGAGTTAAAGGAAAGTTTTGACATGGAAGGCCAGGATTTTGTGAATTTTCTTTATCATCTGTGATGAAACATTTCACTCGGAATCAAAATGAGCATCAATGCAATGGACAGATGCAGACTCGCCATCACCCAAAAAATTCTGAGCAATTGCATCAGCAGGTAAAGTTTTGGCCAGTATTTTTTGAGACAAAAGTGGCATAATTCATGAGATTTTATATTCAGTGGTGCCACCATCAACAGTGAATAGTACTGTAAAATTCTGAAAGATGTGCATAACACATCTGGTTTGATCACCAAAAGTGCCCTCATATTGCCCACAGTACAAATTGCAGACTACAGAAACTCATCTGGGAGTTATTGTCACATCTCCTTTATAGTCCATTCCTTGCTTCTAGCGATTTACACCTGTTAAGGCCATTCAAAGAGTTCTTTGGAGGCTAACATTTCCATTGTGACGATGATGTGAAGCAGGCAGTCTGCCATACTAAGAAATGATGGTTTCTAAGCATTAGTGAGACACTCGGATAAGTGCATTAGTGTTAGGAGATTATATCAAGAAATAAATTTTCACTCTCATTAATGTGTTATAATATTCTGGACAATTAAGTTCCGGTTTGATTTGAATGCCCTCATATAATGCACAGGCAGATCATCCAGTATATACTTAAGCACATGAGGCCCAGTGTCATTTGTCGACTATAACTGATTTAAAGCGATGGCTTTGATCTGCCTTTGCGTACAATAAGGCCGAAAGTTTCTCTTTGCTAAGCTTTTGTCGAGGTACCATGCCCTCATGCTTGTAAGCCTGCTTGTTTTTAGGTAGCGACGCCAAAACAGCCCAGTCTCATCAGCATATAGTATATTTATATTGTATAGTTGCGCACTAGTTAATCCTTCTTCCTTAATTAGTGTCAAGTCATGTTCTTAATGGCTGAACACTAGCTTCATTGGCACTTAGCGTTTCAACAAGCATTCTCTTATTAACAATATCATGCCAGTTGCGGAAACGTTTCTTTTAAATTCAATGTTCATGTGCTTAGCAAGTTTCTCAGCTGCCACCCCAGCTGAGTTCTGCACCTTGAACTGTGACACCGCTAGATTGCGGCACATATCATTTATTTTCCAAGTTTGTGTCACTAGGCAACTTAAGTCGTTTTCTACTGGCAACTGTTTCAACATCACACTGCAAAGCAAAAGTCTTCAATTTTATCATTGTTCTTTCTTATGCCTGAAGCTGTTTGTTTTGCAATGCGATATTCCTTGCACACATTTGCCACAGTAACACCGGACTCTAACTGTTCAATAAGTTTCAGTTTCTCTGCAACACTTAAAGAAACGTACTTTCTCTTGTTCAATGCCATTGTTACGCAGGTTCGCTCGACTACGATGTCACTATTTATTTAAATTGTTTTTGTATTATTTTCCCAAGACACTTATTTTTTTTTTCTTTTTCTTATTTATCTGTTCGTTTCCTTATTTTTATTCTGTAAATTTTAGCTAGTTTCAGTAAAAAGAAATCGATTATATTTATTTCCATTTTAATCCATTCTTGTCATCTTGTCTTCCTCTTTCATCATAATCTATTACTTTTCTCTTATTTTTTATGTCCTTTTTATTTTTTTAAGTTTTCATGAGAATTCCTTTTAGTTGAGTTCTCACGGTATTAATCTTCCAATCACTGTATGTTGCATCATACATTATACATTTTGTCGCCTTTGTTACAAATACCATATCGGTTATTTTGTAACTGTTTACTTGTGATATAGAGATTTATATAAGTTGATATTTTTATGAAACGTGAATCTTATATATATATATTGGTCTTAAGTTTTAAGAGAACAATATAAATCTTGTAAAATTTTATTATCTTGGTGTTTTTTTCTATTAGTCAAATATAATTGTTTATTTTCAAATCATTAGCATTACTTACCCTTAATTATTACTCCAGGGCCCAGCCTATCAAATACGTATTCATTTCCACACTTAATTCAGATAGATTTTGATATTAGATATTTTTATATTTCCCTTTTCAGGTTTCTTTTTCATGGGTTGATCACAGGTTATTTTTGCAAAAAAAGCCATGGCAATGGCTTTCTCTCAACTGGTGTGGTGCATATGAAAACTTATGTGTTCAAGTGTGGGGGTGAGATGAAAGGGGTTGTAATGCTGCATTGCAAGATATCTGCCAGCCTCTGTATTACACTACTTCTATAATATTTTTAGCCTGCCAGCATGTGGCTGGCATGCCCTAAATAAAATTTTATTTTCAGAAAATTTTATCCAAATTATCCGAAGTCCGAGTTATTAAGAGTTGACTGTAAATTTATACAGGGTGTACCTGAAATGTGCTGCCAAACTAAAAGGTTGTATTCAATCATGCAAAACAACGAATAAATGTCATATAAACATGCGTCTGGAAATACTTTATTTCCAAAATATGAACAATGCAACATTACAGAGGTATTGGCCGTACAGTTGCTCAGTTTCACAGAAAGTGTTTGAAATGTCCTCCACTAGCCACAATGCAAGCAACACAACATTGTTCCATCGACTGCCGAACACAGTCAAAGATGCTAGGTGCATATCAAATTGTGTTGCACCCATCCGCTATTCAACCATGCAGTGCGTGGGCATCAGGAACCGGTGTGGTGTACACTAATGCTTTAAGATAACCCCATATAAAAAAGTTCACAGGATTTAAATCAGGGGAAAGAGCATGCCCTGCTATTGGTCCCTCTCTTCGAATTCAAAAGTCAGAATAACGTAGTCGAACTGTATGGCTGAAATGAGGTAGCGCAACATCATGCATGAACTACATGTGACGACGAATTGCAAAGGAACATCCTCCAGGCATGCAGGCAACTCATTTTCCAAGAAATCCCTGTAAGCATCGCCGGTTAGTCTAGCTGGCATAAACACTGGCCCAATGAGATGGTCGTCGATGATACCAATCCAGACATTTACGAGAAACCTTTGTTAGTGCCGTGACTGTGTGATAGCATGCGGGTTTTCATCAGATGAGTGGTGAACGTTATGAAAATTCATAATGGCATCTTTTGTGAAGCGACTGTATGGCCAACACCTCTGTACTGTTGCATGGTTCATATCTTGGAACTAAAGCATTTTCAGACCCATGTTTATACGACATTTATTCGTGGTTTTGCATAATTGGATTCAACCTTTAAGTTTGGCAGCACATTTCAGGTACATCCTGTACATGTGGGCCATTGGAATTCATGCAGCTATGTTTTATCTCCCAAACATGCGATACCACTGCAATTCCAGAATACATGTTTAGGAAAGCTTGTTGGATGTGCTTCTGATTGGCATCACAAACTTGGTCTGGATCAGTGAAGAAACATCATGAGAGCAATTGGGAAATATGTATTTGGAAATCATCGTTTAATAAAGCAATATAGTGTAGCCAAGGAAGACAAATAAACACAAAGATTACTTTGAGGGGTGTTAGCAATGTTAGCAATGATTGAACATTCCCGTGTTTTTTTTTAACACTACAATTTACGAAATATTTACTACAATTCCCTGGGAAATCACTTATGCAGGCATCCAAAGACTAATTTTTAGTCTTTTGTGCCAAATCGTTTTAAATTTAATACTATTAAAATGATGATTACATGAGCATTTAGAATATGCTCTGCTGAGCAGCTGTTTTTATATCTTGGAACTCAAAACATTTATTGGTTTTTACTTAGCAACAACTTTCCAAGTGGTTACATGCAGAACAGTATTTTGGATTATAATGGATTTTGTATGGATTGTATAATGATCTGGAAAAACACAGTGTTAGGGTTATGTTTTGGTTTTGTTTTTAAGTTTTATTTCATCCTAACTTGTTTCGTCAAATATCAGGACTGTTATTAAAATTTGACATAAGGTAATATTCCACAGCCAATAATACCATATCTTCATAACAAACTGAGCATATATTACAATTGCATAGTATCATCTATAGAATCCTGTGCCTCGATATTGGAGAAACAAAGCATGCCTTGAAGACTCAACTACAGGAACATATTAGGACGTTTAATAGGCACGATTCCTCCTACTTGTTATTGCTGCAAAGCCTTCCGTTATCTCTGTAGATGTTTACATTCGAACGATGTTCACCTCACTCCATTGGTTACAGGTTGCTGTTTTGATTGGCGAGGATGTTCCTGCATGGTTGGTTACTGATGCCCTGTCATGATTGGCGTTCCTATTGTGATTCCTATTGTGGTCAGCATTGGAGGAATTCCAAGGACCTGATAGGTTGATGCTATCGTCTTTTCATTTGAATTTATTTTTATATATAAATACTGTAATTTCCTCACACTTGAAAATGACGGACAGTGTCATGCCGAAAACGGTAGTGTCCTTTTAATGTGTCAATAAAAGCTTTTAATCTTATGAGCATGGTTTGGTTTAATTTAAATTCTAATAATACTGTAACTACGATGAAATTAAGATTATAATAAAATATGACTTATGCTCAATTTCTTAAACATAAGAATATACATTTAATTATCTACAAACATGGGTATATTTCGAGAAATTCTCGAATTACTGAGACGCAATTTCAGTTTGAATAAGAAAATTTGTATTAAAAAAAAACTAATAAATTCCCGAGTATAATCTTTAGCATAACTTGATTTACTGATACTAACCAACATAAAAATAGTTACTAAAAACCTATTTTATTATCTTACAAGTCAAAAAAGCAATATATAGAGAGTTGAAGTTCCCATGGCCTAATGGGTAAGATGTCTGACTTCGGATCAGAAGGTTGCAGGTTCGATTCCTGTCGCGGATGTTTCATTGAAAAAATTCTTTTTATTTTTCTCACAGAAAACTGCGCCGGACAGACAGACAGACAGAGAAATAAAAGATTTTAGTAATATAGATTCTTACTTTTCAGTCAAAGTCAGTTCAGTTTTGACAGATAAGTCAAAAAAGCAATATGTAAAGAGTTGTAGTTCCCATGGCCTATTGGGTAAGATGTCTGACTTCGGATCAGAAAGTTGCAGGTTCGATTCCTATCGCGGATGTTTCATTGAAAAAATTCTTTCTATTTTTCATTCTCACAGAAAACTGCGCCGGACAGACACACAGACAGACAGACAGACAGAGAAATAAAAGATTTTAGTAATATAGATTACTACATATTATTATTAAAGGCCTCCAGATCTCCGCCGAATCCATCACTATACGAATTTCACAACTTGACACCTGCCTGTCCTGAGGCGAAATCGCTCCTGCAGCTTGCATCCACTTCGGATTGAAGCCACATACCACAGGGGTACGTTGTTAACTGTGTATTAAAAAGATTTCAGGTAATGACTCATTCTTAATTACCATTCTCAGAAAGAAAAGGAAGAACTGCAATTTTCCCCATTAGTAACCTTACACTACTACTACCATTACCTTTTTGTTCGACTTCAGGTAAGTCAATTCATTTCTTATCCACAATTATATAACAAGTGCCTGAAAGAATTGAAGTCTTACTTTTTCTGTTATTTTTCGTGGAATTTTTTTTTTTTTTTTTTTTTAAGGTGGTGAAAACGAAAACCTAAATCTGCAGATTACTTAATTTTTAAAAAGAGATACAGGCTTTTTACTTTATTTTTAATAATTATTATTGGTAAAAATTAAAAAAAAGAGAGAAATAACTAACATTCAAAAATCATTAATTTTAATTAGTAAAATTAAAATTTCAAAGTTGTCCCATTCAGTCAAACATCGTGACTGTGGCAAAAAATACTACTTGAAAAGTACTTCAAATATAAAAAGTTATATCTTCCGAAGTCTTTAAATATGCAAATCAAATATTCAAAAAGATCGCTTCAGGGTTCAGAAGTTATTAGGGAGGGACAGACTGACTACAGTATTTAGTTGAGCAACATTTTCGATCGAAAGCAGCCTCAAAACAGTAAATATTAAACACAGCCATGCTGTGCAGAATAGGATTATGTTAATATACTTTTGATTCTTTACGAAAATAGTCGCCTGGGGGCGAATCAAATGGCGTCATAAAAATAAAACTACGGCAAAATGATCAATTGAGCATTTTTTAAAATACGAGACGAAACTTAATACGTCATAAAATTCTTCGTGCTAAGGATTCCGGAGTTATCAACAAAGCCCTAACTACATATTTCAAATATAATCATATACCTCGCAACAAATAGGACATATTTATAGAAAATATATATTTACTTATTTTACTTTATTTTTTCAATAATGCTACATTTTGAAGATTATTCGCTTCAAAAGGTAAGATTTTTGAATAGTTTTTTTAGATATTTATTTATATCAAGTCGGGGTTACATTATTTATCTCTGTCAAAATACCTCTTTAAAATTAGACAAGCGGTATTTACAACATATTACTTTTCTGTCATTAATTTATTTGGGAGCTATTTTGGTCAAATCGGTAGTTATTGCGTTTGTCCTGTCCGTCCGTCCGTGTCTGCCCACCCCTAACAATTCCCGAAAGGAAAGTCGGATCCACAAATGGATTTCACCATGGTGTTCAGAGGCCCAAACACGTTAGGAATGGGGTATTTTCAGGGACCAACGCGTCCCTATATTCGAGATATTGGCATTGTGCACCCCCCCCCCCCACACTAAAAACTTCCGAAGGAAAGGTCGGATCGACAAACGGACTTCACCAGCGTGTTCACAGGCCCACACAACGTGGGAGTAAGGTATTTTCAGGGGTCAACGACACTCCCCCCCCCCCCAAAAAAAAAAATTCGAGATATTTAGCATTGTTTTCATTAGATTTCTTCTATTTCCTTCGTAGCTTAAATGTTAGAAATGCAATCATCTAATTCCACTTGTCAGCTATAGCTTGATGGTTAAGGTCTCGGACTCATATACTATAGGTTGTCGATTCGAACCCAATATATATAGTTTTTTCCCCAATGTCCGCGTGGGTTTTTTTTATTTGTTTTTCTTATTTTCTAATTTTTATCTTTTATTTTTTTTCCTAACTTTTTTAATTTATTTTTCCTTACGTTAATGTTCTACCTTTTTTTATTATTATTTTTAATTTTTTTTATTATTATTATGGGTCGCCCTTAAATTTATGCTTTAGCACAAAATTAGATTCACTTGTTTTTATTATTAATCTATTTTTATTAGGGAAATTACTCAATGTATTAGGAAAATCACTCAAAACAAAAGGGTAATGTTTTAAGGAACCTACAAAGCAACTTGTTACTTGTTACTTTCCAACAGCATTTGTTTGCAAAATCTGAAGTAAGTTATCCTTTTGGCGAGTTTTTTGTTGTTTATTTTAGCTTTGAAGGCGATATTGATTCCGACGATATTTCCTAGACGCCTGTGTACAGCATAGATTAAATAAGAATTCTTATTTAATCTATGGTGTACAGAGACCTCGTTGTTTACTGGCCATATTATTATTAATGGATGTAATGAAATAATGTCAAGATATTCCAAATTTAATATATTGGCAATATAATAAAATAAAAAAAGCCGATATAAAAAGTGATAAGTTGAAAAAAATGCTTCATTTTAAGATTAAAAAAAAAATTAATATAATTTTCCTTAATTTGGTAAAGAGTATATGTAAGTAAAATTATATTTTATTTATTAACAAGCTTACATATGATCATAAATGTAAAAATTTTGCCTTAAAGATAATGAAAGAACTCTTAAGCTTTTTGATCCATTGTAGTTGTCTTTTACAATATTTAAAATATTTCTAAATTAAGAACTTCTTATAATAAAATTTTGTGACGTGTTAATTAATTTGGTAACCTTTTTAGTTTTTATACACGAATTAATAAGTATTTTTAAAGTCATATTTTTATTTATTTCGTTACTTCATTAAAATTTCTCATGCTTGTTTCTCCTCCATACGGGCCCTATGGTTCACCTAGCCCTACGTCAATTCGGTACCGCTTTCTTTCCGAGGCGGGCATACGTCGAACTGACCACCCGACTTCAACTTACATTAGTCCCGTTGATCAGGAAAAGCCGGGAGCCTTACCTCCCGCAACCCAAAGACCACGTAGGTCTATAAGGGTATACTTTAACTTGATGGATTATTGTATTTTATCATAAATTTCAATAATAACAATAGATTTCAATTCTAATTAGTTACTTCTATTATTCTATACTTAAATAGTAAATAAAAAAAATCAATGTTTTCCGATATTGGTTTGTTCTACAGAAAAAAAAAAGCCTTTGCACAAAACATACGAACGTTTTCGTGAGTTTGGGGGCAAAAAATTATTATAATAACTAATATTTATATAATTTTTTTATTTCTGATTCTGATCTTGTTGATCTTATTTGTGTTTTTCTTTTCCCCAGAAAAAAAGAAGAGAGATCTTATGTAATAGATTCCAGTGTTCATGAAAAGTATAAGAATCTACGGGAATTTGTGATTGAACTGAAAATGAATTCATTTTTTATCGTATTTCCTATGATTTGGATCGTGGTGGTGAAGTCTCAGCTAATTACAAAGAATCATGACGACACAGCAACTGAACTCGACCCTGAATGTGAGATTATTCTGGAAGGAATTTTGGCACAAGGAGACCAAGAATACTGGAATAAAAGTAAGAATTAGATGGAGGGATGAATACTTTAATTTTAACCGTCGAAACGTTTTCATGAATGGTGGGGAAGGGGCAAAAATTTATCTAATAATTCATAAAATAAATGTTATCAATATTGGCGTGCAAGATTTGCATTTCGAATTTCAAGAATTTTAACTTAACTAACGCGATTATCACCTTTTATAAACAAAATGTGATTTTTGTCCAGATTTCTTTTATTTTTACTTCTGTTTTGGAAAATGGGAAATTTGGCAGCAATGATCAGTGAAAACTGCATTGTCATGGAAGCTGAGATCCTGCGGCGGATAGAGGAAAATCCAGGCACAAGCAAGCGAGTTGTAGCATGTAGTCTAAGTGTGGATCACACGCTCGTTTGGCTGTTTTGCATCAAAAGTCAAGCTAGATGCTCAGAATTAGCATTATAGTCAAGTTTCAAGCACATTTGCACGGAATGTTTCAGTTTAATGCAGCTGCCGGTGTAACTGCGCGAATGTTTGGTGATTTAGCACATTTGCTGGGGAAGCGCTGTTGATACAGCCCAGGGGCGGATCCAGCCCGGACCCATGGGGGGGGCAAATGTTAAAGGTTGCCAACCTATAGGCGGAAATAATCAAAATGCTGCATTTCTTCCTTGAATAATAAACTAGTATTTTTGTTTTTATTTATTTAAGGGGGCATAGTACCTTTTTGGCAAAATTACATATTATATTTTTTAGAGACGTAAAGAACATATTTTAAACTTAAAAAGTAAGAGAAAAAAATATTTTAGTTCCTTTTTTTAAGTTTTAACCATTTTTAAAAATTCTATTCCTTTTCATTAATTTCCTTTTTTTGATGTAATCATTGTTTTATGCCTATAAGAGGGTGGTATCCATTTTAGTAAGAATTACTTTGAACTTCTTTCAAAAAATTATATCTGAGATAACGTAGAAAAATAGCATAAAATTTCAAAAATTGAAGTTAGGGACATATGCATCTTTTTTTCCAAATATCTTTATTATGAACTCTGACGTACATTTAAATTATGAAAAATTGTGAAAATGGAAGATGTTTAATTCAGCAATTACGATAAGTTTATTATAAATAATATAGATAAGATTGAAGAAGAATAAAATTAATAATGAGTTTGATCTAAAAACGCTATCAAACAAAGACAGAATTTCCGCAGTCAAAAGAGACATAAGAAATCGGATTGTAGAATCTACGAAAATTTTAAAAAAATAAAAAGAAAAAAATATAGAAGAAGCATAATGAAATTTATTTTATCATTTAAGTATTTGTATGTTTGTTTATTTGCTTGTTCCCTGTTTGTCTCAAATAGCCATCTTAATACAATATATATTTTTTTATTTGTTTCTTTTTTTAGTTATAGTAAAATAATTATTAATAATTAATTGATTTACATGTATAAAGGTCTGTGTTTGACAGCAAAACGTCTGCAACGAATATGAATGTATTGTATGTATCTACTTTTTGAATGTTTATATATTTTTTATGCTTATCTCATCTGTATAGTTATAAGTAGTTTATAGTTTAGTGGTTTTTCAGATTTACAATCATTTACAATCATAGAACTCAAAAGCATGTGAAAGTCCATAATATCTATCAACAAAAGTTAATACGACAAAAAAAAGGCAAAGTCTAAAACAAAGTCAACACCAATTGGCAAAAATGAAATACAAAATGTTTATATAAAGAATTGTTTTACAAAGAAATACAAAAATGTTTATATAATAACAAATTATTCAATTATTATCACTGTAATAAAACAGCACCTGTTGATAGGAACTAACGGTTCCTAACAAGACTGAAATTGTAATCAATTTAAGGAAATAATAATAAAAAAAAACTACACAAAAAATTTACAAACAAAAATTTACACGGCGGTTGCCAGACTTTGAAAATCGAGTTATAATATCATCAATAGTAACATCTTCACCCCGGTGAACATACATCAGGGCCAGACCTGTCAGTCTATTTTCTGACATTGTGGCTCGTAGCCACGACTTCAGTCGCCGCAAGGCTGAAAAAGAACGTTCAGCTGAAGCATTACTGATTGGTAGAGTTATTAAAGCATTTAGCAATGTATGAATTGTTGGATATATGTCATTATCGCAGCTTTTCAGAATATCAGTTGAAGATTTGGGATATGTGATGACACTCTGCCCAAGCCACTTCTCCCTCCACATGGTAAGTTCACCCTGAAGCAACTTTTGTGATAATACCAGTTCATGAGGCAAAATATCACTGAACTTCCAGGCTAAAAACTCTGCTTTTTTTCCATGACTGAATTTGAAATTTTTATTACGTTCGATGGCAAAAGTAGCGAATGCTGAAAACAGTTAAGGACATCAGGTGGAAATCTCTCCTTAATGTCCATTAAAATGTGGTCAAGAGGGATGAATACAGCTTGCCGAAAGTAAGTTTCCGGTAGCTCTGCAGCGTAGTTGGTCCTGTTAATTTGACGACCACATCTCCTAGGTGGAATCAAGTGGGCATTGACTTCATCAGCCAAATCTTCAATTTTCGCCCAAATTTTTAAAAAATATTCCTCAGCCTTTTCACGGCGTGTGGAAAGAACTGATATCAAATTTGATATTGTTTCTGCTGCTGCTTCCAAATGCAAATCAACTTTTTGGAGCAGCTCATCGGCAGTGTTAGTGCCAGTATGTCACTTAAACACATTACTGTCACTAAAAAGAAACTATCCGTCATGGCGGCCCGCAGCTGGGATGCCTTACTGGAAGTGGATAAGTCATCCCAAGTCGCTATCGACTCCAAAGCTTCCAATATTTTGGGTAAATCTACCGAGAACTGCAAAACACCGTCATGCCGCTCCACTCACCTCGTCTCACATAACCCTAATAGATTTCGCCCAAGGTACTTATGAAGGGTCCGACAACGCTTGGCGGAAGCGTCGAAAAACGTGACGCACTCCTTTATAGTACCAACGGCATCTCGTACCCCAGGGATTTTGTTGGGCTGAGATAGGGTGAGGTTCAGCTTATGGCTATAACAAGGTGTCCGAAGAGCATTTTTTGCTTCTTTCTGAACCTCTTTGACAGCACCGCAAACTTCCGAAGTCATTAAGGAACAACCATCAGTGCCAATTCCAATGCACTTGTCTAGGGGAAGACCTAGTTTCCTTAAAAGTCGAAGGACAATTTGTCCTAGGGCTTTCCCCGTCTATTTTCAGCTCTTCTTTATCCTTCGTAGATCTCTGAGTTTTGTCCCCAGCATCTTCATCTGATTCGTAAGTGCTATCTTCTTTTTCTTTAGCACTTTCATGATCAGCAAATGCATCAGAAAGGAAACGAACTCTTCATAGACAGCATTTTTATATATATATCTGATAACTACACTAAGTTGAGACTTGTGAGACAAATCCGTCGTCTCATCAAACAAAACAGAGTAGAAGATAGCTTCTCGGACTCTTGTCAGTATCTTTTCTGTAATTTCTTCGCCAATACATTCTATTAGTTCATTTTGGATCGTCTTGCTAATGTAGGATGCAGTAGAGGAAGAATTTTTCAGATGTTCTTCAAGCTGTTTGTCTCCAGACGCAACCATTAGCCTAAGTGTCTCTCTGAAATTACCGTCATTTCCTGTTGCAGATGCAGAATCATCTTGATTTTCAGAGAAGAGACGTCCATCATCACGGTGCCCCCTAAACGCCATTCCTGCCTTCCAAGAAAGAGCGTCGCTCTTACAATGGGAACAAGCCGTTCTTTATTTTCTCGTATCTGAGCAAGTCGTTGTTGGTTCACCTGATTGATGACATCGACTTCAGGCTTGTTGTAGGTATCTAGAAAATTTTTTCCTTTTTCCACAGCAGTCTTGTGGTACTGGCTATTCTCATGATTAGCTAAGAAACTGTTTTTCATGCTTCCTAAAAGGTCTTTAAACGTTATCAAGGGCTCAGTGACAAGTTTTTTCAAAGGGACATTCTTATCCTTGCCACCTACACTTCCAACATTGAACCAAGGACAATACTTGCAGTACAAACCCCTTGAAGAGTGAGACAAAACTAGCCAATTTTTATAATGGTCAAGGTGTTTGTGACTTAGATAACGTTTATATTCCTTTCCTTTGTAGTTGTAAGTAGAGAATGGAAAATCGTAATGAGCAGGTGGCTTCCATGGATTTAGTAGTAGCTCTCGCTTTTGAAAATCAGAAACATTTTGACCTATGAAATTACCTATGTCATTCATTACCATTACATTCGCTGGATTCGTAGTAGGTATGGACACGACAGATGTGGAGCTATCTGGTAAAGAAGGGACGATGCAACTTACGCTTCCTTCCTTTGAATTACAAGTGGAGGTTGTGGAGGAGTCAGAGTCAGTGGACATTGCGATGGCACCGGTGACTGGAGCATGCATGAGAGATGGTGCAGTGGCAACGTCGGAGCCCTCCACGACTGCAACGGATGTCTTCGGTATGGTGGGCGCTGGCCCCTGACTTGTTGTAGGTGAAGCCTCAGGTTGGCGTTTGAAGAAATTATCGATCGTCTTCAACCGCTTTGACTGATGCTGGTGGGGCTGAAGGGGAACACAAATAAAAATCAACGCTTAGATAAATTTATAGTAATAAATATTTGTTATGATAATCCTGTTCTTTGTTGTTGTTTTTTCTTAACGACTGCCTTAAACTACGGCTCATAACACTTATACTCAATAAAGGGGACTTACCTTCGAACTCGAGCTGTTGCTCGGCCCTCGATTGGATTCTATGCCCGCCGCAAGTAGCAGAAGTCGTGTGACAAGTCCATTAAAATAGTCCAACATTCCGCCTAATGTTAATTTTTGCAATAAATTGATATTTAATAAATACCTTTTTTTTAACTTAGTAAAAAGTTGAATTTCCGTGAGTTAAATAATTTTTTTCATTCTCTGCTTTAAATGGAATTTCACTTATACTCCAGTCAAATTGTGCTGCAAATAGCCCCTAGAGGGAAAGTTTTGGGGTAATTTTGATTTTTCCATTCTGTATGTTTTTTGTGGTGCTGACTCCGAATCTGAGATTTGCTAACAAAATTTCGTGACGCAACATTAAAAAAAATGCAAAAAAAGGTTAAAAATCTCGCTATTTGGCGGTTTTTTCCTTAGAACTCGAAAACTACCAACTTTTCGTAAATAACCTTCTTATTCATAAAGACAGAACAAAAAATTTACTACAAATTTCACTATTTAGGTTTTTTTTTCTCCGACGAACTGTTCGGGCTCAAGCGCTAGTTGAAAATTGGCGTAGTTTGTCTCTCTCCGCAAAAACCCACGTTGTTCACTTAATTAGTGAATTCCTCCCAGTTCTCTGCACATTCCTTCTTAAGATCGTATATGTAAAGGTATAGGTAATTTTTTTCAAAAATTACTTAATGTTCAAGTTATTTAATCAGGTCCGAAATTGTATATCAGTCATCATCATGTGCGATCTTCGTATATACGAAGTTACGCGGTCTACGGAACCTAGTGACCCCCGAAGGGCGAACCCCTAGGAGAAGCCGTAGATAAACTAGGGAACAGATACTGGGGGTGGTTTCCCGTTGCCTTCCCCCAGGACGCCATTAAGGAATGACGTCGGACCAGAGAGAAAGTGAAGAAGAGGCTGGACAACACAGGAAAGGAAATTGAAACAGCCATGCCCTTGCCGGGATTCGGACCCAGGAACTAGCGCACTGGACGCCACGGCTGGCCGCCGCCGAGACCTCACGACCACGCCAGCACGGCTGTATATCAGTATATCAGGAAAAACAGTTATTAATAAAGAAAGACTGAAAAGAAGGTCTCTTCAAAAAAATATATATGGAGGATTGTCATTTTTGTTTTTAAAAGCTTTATTTTTCCTGAAATTATTTGAGTTATTTTTTTTTCTAAAATTTAATAATAAATTTCATATTTTATTGATACACAGATATTTTCTTTATTTATAAATTTATTTTTGTCTAATGTCAATTCAAACTTCAGAAGTAAATAAAATTTATCATGACGAAATGTTATATAAAATTTGGTTATTTACGAAAAGTTGATAGTTTTCGAGTTCTAAGGAAAAAAACCCATCAAATAACAAGATTTTTTAACCTTTTTTTTGCATTTTTTTTTTAATGTTGCATCACGAAATTTGGTTTTCAAACCTCAGATTCGGAATCATCACCCCAAAAAACATATAGAACGGAAAAATCAAAACTACCCCAAAACTTTCCTGGTAAAAATACTGACTGGACTATTTACTGGCATTTGGTCCGGCGCAAACTACGACCAGAATGAAAGTTAAGAGCGTCCAGTTAAGTGAAATTACGGTTAAAGCAGAGAATGAAAAAAAAAACAAAACACCTGCTGGTTGGAAGGAAGTGTACCGAATATTCCAATTTATGTTTTAGATTATACCTTAGCATTGTTGGTTCAGCGAAAATCACGTGATTTCCATTTAAGAGCTTTTATTCAAAGATGATTCGAAAGTATTTTTTACTATCCCTACAAAATTAAACATTACCAGTTTCCTTAAATCTTAATCTTTGACATATTTTCTTAAAAAAAATTAAAATTTCTTATAAAATTGTAATTATTATATTGCCTGAGTTTGAATTGTTCGTTAATATTTTTATATGTATAAAAAAAACAACTAAAGATTTGGAAGTGAAAAAGACGCGAAATTAATTAACAAAACAGGCTTGTCCCCGTGCTTCATGTTTCGTTTTCTTCTCCTTTCCTTCTCTCAGTTCTTCTCTCTTCATTCCTTTTCTGCATTTTTAAAAAGGCGGCTGAGCCCACGGGGGAGGCAAAAGACCTGTTGCCCCCCCCCCCCCCTGTATCCGCCGGTGATACAGCCTCCACTTGTCCGTTGGCAGCCCCGTAAATCAGAAGCATGTCATTCAATTCTGCATTTGTGAAACGTTCCATGTTAAATTCAGAATTATGTCTCCGATTCTACGTGAAGCGTCGTCGAGTGCCGTCTTGGAACGTATTATTAATTTATTGCGTAAATGTATTGTTGTGAAAGCAGCAAGAAACAATGTGACTACAGTCCGTTGAGCCTGTTCGCTAAGGCACACAGTAAATTCATAAAGTCGCTGGGGCACATAGTCTACGTATCTAATATCTAGTAAATGCCCCCTAGCGCGTAAATATGATGTCAGCGGACAAGCAGTCATTAATAAAAAAAAGTTTATCTTGGGTTTTCCGTTCTCCCATTAAAATATACACACAGAGTTTTGCACATTGTATATCCCACATAAAACCGATTGTTGGGCTGAAGTTGGTTGACACTGTTGGGGAGTGGCTGCTGGTCAACGTTGAGCCCATAGCCTTTCCTACATGGATACTGAAATGCAAGTAACCGTGTTAGTAGGTAGATCAAATCGCGGAAGTTTAGGCGTGATTGTCAAGACCGATAAAAAGAATTAGGATCGTGTGTTGTTGTATTCCACCTAAGGGTGAAGAAACGTTTTCATGGGTGATGGGCAAAAATTTATATAATCTATAATAATATATATAAAGAGGATGTTTGTTGGTTTTGTTTGTTTGTTCGCTAAACACTCCGAGGCTCTTTGGCCTATCAGGATCTAACTTTGCAGAATTACTCTTTAGGACTTTGCGGAAAAAACGGATACCTGGATACACCATCCTCAGGGGTTGAAAAGGGATGAAATGCCTGAAATAGCGCTTGGTGGTGACAATGAGAACTACACAAATAAAGTTGTGCAACGATTGGAACTAAAATATTAATAGTTCCAAATATAATATGTGCATAATAGCGCCACAGATTAACCTGATGGCGACAATTGGAACTGAAATATTGTTGTGTATAATAGCGACGGGTTTTTGGGATAGATTTGTAATGGTGAGATCATTTTTTACGATCTGGGGTACGTTGAAGTGATAGGGTTATGACGTTACAAAATTCGTGTTACAAAATTCGAAAAATCTGGAACTATGGATGTAAACTGGAGGGCAGTGAATAGATGGGCAAACATTGTTGAAGGATACTTTTACGGGGTTTTCGGGATAGATATAGATTTGTAATGAGATCAGACCTTTTGAGTTTTTTTTTTGTACCAACCGGGAAAGTTTCAAAGTGATCTCGCAATTGCAATTTCTTTATCATCCACATCACGATAACTCTTTTTTGTAACCCGACCGAAGAACAGGTCTTTCTGTTATTAATTCATAAATTCAATTAATATTATTTAATATTAACTTAACTCTTTATATATAAGTGAGCATAAAGTAATAATATACGTTAATAAAAATAAATTATTGATTTATTAAATAGTTAGTAATTAACAAATCATTATTATTATTATTATTATTATTAAATAATTCATGTGCGTGTTTTAAACTTTAATAATGAATTAAATATTACACTCATAATTTTTCCCTGCTCCC
Organism: Thereuonema tuberculata; assembly: GCA_023159025.1. Lineage (NCBI taxonomy): Eukaryota > Metazoa > Arthropoda > Chilopoda > Scutigeromorpha > Scutigeridae > Thereuonema > Thereuonema tuberculata. Next base: position 35,305,324 of record JAFIDM010000001.1, read on the forward strand.
AGTTCCGACCTCCATGTGTGAGTAATTGAATGAAGTAATTGGAATTTGATGCTCTTTCGTTTCGTTATTTTCTCAGAACGGAAAAGTGATGCCTCCAAAATAAATATAATAATATAAAGGAATAACTCGAGCTTGTTGCTCTTTTGTTTCCTTGTTGCCAACTAGAGACTAAGTAGCTCCATCTATGAAGGACAAAATGAAGTAATTAAAAATCGATGCTCATTTGTTTCATTATTTCTTAATAATCTGAAAGTAGTTGCCATCGATGACGAATTAAGTGACCTAATTTGAATCCTATACTCATTTGTTTCATTATATGTTTGTAATAGGACAGTGTCGCCATCTATGAAGGTGCAACTGAATGAATTGGAAGTCGATATTATTTTGTTTTGTTAGGCTGTCTGTTAAGATAAATGTGCCGTCTAATGATGGATTAAATGAAATAATTTGTTTATAAATGAAAATTTATACTCATTTATTTGATATACTTCCTAATAATGGAAAAGTAGCCGCCATCTGTGGACAATTAATTAAACTACTTCAACATCAGATTTTTTTTTGAATGCTCATTTGAAAAAAGAAGAATTTCTGGGATTTAACCCACATAATGGAGATGAAAGAAACGAGATCCTTCGTGTCCCACTTGGGAATCGTCATCAATTCTAAAGAAAAGAAGTGCAGTAGAATGTACAGAAATTAAAAGGCAGACGTAGTTGAGAAAATCATAGGAGCGATTGAGAAAGAAAAGAACTTGGAAGTTCCTTTCATTTCACGGAACTAGAACTTGAGTTAGTTCTGTTTTTGAATCAGGAACTGGAACTAAATCTAGTTCACCATCTTTTAAAACTTTCCAATCATTGATAATTTTTAATAATTTTTCGATTTTTTAATAATTTTTCTCCACTTTCTAATACAGAAAAATACGATTGTGGAGATGTTTTGTAACCATTGTAGTATTGCAATCCTTCCAAATAGGTTTGGAATGCCAAGGTGGATCAGTTTATGAAGATGTACAAGGATCTGGTTTTTATCCTTCGTTTGATGGACTTGAAGGAGGATGTGTTGATTTGTATGGAGAACCCCTTAGAACTCTACAGGTAAGTTTTATAGCAGTTACAGGTAGTTCCGACTTAGGAACGGATTCCGTACCATCACACAGATACACACAAAAGAAAACCATATGTATTATGTATTATGAGTCAAACAACTCATACGAAATAAACAAATAAATATTAAATTTATTGTAAATTAATAGATACAATAAATATTATGCATGTAGATGTAAAATAAAGTGAATAAATATTTTCAAAGTGAACAGAAATGCTTCGGTGGTTTTGTAAGAAATACCAGTTACGACTGTTACGAAGAGAACAGAGAGCGATGTATCCCTGCCAAGAATTGGCCTCCACGAACGCCATCTAGTTCTAGTTCTAGTAGATATTACCTTACATTTCTGAAAAGGTGGAGAAGGAACTAACATTGAATATATATATTATGTTACTAGGTGGTATATTACTTGTTCTACATACGTTGAAGTTTCTCTACACAAAAAAAAATATTCAAAGAGAATTGCTAATATTCAGTTTTTTGAAAATTTATTATTTTGTTTTTAATTTGAAAAATTTGGTCTTAACTGCGAATATTCCTAAGTCATTTGTATTTTAAAAAAGAGAATCTGAAAAGGAATGAGACCAGTACCAAAAAAAACATGAATGTGTTCAGCAGATAAGTTAAATAGGCAGAAATGTATTAACGAAATTTTTTTTTCTTTTTAGTGGTGCCATGTTACAGTTAACATAGGGAGCCGCTCTTGCTTTTGTGTTGTCTGTATATCACACTGTCTGTCACACTCTGTAGTGGCCAAACGATTAGAGAATGAAACATTCACCATTATGTTCAGCATCCAAAAGTAGGTGACAACGTAAAAAAAAAATCAGATCTGTAGGACCATTCCCTGACCTCCAAAATTAACGTTTTCCACAGCAGCGTTAGTAATAATGATAACAATTAACATTTAGTAATAACACTGATGCTTCGTACATAACAATACTAACAATTGCCAACAGGACGTCATTGTCAATATTTACAAACGTATTGTTTTATAAATTCTTTAAACATATCCAAATGATGCACTGAGCATTGTATTAGCGGCCCTTCGATTAGCGGCTCGCCTGTAAAAGATAAAGGAACGGTCTTGCATTTACATGCTCTTGCTTTTATGGGACCGCTTTGCTTTTGGCACTAGATAAATTGGGAAATCTACAGTAGCAATAGTTTTAAAATAATTAAGACTCAATTAATATATGATATAATCAACAAAAATATTGTAAAAATTTCAAAATTACACATGGAACATTTTGATGTAAGCGTTTCAATTTAATTTAGCTAAACATATTGACACATATTAAACATCCGAGCACTTACGCATTAAAAATATATATTTAAATATACTATGAAATAGTATACCCGTCTGGACACCATCATGAGAAATGCAGTTACACCAGAAGAAAAATTAGTCTTGTATTTATTTATTTATTTAAAAAAAACACCAGGATCAAAAAAAAAATAAAAGGGTATTCAGGGAATATGAACCTAATTAAATTATGTCGAATGAAATAAACTTAATGACAAAAAAAAATACAAATAGTCCTAATATATTTAAAATACAACTACAAATAAATATATTTAATATTACAAAATAAAATAAAAAAATTCTCAATATTGAGTACAAATAATGAGAACTTGTTCCCTTCAAAAAAGTTCTGTCAGATAAAGGACTTGAAACGTTGATTAATTTCGTAAATGAAGGCTTCAGTGTCAAGCTCCATTCTAAAGTCGCCGCTACTCAAGTCGCGTCATGTGACAGGCTGTATAGAAAACAGTGGATGACAGTCTAGTCGCGACTTAAAAGTCGCTCGCAGAGTCGCCGGTGGTCGACCCTCCCCTCTAAATCGCGCGCGATTTGGTGAGAGTCGCGACTACGTGTGACCGCTCCAACTGAAATCTATGTTCTCACTGTATCGCGCGACTCGAATCGCGCGACTGAAATCGCCTCGTGTGTCAGGGCTCTAAAAGCATTAAATACCTTGTTTAATTTTTTTTTTGTTTTTAGTAAAAATCAAGACTTTCTGGGAATTAACCCACATGGTAGAAAAAAGATCTATGGCTCCTTGTCTCTCTCAATTCCTAAATCATTGTCAGATCTGACTAATGATGATTCCGGATGAAGTATTAGAAAGGTTTCTCAATTCCAGCATATCCGTTAACTCTTAGAAAAAGACTTTTTCACTTGTTAACAGATTTTCATTTGTTGCGTCCACAGCAATGTTTTTTTTCGTTTGTTTTTTTTTTCAGATTTTTTTTTTTTTTTTTTGTAATTGGCAAAATCTTATATATTCATCGCATATCTGTAGCAACCGTCGCGGGACCATTTGAGGGATGGGGGCGATGTGGAGACCAAAATAATAACGCTGGTATTTTAAGTTGGACCATATGTAAGCTACAGTCCAACCGTTTTAGCGAACAATTTTAGCAGTCTTTTTTATTTCAGGGATAGGGGGAGAGGAGCCCCAATTTTAAAGAAATTTTACCAGCTGTGATGCGTTGACCGAAAGAATAAAAATGTTGAAGTCGAACTGTGATTTCTCGCATTCCCAGTGAAGAAAAAAGACATTAAAACAAAACTGTTTGTTTTAAGTAGCCAACTCTTCAATCCATTGCTTCGTTTTACATATAATCAGTCTTTGGACGGTCTTTTAAATTTAGTTCTTCAATAGCTTTCTATGCAAATTCCAATGTCAAAATTCCCAGTTATTTTAATTTTAGTTTGAAAGCCTTAATTACTTTCGAACTAAAAATCTAGCTGCTTTGGAAATTTGTTGTATTTTTTTTACGATCAAAGTACGGTCTGAGATTTACTTTTTGCGCCTCTTAATGCTGGGTTTTTAACTTAAATTTTCCTATGTAGAAGGGCACCAAGAAACCAAACCTTTACAATAACTCCATATTTTTATTCTTATTCAAGCCAGTGATTGGATTGAAAACTTACCAAATTATCAGTCAGTGCTAAATCATAATTTTCAGGAATATATCGCAGTACGTTCGTTGGAAATTTCACGGAAACTTTCATAACGTTCAATCTGTGACAAAAAAAAAAAGCACCGTGGGTGAAATTTCAATCCCTGCCAACTCTTCTAGGGATGCCAATAATACTATGCAAATTAAAATAGCCTAGTAAATTTAATTACCTATATAAGCATTAGCATTTAATAACGTTGAACATAATAATATTATTAAGAGATTATCATTGAATTTGTATTTGTAAAACAGTTTGAATTTCCTCTTTATTTATTTATTTATTTATTTATTTTTGTAGGATTATCTTGTAGGTAAAGTAAATTACGTATCTGTTGCAATGGATGAAAGCATTTCAGGCGAAAATTACGGAGTCGAGATTTGTATTCCTGAATTGAATATGCATTTTGGAAAAAGAATCCGTTTCAAAGTGAGTATAGTCGTTGTACGATAATAAGCTTAAAATAAGAAAAATAAGATGAAAAAAATTCTAAGGCTGTAAGTAGATAATTCCTTAAATACTCACTGCTCAGAGGGAGTTGGAAGTTAAACGCTAGTGTTTATCACGTGTCTGTGTGGGTGTGGGGGAGATGGATAGCGTTTTCCACAGATCAAACCAGGAAGCGGAGCCCCATGAGTCTAAAACTTCGTTAAGCTTTCCATGGCTTGGAAGTTTGGGGAGGGGAATCCCTTCTTATCGTCTAGACCATTTCTGATTTTAGGCGGGTCAGGAAAATATTGATAATCAGACAAAATTGGGATATACTTATATATTCGACTATGCTGAGTACGATTCGCACTGAACCTTTCGATGATAAGTTTTTAAGACTGACAAGGACTCAATTAATTATTAAGCAACTATTAACTCAAGTAATAGTAATTAAATTACTAATATTAATAAAAAAAACTAATTGTTATTAACTTTTTTATTTTCAGGTTGTAGATCACAGTCCCTCATTCGATATCAATGAAGAGGGAAAGATTGATATATGTACAAGAACAGAAATAGACAGCATGGATGAAGCTATTAATAGAAAACTCACTGTTTATTTGAATCCTGATCAATCAAATTAGATACTATATTTTTTCAATTAATAATAGAAGAAAGCCTTCTTTTATTTCTGACATTCGTGATAAAAAGTCTTTATTTTATATTCTATTAGTAATATAAATGTAATTTGCGCAAGATGTAACCTTGCATAGAATTAATGAAATCCAAACAGAAAATAGATGATTGCATAGAAATTGTTATATATATTCATCTACATAAACATAAAACGAAAGAAAAAAATGTAATATGCGAACATTTCAGTAAATTCTATAAAAAATAATTGTCGAAGTGCAGTCGTGCCTCATAAGAAAAAAAATAAACAATAAAAAACTCAATAAGTGCGTGAAAGTATTTTATTGCTTACTTTTTCTTTTGAGGCACCACTGCGCTTTCGACGTTTATTCATATTAACCTCAATACGGAGACCTCGATGTTTACTGGTGACTGCTCCTAGCTGATGATCGCCAAAGACCGTGAAATAGCTGTTCCACGATGTCACTTGGTAAACTATTTAGTCTCACCCATTGTTGTCTATAAGATATTTCTCTAAGCATCCAATGGTTTTGCACTATCTTGTACGTATGTGTTGCCATTTGTCCTATTAAGTATATAGTCTATATTTATATATAACGCTTAAGGCTCGGATTATGTTCCACCCAATAATCGAATAGGACATTATACGAGCATCATATATAAACAAAGCTAAATACTCTATCTGCACTGTACTGCTTAAATAGCAAAAATACTGAACTGTATTTCAACTAGCTAAAACAGCACTGTGCTATAATACACTGACAACATTAACACAAAAAAGACAATAAAATACTACATTACCGTAGTAATTGGTCAGGGGAGCTGAAGGAACTTCCCAAGCAGTAAAATTTTACAGAGAAATGAGCTAACCCTACTCAATGAGACATAATTGGACTCGAGGTACACGCTGCGAGACTGAAAAGAAATTTTTATACAGTAAGTTTTTTTGGGGGGAATCAAGAGAAAGAACCCATTAAAATATAACAATAAAAGTACAATAAATACATAAATCCGCAACATAGATGGTTTGATACGTATATTAAACGTTCCTGTGCGTTCCTGTGGTCCTGTACGTGCCGATCAAGATTTTTCGTTTCTCTGGGACCTCGAACTTATATGCGAAAGACGTAAAGCAGCGCATGACCTTATGTACATAAATATGAATATCTTTAAATTTTTGATTTACTGGTCTTCGAGGGCTTTATCAAATAAAATGTAGACTAAACGTTGTCTTAAAAATTATTATTTAAAACTAGAAATATTATTTAAAACTGCTTAATATTCCTAGTGGTATGCATCATGGAAATGGAGTAGGCAGTGAAGTTCAATTTTGAGGTGTGATTCAAGTGAGTGAAGACTAAAATAATTGTGATTACATTTGTAGTTGGATCATAAATGAGGACTGCATCAAGTTTCACTATAGCAGAGTTTTAAGGAAATGTGTCTAGCAGTTTTAAAGTGATTCTAACAAACAGACCAACAAAGGAGAAAAACCAATAATTTTCAAAATAGAACCGTGCTTCTGTCAGTGACGGCACAACACTCAAATCTGTTACTTATTATATCTGATAATGAAAATATTTCACAAAAGTTAAAATAGCAAACAAATTATATAATTAACAACAATGGGTGAGACCAAGTGTTTACTAAGTGACGTCATCGAACTGCTGTTTCACGCTCTTTGGGGATCTTCAGCTAGGAGTACTCACCAGTAAACAGCGAGATCTCGAAACTTGATACTATTGTGAATAATCATCGGAGTCGGAGAATTTTCTCAATAATATTTTATTAGTGAGTTTTTAATTGTTTTTTTTTGCTTTTGAGGCGCCACTGCCAATTATACAATTGCTGCTAAGAATTACAAAAAATTTTTGAAAATCTTAAGTTTAAATATTCGTTAAGAGCATAATTGAAACTAAACATAAATATATTTAAATATAAATAAATAATAAAAGAAAATATAAAAGTATTAATATAAAACTGAAGTTCTGCTTTGTAACTACTTCCTATCCCTCCAGTTGTTCAAATTGTTTTCTATTTACATTTCTGAATCATTTATTAAAAAATTTGATTACTTTACAAATCTATAAATTACTCTCTAGAAATAGAATCTATTTTTAGAGAATCTATTTAATCTCTCTAAATGCAGATACTGAATTTGTACATTTGGTTATTTGTTCAAAAATATCGAATCTGTGATTCTATATAGTTGTTTCTTTTAAAGTTGGGCTTTGCCAGTATAAAACCGGTAAGAATCTAAGTTTTCTGAATAGGACAAATGACTCCTCAAAAACCTAAGTTAAGAAAATAAAAACAACAAAATATCGAATTCAATTAGGCAACTTAAATGCTCATTATAAAAAGTAACCACCTTTTGTAATAAGCATTTAAGCTGCCCAAGGATTTGAATTCGACATTTTTTTGTTGTTTTTATTTTCTTAACTTTACTTTTGAGGAGTCACTTGCCCAAATCACAAAGAAACAAATAAGTATAAAAAGTAAAATAATAAAAAATAAAAAAAAATTGAGAGATCACTATTCAGAATATATTTTTTTTCCCATCATACGCCTTTTGAATTTTTGCTTGCTAGATAGTCCTGGCTAAAGAAAGTTAATAAGCTGGAAACAGCTATTCCAGGATCTCAGCTTGACTCAAAAGACTTCCTTTTATCAAGAACGTAAGTTTGTAATCTATTTATAGAAATTACTTCTTATTTAACTTCTGTTACTAAAGGAACTTACTATTACAACTATTAATTGTGTTACAATTCGGTGTTACTGGCAAAGGATTTGTAGACACAGCATTTATATAGGATTTCACGTGAAAAGACGTTAGTGTTTGCAACAGGTGTCCAAGGTATTTGAAGCACCATAAGTTGAAAAATATTAGGCGCATCGATCTCAAAATTTGGATTGTGGACTTATGGGTCATAGGAAGTGCAATCATGAGAAAAAAGTTTCTAGTTAACAAAGTCACCACCAGAGGCTTCTGGCGCTGCTGTCGGCTATGCAGTGTCTTTTGGTTTTCGTTGCTCGTTCGAATTCGGAATTTTGGAACAGAACGGTTGCTCACAGATTCATTCTCACAGATGGTTTCTCCATCGTCAGAGACCATTTGCATTGAATGCATACCGTGCTCTAAAACATGTTGGATGAATTTATAATGCAGACCCCCACATTTATGTCTTATGGCATTTTTCAAGTCCTGTAGCGTGTGCACCCTATCTCAATAGACCCTAACCTTGAGATAACTCCAGAGCACAAAGTCAAAAGGATTGATGTCAGGGGAATCAAGCGGGCCATGCATAAGGATAATGCTTGCTTATTACACTATAGTGTTATCGATAGTGGTCCTCGACCCCTTCTGATGCCTCTGATACGCCTGTAGTTTCACCTAATGCCCAACTGGCATTCGAATGGAACTGATGATAAAGCTTCAAAAGTAAAGCGCGGTCGACAAGTGTTAACTGCATTGCTGTGCTGTTGTTGATGACTAGTGTATGAGTCATCGAGTTCTAGCCTTTCCAGCTCCATTTGCATAGCCGACAGCAGCGCCACATGCCTCCTGGTGGTAACAAGAACTAGAAAGTTTTTTCTCATGATTGCACTCCTCATGACCCATAAGCCTACAATCCAAAGTTTGAGATCGATGCGCCTAACATTTATCAAATTATGGCGCTTCAAACACCTGACGTTATTTCTTGGACACCTGTTATTTTTGAATGTAAGTGATATCGACACCAAAATTAGTTAACTAAATGGACCTTTACACTTTTATATAAACTCTTAAAAATAACTGCGAAAGAGTCGTGCTCTACCTAAACCTGACTTCAGTTGAAAACGAAAATTTTCTGGGATTTAACCCACATAAATGAAGGTGACAGAGACGAGGACTTTCTTATCCCACTTACGGAATCGTCATCAGTTGATCTAATACGATTCCCGTCTCTTTTATCTTCATTCTTGAGTTAAAATCAATAATATATCAATAATACCTGATACAAGAATTCGCAAGACACTGTTGTCGAAGGCGTACCGCGAAATAGTGTGGACAAAACTTTGGATTTTCTCAGATATATATTACTGCTAGGGAATTGTAATTTTTTTTTAAGTTGAGTAAAAGACAAAAAAATATATTGTAATGAAATTTATGGTGAAACAACAGCTACAGAAAATAATTACAGAAAGTTATCAACTTTTCAAATTGGACTTAGGACGAAAAATCTGCACCAGAAATTTAAAAAGTTCTATATATTGATCATCACAGAGTAAACTCTTGGTGGAGAAGCTGGAGAATAAATATTTTTAAATCTATTTCCTAGCAAAATGAAGCTCATCAAAATAGCCAATGCGTATGAGTGTGTGTGTGTGTCTTCCCCTTAATAATTTTTGAACTTCTTGAAACTTCGTATGAATATTTAGGGACTAGATAATCAAACGTTGATACTTGAAATCTTCTCCAAGTGGGTCACGAGCGAGAAATTAATTCGAGAAAGCGACAAAAATTCTCACAGAAAAGCATTCGAAACGAAACAATGGATTTCTAACGATGTCTTTATGAATGGATATTAATCCTTTTACCTATTCTATTAATTTGCGCGAGGTTTATTGTGATTAATCGCAACAAATAACGAGGATTTAACTAATTATTTCAGAAAATGGAAAAATTCATACTGTTGTATGCGCGACTTAAAATAATAAAAATAAAAATGATATTTAGTACAAAATTATTACTATTATTATTATTATAAAAAGCTAACGTTTAATAGGTAATTTAATAAAAACAATTTGGGATAAACTGTTATTTTTCCCCCACTTTTTTTCGTATTTTCTTCGCGTTTCTCCGTTAGACCTACCTTTCATATTAGTCGTAGGATGACAGAATAACCTCAAGGATAGTAAACACGGAAGTAGGAATAGAGGAAAAAAAAATTATTGTGGTCTAGGTCCGGGTTTTTCATGACATAAAATTAATAAATGTATGGGCTTATGATATAAAACTTCCAAAATATGACCTAAAAATGATCAATCAACCAAAAAAAAAAAGACTTCGGGATCAAGCGATTTTTCCTAATATTCTTTCCTGAAAGAATCCCTAAATAGACATATTACAAAAATATGTTTTTCTTTCTTTATCGGGAAGGCTCTAAAATCTGGTCAAAATACGCATCATAAGAACAATAAAGATGTAAAAAAAAAATCTTTATTATATTCTTATATTATTTGAAACTAGCTTGAGAAGTTTAAGTACACTTTTCGGCAAAAGAGATCGACGTACCCCGAAAAAATAATTCGATAGCAATGAAGCGTCACGTGCCAAAATCTTTCGACCGAATACGCAAATGATCAAAAATTCGCACCCAGTGAATGGATATAGCGCTTTGGAACTGAACAACGTGATGGTGTATATAAAGAGCGAATCTTGCTTTCAGGAACAAAACTTCCTGTGGATTTAATTGCGTTTTCCTAGCTTGACTGTAACAATGCCTCGCAGGCGAATTCGCGATCACTATGACCATAATGACGGACTTTGAAAGAGGACATGCCATCGGACTATATGAGGCTGGATGGACAAACCGATGAATCTCTCGGCATTTGGATCGGAGCGATTTGGCAATTAGACGAGGCTGGCAGGAATTGGACGATCTTGAACGGCAGATTTCAGCGATAAGAGGATAGTAGACTGCCTAGGGCGCAACAGAACGGGAAGATAGAGAGATTGTATCAGATCAGCTGTTGCAGCACCAGATTCGTCGCTATCAACCATCCAACGTGTGACCAATACTAAAGTGACCACACGGACTATTAGTGGAAGACTACGGGAGCAGAATCTATGTTCGCGGCGCCACCTACAATTGACCAGTAAGCACAGTCAAGAGCGATTGCAGTGGTGCAGAGCACGATGAACGTGGAATTGTACTGATTGCGGACGAATTATCTTCAATGATGAGCCCCGACGTGCAGCGCAGACGTGTCTGGAGACGGGCCCGGACATCGTCAGGATCGTGCTCTAACTGTCGCACGCCACATGCCCCGACAACAGGGAGTTATGGTCCGGAGTGCCATTTCATTTGATAGCCGTAACCCCTTGGTAGTCCTCCGTGGCACCCTAACAGCATAGTGGTACGAAATTTTACGACCCGTTGTGTTGCCGTTCCTTTCGCGGCACCCCAGTCTTACTATTCAGCTAGATAATGGCCGGCCACACATGGCACGCCTCTCCATTGACTGTCTTTGTAGTTGTGACACATTTCCTTGACCAGCCAGATCGCCAGATCTCCTTCCAATTGAGCACATTCAGTATGTGATGGTGCGTCGCAAGCGACCATCCCAGAATGTTGAAGAATTAGCCTGCAATTCGAGACCGTTTAGTAAGAATTTGAGACCGTTTGCAATTTAAGAGCGTTTGGTAAGAAATCCCGCATAACACCATCCGCCAACTGTCAGAACACCATCTGTGCCACGTCGCACACTGGGGCAAGACGCATGAAAAGTTGGCAATAACAATAAAAATCAAACACAAGATTTAGTGACTATTACCTTTTATTTATATGGTTCACACTCCTGCGCTTCTGTTAGTAACAACTGTTCCCCCACCCCATGTCGCTCTTGAGCTAACCCGAGGTTGAGTTCTAGCCCCTTGTCAATCGTGTTAATATGTACGTTGATATTACTAATTAATTGCAACTAATTCGGTGTCGTGTTTTGATTAAAATAAAAGGAAATTAATAATATACTTTATGGAGGCTTCATCATAAGGTATATAGCAATATTTTACGTCATGAATAGTAGCGCTTTATTCAATATTGATTTATTAAACTGATGATGTTAAAATAAGCGTCAAAAAAAGTTTAATTTGTTTGCTTATCCTCAAACTACATGATATTTATTAATGTTCCGAGCATGATCCGGATTTCGTATTTATTTCCTTAGAAAACCTGATGACTGTTTTTTTTTGGAACAATATAAATATTTTGCTCGAATTTACTCCTTTATTTTTAAAAAATATTTTGATAGGTCGTGTCTAGTCAGATGTCATGTTGGTACAATTTTTATGTTTTTCTTATTTTTAGGTTCAAGTTCTCACGCAATGTTTGTGACAAGAAAAAGTGCTTGTTAGCATTTTTAAAAGATGTGAGAATATAGACTTTGAAAAAAAAAATGGATTAATAATATTGATGAAAAGATCAGCAGAAAAGTTCAGCCTGAGAATTTGGAGTTCGGCTTGTCGGTATTACACGGATGGATGTCCATGTTTGAATGCCTTCTACATGTTTTGTATAAATTGCCAATCAAGAAGTGGCAGGCTCGAGGAAGCGACAAAGACATTGTGGCCGCTAACAAATCCAGAATTGAAAAGGAATTTAAGGAAAAATGTGACCTAATTGTTGACACTCCTTAGGCAGGATTTGGAAACACGAATGATGCCAACCCTGCGAGGAGATTTTTTAAAAAATGCTGAATTAGCAAATATAGTGCTTAACTATAAACTTTAGTGTTTAAATACAGTCATTTAAAATCAGTGCGAATATCCTACATTGGGATATATCAGATCATTTCGGTATTTTGCTCGAAATTGCAAAGAAGGGATTACAAACGAAGGAAAAGGAAATCATAAGTAATGAAAAACAAAAGTTTAAAATAGATATTGATTATTTAAATAAGGAAATATATTTTTTATTAGAAGAAACAAATAGAAATAAGATAGAAGATCCAAATAAAATTATAAATAAGTTAAATAAACTAATAAAGAAGGCAAAATATAAGGTTAAAAATAAAGTAATTAAGGAAAATGGAAATAAAATCCTAAATGAGAAACAAAATCTTCAGTACAAAAAAAATTGGATGACATCACAGATAATGACAGAAATAAAAGAAAAAAACGATCTGTATAAAAAATACACAAGAAATAAAAATAATAAAAAACTGGAAAAAGAATACAAGAAAAAAAGAAATTCTTTGAAAAATCAAATCAAGAAACAAAAAAACAAATATTACAGAAATTTGATAAAAGATGATCCAAATGCAAACATAAATATTTGGAAAATTCTAAACAATTCTAAAAATAAGAATTCGAATGATGTAAAATTATTAGAAAATTATGACAGTACAATACTATTTAATAATCTGAGAAAAAACTTTACCCAGAATACATATGTAAATAATGCAAATTATGAATATATAAGGAAGATGTATGATGAAAAACAGGAATCTGAACAAAATTCTATGGTCCTTATACCCCCAAACCAAAATGAAATCATCGAAATAATAAAAAGTCAAAAGAAAAAATATTCTTACGGACCTGATTGTATAAATATGATAGATATCGACAACATGAAAGAAAATATATCTATTTTTTTGGTAGATCTATTTCAAAAAATATATAATACAGGAATATATCCCAATTCATGGAAGATATCACACACGATTCCAATCTATAAAGGAGGTAATCAAAACGACTTAAATAATTACAGACCAATCGCTCTAATATCTAATATTTCAAAAATCTTAGAAAGTTATTTATCAAAAAAAATATATAACTATATAACTCAAAAGAAACTTTTAAATAAAAATCAATATGCTTATCAAAAAAATAAAAGTACATTACATCTATTGAATAACGTAAATGAGCACATAAACAAATCACTAAACAATGGAAAGATAATATATATAGCTTTTATCGACTTCAGGAAGGCATTTGATTCCATTGATCACAAAATCCTACTAAAAAAACTTAATCAAATGGGAATAAGAGGGAATGTATTCAAAATCATAGAAAATTACTTAAAAGATAGAAAGTTTAAAATTAAAATTGGAAACAATTTAAGTCAAACTTATAATTCCAGAAGAGGAATCCCACAAGGTTCGAATTTAGGACCTCTTTTATTTAATATATATGTAAACTCGATAAATAACACTATAAGCAATTCAGAAATTTTTCTATATGCAGATGATGTTATTCTAATCACTACTGATGAAATCCAAACGCAGGCTCAAAACAAATTGCAAGATGACCTAAACAAAATAAACAAATGGGCATACATAAACAAAATGAAAATAAATGGAGAAAAAACGAAAATAATGATAATTAAAAATAAAAATAAAATTATAAATAACAATGTAATAATAAGTTTACATGAATTAGAATGCTCTAACACCAGTCAAAATAGCAACGCTTTTATGAAAAACTGTAATTGTAAAAAGATAGAAATTATTTCTACATATAAATACTTAGGTATATATATCGACAACAAATTCTCTTGGAATAAAAAATACGACTTTGTGATGGGAAAATTGGGTTCTTACTCATATCTTTTTTATCATATTAAAAAAATATTTCCTTTTAAACAAAAACTAATAATTTATAAGTCATTAGTAGATTCACTGCTGAACTACGGCTTGGAGTGCTGGATCAACATCAATAAACAACAAATGGAAAATATCAATAGATTAACGATGAAAATATTCAACAATGTCTATTCAAATTTTAAATATAAATCAAAAAAAGAAAAACAAAAGAAAAAAATACGGAATATTAAAAATAAACGAAAAATTTATATATA
>JAFIDM010000001.1:35341774-35352056 GCA_023159025.1 Thereuonema tuberculata
AATGCAAATTTCAGAAAACTGTTTCTGTGAATGTACGGCTTCTAATTACATTCACTTCATCAGCGGCATCTGGTGTTAAATTTTGAAACTAAACTAAAATTTGGAAGACACAAAAACGCATTATTTAGAGAAATTTGCTGTTTCTTATTGTAAATATTCTTTTTTAAGTTTTTTTTAATTTCTTTTATATAATATATTTTTTGCTTTTTTTAATGCTTTTTTATACTTTTTTATATATAAACAAAAAAAAAATAAAAAAAAAAATTAAAAATTAAATAGATGACAGTTATCAAGTCAAACTCAAAACTTCCTTAAATAAAGGATTTAATTTTGAATTGTCATAAGATAACTTGAATGATTATAATTTGAAATTTAAATTTTTTCTGAAATTGTAAAATATATGTATTTAAAACTTTATTTGGAAAATTATTATTTGTAAATTCATTGATAAGATAATTTAAATTATATAAAAAATCTTTTAATTTAGAATTAATAATAAGATATCTTTTGAGTTCTTGTAGGAAAATATTTTTAAATAAATTTAAAGTCACATTACTTGTAAATTTATATATATATATATATATATATATATGTGTGTAGAAGATTCTTGTGCCAATTTATGATAAGTTACTCTTAGCTGTAATGTCACAGTATGTAATCAGTAAAAAAACTATCTTGCATCTACATAGTACACCTTGTTAAATTCATATGTATTTTTTTACAGTTGACCCAGAGTTAGTAGTTTTCATGGTGATGAAAATTTGAATAACTTTTTCACCATTTTATCAAGAATGTTCAGTAAACGTATCAAAGTCTGTTCAATGTATCTCCGGCTGATGAGAGACAAAATATTCGAAAACTTCAATATCTATCCCACAAAACTGCGGTTGTCTTTTCTATTGTATTCCTTGAAATTATATTTAATTTCATATTTTTTTAAATTAATGTATTGTTTTCTAGGATTATCTAAACGGAAAAGCCAATTATGTGTCTGTAGCAATGGATAAAGCCATTTCCGAGCCCTATTATGGAAAAGAAATCTGCATTCCAGAATTGAACAAGAAGTATGGAAAGCGAATACGATTTAGGGTTAGTAGAAATTTGATTTCAAATTACAGATAGTTCTCGACTTTCGACAAATTGACTTTTGAACATTCGAACTTACGACAAAATTTTCAAAGTATCAAAGAAGCGAACATTTTCAAGAGCATTTTCAATATTTCCAACATTCTTTCAATACTTTGGTATAGAGAATCTTGGGCGTATCTACGTGTTATGTTTATTATTAAATAGACGTAGCAAGTGTGCTTGTTTTAAAATATTTACTCAAATCATTTTTCATTTACATACATAATATATACTATATCTATTTATTCCAAATAAATTTATATTTACTTGTTCATTTGTGAGTTACGCAAGTTTCCTGTATAAATAAATATTGTTGTCCTTTCTGCATATTTTCGACTTAGAACCAAGGAACGGAGCTTGTTCATAAGTCGAGAACTACCTGTATATGCGATGAAATAAATATTATTTAAGCTTAAATAATAACAAAAAAATCTTAGACACAGATTACTGTACATTTATATTTTAAGGTTGAAATTATTCTTTTCTTGAATGTAAGTGATATTTTTGATATTAGATTAAATAACTTATTTTAACTTTTTTTCAATTGTTTCTTAGACAGGTCATTCCAAACAATTCAAAACATTAAAAAGGTCATTTTTAACTCAATCTCTAGTAATTGAAAGAAGTTTTGAGGCTATAAACGTTAACTTTTCATCTTAAATTTCTCAAAAATTAATAAATTATTTATTTTTACTGTATATTAATTCCCGTTTCCACAAGAACTGAGGAAAAAACTAAGAATTCTATGTAGGTTTTTATTAAGTTCTTATTGGACCAATATTTGTACTCCTGGATGTTTACACTTTTCTTCAGGGGGATAACCTTATGGACGCTAGAAAGTGAAGTTAACTAAGAATGAATTGAAAACCCAGGTACCCAGACTCAAACCCCATCGAGAATATTTCGGATGCAGTAGGACCGTAAGCATCACAGCTTCAACAATCCCAGATAATTTGCCAGCTGAAACCAGAACGGAAATTGGAAGACTTCTAGTCTATAAAGTTGCAAAGCTTGAAACGTCTGTATTGAAGGTGCTTCATACCTTATTGAAATGGCCTCTGAAACTTTGAGGACATTTGATAATTGCAGCTGTTATCGTTACCGAATACATTTTGTATTACTTTATAGATATCGTTACAATATTAATTACAAACTTTCTCTAGTTTATATGTGTTTATATGTGAAAAAAATATATTTCAGAAAGCAATCTTTGCAATTAAAAATTTAGAAATTAAATTATAGTTTTAATTGAATGCTATCTGCTACTAATGTTTTGAATGTGAAATGAAAAGGGTCGAGAGTGGATTTTTTTTTTTTATAGCACTTATAACGCTGATACAAACATTTCCGGTAATAACAGTTCGGATAATTTTAAAAGTTCTATCAGATTAATAAGTTCTGTCATCAGAATAAAATATTAAAATTGATTGAGTCTTTAATATCTTCTCGGATAAGCAATAGTTTAATATGCCTTCCCTGTATCTCTACAATACACTTGATATTAATTAACTTAGGGAAATGGCCTTTCACTTTGTGTGAATTAATTTATATGGCTTTTCACTATTGTGTGAAATATTTAATAAGGCTTTTCACATTGCGTGACTTATTCAATCTATCCATTATCGAATAATATCTCTCGATATCACTTTCTGTTATTACGTCACTCAGCACTGACGTAATTCCTAATATTAAATTTCTCAAAGCACAATAATTACTAATAGTAAGCTTTCACTATTATTTCCTTCCACTGTAATAATTCATCAATCACGACTTGAATCTTTCCTTTACTTGAATCACAAGTAATAATAGAATCAATTCTCGCATCTTGCGGAAGAGTTCATTAATGAAAATTCTCTAATTGGTCCAATTATTTGACTTCAGTAATTTCGGTAAAATAAATCTTTCAAATAAAATAACCAAAATAATTCTTCTTATAATTTCCTTTAAACTTCACGTTTAATTAAATTATCTTCACAATTCAATTATTCCTAAAAGTCTTGTGATTAATGACAACTCGTAACTTCTTGTGCTTGCGAATGCTTCGTGCCAAACTTAAATCCATTTCTCGATATAACCTTGAATGGGATTCTTGAATAAACTTTTCTACTTACAGTTTTTGAGTGCGTTGTAAATTAACTTCATAATGGCTCGTAGATTATCTGCGAAGCCTATTTGAACTAACCGCCAGAAATTAGCTAACGCCTTCCCCATCCAGAGTGTCTCTGTCCTCAACTAGGGGTGACGTCAAACGCATCCAGGATTCCTTTCTCCACGTCAGAGTTTCTCTTCGCACGCAGCGTCCTCTGACCTCTCATTAACGCAACTCTAATTTTACTGATTATTACTGTCGCACTGCATACTGTCAAAACGAGGCAGGGTTTTATACATTCCCATTGCTGACGTAAACACTACGTTACGTTATTCAAATTTTCTCATTAATTAACTTAAATACATTTTAAGCTTTTGAAAAATAATAATTATATTTATTTATTTCGTATTAATAAAATAAAATCTCCTACAATAGTCATTCACCATTTTATCTTTAATTCAATATACTCTTAAAATGGGTAATTAAAATGTATTAAAAAGAGAAACAAAGGCGTTCCGCCATGGCCGAGCGGCCTAGACGGCGCGGCGGTCTGCCAAATGCTCGGTGTGTCGGAACCTGGGTTCGAATCCCAGCATGGACATGGCTGTTTCTTTCTTCATCTGTGTTTCGTCCGTTTCTACCGGGAATTTATAATCTCAGGGTTATTCCTGGCTGAGATGTGAATCTCGCCCACCCTTCTTCAATTTCTTAGCCTCTCTCTGACGTTGTCAGATGGGGCCAACTTGTGGTCTAAAGTTGACCGCTGTCAATAAAATAAGAGGAGAAACAAAATGCCACTGAGGTCTCAAGGTAAAAAGTCAGGATCTTCAAACCACGTTTTTTCGATATCTATTCAAATTGCATCTCATTGAAAAAGCTAAACTGTTACAGTCAAATATACAATTGACTGTAAATATTGAAAGGTAAACTTATAGCATTTTTGCTTATTTCAACGATTGTAACACTGAAAAATAACAATGTTGAAATTCCAATAATTCTAAAAGTATCTTCGTTTAAAAGCCAATAATTCCTCCAAGTTTCATCAAAATCAGAGAAATCGTGTGGATTTACAAAACTAATAAATGTTCAGAAAAGTATTTTAAGAAATCTTTTTTTTTTTTTGTTTATCATTATTTAATTAAAATTATACGATGTGAATTTATATAGTAAATGTATGATTTTAAATTGTGTAGATCGTACTTTCAATCAAGAATATAGCCTGCACACATGTTTAGCTTTCAATAATGTAATGCAAGTTTTAAGCACAACCGGATTTCCATCAAGAGAGAGACCACAATTGAAAATGACTTCTCTTTCTTGAAATGGAAAAGTCTGTTGTGCTTATGACTTTTATTACTTTATTTGAAGTTCAATTTGAATATGCAGGCTATATTCTTGATTTCAAAAAATGAATTTATATGTATTCAATATTTTCATTTCGATTGTAGCTTGTTGATAACGGCGGTGCTTTCAATGGCCGAGGACCATCAAAGATCGACATCTGCACACGCACAGAAAAGGACAGCTATGATTCCATTATTAATGGACGATTAACTGTTCATCTGCATAATATATTTGAAAAAAAATATAAGCGCTTTTAAAGACTATTTTATTTGTTAACATCGATAGTAACTGTGGCAGTATGCATTGTCTTGTATTATTTTTCTTATATCCTTTTTTCGTATATCTTATGTCTTTTGTTATTTCATTTTTATTATCCAGATATTCCATCTACTTTCTATGATTATTGTTTGTATGAACGTCCATGAATAGAGTGCGATCATCACTGAGCTGCATTAGTCATTTCAGTTCGGACAAATGATTCTTTTTGTTGATATTGGTATTGCATACTAGTCAGACTACGAGTTACGAACTACTCAAGATTTGCTATAATTATTGTATCATATTTTCAAACGGTTCCAATTCTAAGAAAACTTTTATGTGTACTTAAAGTGATAAGGAGTTTTGCAGCCAATGTTAAAAATAATATAAATATTAAATTAGTATAAAAATAGTATTTTTTAATCTTCATATGACATCCATCGTATATGTACGATGACTGTAAATTAATTATCATTTTTCCTGTTACTGTACATTATTCTGTTCATTATTTTGTTTTCAAATTTCCAAATCTTCATATAAATCCGTGTACCGAGACCTAGTTGTGTACTGATGACTGCTCATAGCTGATGATCGCCCTATTAGCATGAAACAGCAGTATTAGGATGTCGTTTAGTATTCAACTTGGTCTCACTCTTTACTAATATTTACTTCCGCAATTTTGATTTTTTTTAAGCGCTAAAAAATCGTGTAGCGTGCACAAGAAATTTCTCGCCATTTATGCTTCTGGCTATTTTTTTTTTTTTTTTGTTTATTTCAGATTTTCACATTGATTCAAACGATATATTTTCACATCGTTTCCAAAAAAAAAATTTAAGACGTGATATATTTTTGTTGAATCAATACTGGTCAATTTTTGATTTTATTATCATAATTTATAAACATAAATTATTAAAATAATTTAAAATAATTATTAAAATCTTAAAACAGTTTTGGAACTGTATGGACTTTTTCTCTTTCAGACTCTCGTTGTAAAATTTTTAATATGTATAAAAACTAAATAACTACAATAATATGCATACTAAATATACCTAATTTTAATAGGTGTAATTTCAATATATATCAACCCTTAATAAAAGTGAATAGTGGAAGCATTTGCCAACTAAGACATTAGTTTTTACGAAGTTTTCGGATTCAAACACTAATAGGTTTTCAGCAAGACGCAATAAATAAAGAAGAATTAAGATTACCAAAGTTATGATAAAGAATTGTTTTACATAAGCCAATGTATATTTTAGATAGAAATTTTTTTCTTATTAAAATATTGTGATGTATGATGTTATAGATAAGAATTCAAAATTTATTATATTTGGATGAAATCTTAAGCCAGTTTCAGAAAAAGATGAAGAGTGACGTCATGCGTAGGAATTCTGTGGTGGCGA
The DNA here is from genome assembly GCA_023159025.1 of Thereuonema tuberculata. Classification (NCBI taxonomy): domain Eukaryota; kingdom Metazoa; phylum Arthropoda; class Chilopoda; order Scutigeromorpha; family Scutigeridae; genus Thereuonema; species Thereuonema tuberculata. The sequence continues at coordinate 35,347,994 of JAFIDM010000001.1, forward strand.
AATTGTTTAGGCATCCGTCTTTCATGCTAAGATTCGCTGGATTGATTCTCCCACATGTCTTTTCTTCTTCGTCCCTTCCAGATTTTATTTTTTTGTTTTGTTTTGTAATTAACCTTGCTTAAATTATATATATTTTAATTTTATTCTCGCCAGTCAAATCACAGGACCAGACAAAGACTGACCTTTACGATTAACTTTAAAATACATTTGAGGAGAAACATGTGAGCTGATGGAGACAACCATGACGTCAAGTAGTTCTTAAATTTAATAACCGATAGCATGATTGATTTTTATTAGTTTGAAAATTTCCACAAAAAATAATTTCAAAAACCCTTCACTACATATCAGTACAAACCTAATTTCTCATCTTACAAAATCTTTTGCTTGCAGAACGATAAGTACAGAAAGGTGCAACTATATTTCGGGCTGACGGATAACTTGGTTAAATGACGTCACACTTTATCATTTTCTGAAACTGGCTTTCCTTATAGTGTTAATTTCTATAAAAGATTTCTAGCATTACTTGGTCTCTGAAATACTGCCCATGTATTTTATTTTTGTAAAATATCTATAGTAGTAACGTTGAATTATCACAGTACTGGCACTGTGAATGTTAAGAATATCGTTAACATACAACAACATGGGTGTAGTGATCCCGTACACGAAAATATAAAAACTTACAAATGGTCTTATGTTCTGTCTCTCACCACCTCTACAGCCCAAACTACAACACGCAGAGACCTAAGTTCCACTTTATTGACATGTAGAAATAGATAGGGAAAAGTAGAAGTTCCGGTAGGTGATCACTTCCTGTCTTACAGGAAGTAGCCGAAAATGAAACATGGATGGATCGCAAAAGTTTCATTTACATTATGGCTTCATATTTTCCTTCTTTCCTTTTTTTTTTTTTTCAAATAGTAAAGATTCATTGCGTAAATCATTCGCCGAGAATAAAATAAAAGTTTCCAATATTAAATTTCAGAAATCAGCATTTTTAAAACAAAGATGTTTTTAAAATTTTAAATTTTACAAAATAATTGACATACAGCTAAAATTCAGAAGAGAAAGAATTTTCATTTTCAAATTCAATAAAATGAAAAGGTTTGTGTATCAATTTAGGTTTCTCTGGACAGTTAGGCTTATGTACCAGTAGAGCTCTCTCTGGATAATCAGTCCTGTGCATTTTCGGTGTCTTATGATGATGATCAACTTAATTAGCTTTCTCAGCCTGTACTTGTTCCCCCTGCACACTTCTCAACTGTATTCTATCGAATGGCTAGTTTCAGGACATCGTTAATCAAACTCTGAAGATCCACTTGCCACATATCTAGGGAACAGTCTTAAGACAATGTAATCCAAAATTCGAAGAAAAACATTCTGTACCATCTACAAATTATAAATGTTCCAACAAAGCAAGATATTCATAGAGCTCATGCATTGGCATTCGAGGCATTACAGCATCTCCAACCTGCTCAAGTGAAGAAAATGGAGTACTTTGAACAAAGATCACTTTCTCAGTAACTGAGGAAACTGGATCTTCAGAGTTTGATCAAAGGTGTCTTAAATTAGACATTCGACAGAATACTGTTGAGAAATGTTAAAAGTTAAAGTCCCTTTACAGGCCTGGAAAAGGCCTTTGGGGCGCGGGAGATCAGGCTTCCAGCGTTTCGTGACCAACGGGACGAAGTTGAGGTCGGGTGGTCACGCCGATGCCCGCCCGCCTTTAAATCCCGCCCTCCTTTAACTCCCGGGAAAGAAACCCGTTACCCATTCCAAAGAGCGTTGGATATACCCTAGGACCCGTTTGGAGGTGAAAGGGGAGTGGAAAAATCCCCGCCCTACGCCGACGCCGGGAATCGACCACTCGGCTACCGGGCCCAGTTGAGAAATGTGCAGGGGGGAACAAGTACAGGCTGAGAAATGGAATTAAAGTGATCATCATCGTATGCCATCGAAAATGCACAGATCTGATTGTCCAGACAGCTGAAATGGTACACAAGGTTAACTTTTCAAGAGTATAGACTAAACTGGTATATAATGAAAAGCTGTTCCGAAAATGCAATTTCACTGGTTCCAGGTCTTCCTCTTCCAATTGAGATGCGGCTTACAGAAGTCATTAATCTTGGTATCTTGTAAGAGCTACTTCCAAGCATCGTATCACTGAAAGATTTGATAACTATAAGCTAATATAATAGAAACAAACTATTGGCATATTTGTATGAAAACTTCTCAAACTCAGTAATGTCATTGATCATATTTATTAGACTTCATATTTGATGAAACAAAAGTTTGACAAAACCTAATAATTGTTAACTACAGACAGTTCAGTCTTCCACGAATGAAACAAAAGTTTGACAAACGCTAATACTTGTTAACTACAGACAATTCAGTCTTCCTCGAACAACATGCTCTCTGTCCATTTACTGAATTGCTGTAAACCGATGAAATTCACTTCTTTGAAATACGGTAGCTCCAATTTCAGTGTTTCTAACCAGTGAAGGACATATGTACATGTAGTAAAATCCACTCCAATAGCCTATAAAAAGAAACAAAAATAAATAAAGACTTGGATATCTAAAAACCCAAACATAAATCTGTCACTTTTTCTGTCTTTTTATACTAAAGAAATCGCTTGCGAAACCTTCGTCTCTGTGTCCTTTTACATTCTCCTAAATAACGTTTGAACTAGAAAAGGTTCTTAGTGACACTGGACAGGTATGTCTGAATAGAAAGAAACTGTGGGGGAAAAAATGTCTTTCCTTTGATAATATGGCAAGCGAGATGAAATTGTGAGAAAGCGGAAATGACTGCTACCAGATGATTAATTGACATTAGGCATTTTTACTAATGGCTGTGTGATTGCTCATGAAGAAATAATGTCATTACTAAGTAAAACACAAACATTGGCACTTGTTGTTCCTGAGATTTTGTTCCTCGGAACACAATTTAGATTTCCTTAAGCCTTAAGAAATGCCAGTCCTTTCCTGTTTAGATTCCATGGTGAGGTGGTTCAGTGTTTGCTATGGATTTGGTAATGCGGGACAATCTATATTCACTTATGGCGATTGCTATTTTATCTTACATTCGTAGAAAACCTTAACTGCAGCATTTCCAAGAACAGTTTACAATATTTAGCTCTTGGCTCTTGCAATCTATCAACCTGTATTTAATAATTAGCCCAATCCTTCATGCCAAAGTCTATCCGCACCTCATCTCCTATATACTAAATTTCAAGACAACTGATATGACTAACAACTGACTGTAAAATAAGAGGGCTGATTTAAATATTACGATGGTAAAAATTTAATTAGACAGTATAATTCAAAGACAACAAAATTTATCTACTTACAAGTTAATCAATTATAAGTTATTCAAACTTGTTCAAACATCATATAGTACATTATTTTTGTGTTAAGAAAGAAGGCTGTTGGCTATTGAGGAATTTTTCTTTATTTTGTAGATAACAGGTCCGAATTGCGACCTCAACTGCATTACACAATTCTTCATTTGTAGCATAACTTCGTTTAGACACGTAGGCCTTGACGATTCGCCACAATGAGTTATCAGGCGTCGTGAGGTTAGGATTTCGTGATGGCTATGGGAATAACTATGTTTGTAACATGTGTAAATAACTTTCGCCATTAACTTGCCCATCCAAAAAAAATAGTCCAAACAAATAACGTGATGTCATCGCAGCCTATATCATTACTTCAAATAAATTCCTCTCCAAGTTCTCTTTCGCGCAAAAGACAACATTTCCAAAACGAACATTGGACAACATTTCCAGAATGCCATCAGCATTCTAGTGTCAACAATTGAAATCAATTGAAATAGCATTCAACACTAAATATTTTACATTATTATTACATAATACTAGGTGCTGGAACTTTCCGGCCAAACTGTACACTTAGTAACTGAAATTAATTAGTAAAAAGATTTACCAAGTACTTTAAAATTTCTGCATTACTCTACTCCCATTATCTGCAAAAATTTAGCGATCTTTTGCTTTTGTTTGCATACCAGCTTCAATCTTTTCAAAATATAAGCAAAAAATGATTACTGA
>JAFIDM010000001.1:35362157-35402508 GCA_023159025.1 Thereuonema tuberculata
ACAAAAATCGCTGAATAATGTGATTAGGAAATTGATAATTTCAGAATTTGATTTTTACTTAATCTTTGCATCATTTTTTCTATTCATTTATTTTTTTATGTTTATAGTTATCGTTTATTAAACCTTACTTATGATACTTCCTTTTCCGTAATACCAGAAGTTTTATCGTTTTTTTTTTTAAAACTAGTAGAAATATTGATAGAAAGGCCAAAATAATAAATATAATTTCAAAATATCACCTCAATTCTTAGCGACCATATCAGAGTCATTGTGATAGCAATCAAAATCCGTCCTGTTCGCCCGTGTCTGTCCACCTCTAACAACTCCCGATCGGAAGGTCGGATCGACAAACGGATTTCACCATCGTGTTCAGAGGCCCAAACACTGTATGAATGAAGTTTTTCAGGGGCCAATGGCTCCCCTCCCCACCTCCATGTTCGAAATATTTGTCATTGTTGTCATTGTACCCTCCTAAAATCTCCCAAAAAAAGGTCGTGGTCTTTCGGGGGCCAACACCCTCCCCCCATGTTTGGGATATTTGCCATTGTTTTCATTGGATTTCCGTTATTAGCTTAAATGTGAGAAATGCAACCATCTCTTTTCATTTGTCAGCTACAGCTTGATGGTTAAGGTTTCTCATATACTGAAGGTTCAAACCAGTACATCATACTTTTATTTATTTTTTTCTCTCAATGTCCTCGTGGGTTATTTATTTTTTTCTTCTTATTTTCCTAATTTTTTTTCTTCTTAGTTTCCTAATTTTTTTTTTAACTTTTTTTTTTAATTTTCCTTATGTAAGTGTATTTCCTTTTTTTATTATTACTTTTAATTTTGTTATTATTTTGCATCTCCCTTAAATTTACGCTTTAGCACAAAATTATATTCACTTGTATTTTATTGTACTATTGATAGTATTAACGTTTTGCAATTCAACCTTAATGGCTTCTTAGGGACACTTACGAAGATTGTTTACTACAGATAATTATATGAAGAATTTTGTCTAAAATTAACATTACCATTTTGCAAACTACGAAAAAGGGGAAATTAAATTAATAACGCTACAAAATATTCTGAAATGAATATGTTAAATCTTTTCATATCTCAGTTTTCTTAACTAATATTGTTACCTGGTGATTTTTCCCCGTTGTTTTTCCTCCCGTAGGTGGACTCTTCCTTGCCCGGTGCTCGGTTTCCCCGTCACCTCTGAGGTTAGTTGACCGTTCCAGAGCTGATGGCGAGGCCGAACGCCGGGATATAATGGAGCGTTCCACCTTGGAAAGACAGTTAGTGTGGCGGCAAGCCAGCCGCAGGGAGAAGCTCTCCGTATTCGTTTGGAGCTAGGGAAGGAGTGTGAGTGTTTCGGCCACGACTGGCCAAGGGGGAAAGGATACTCCCCAGTTAAGGACGCCTACAGTACGTTTCCGCGGCACGAAGCCGCAAGGACGTCTCCTGTCTGGAGAAAAGTAAGAGTACGAGAACGCAGTAAGACGAGGCCATCACCAACGCGGACGGCAAAATCGCCCTTCCCCGCCTGGAAGCCTGAAAACCCGCCGAGCGAAGGACACGCCGCCGGTAAGAGAAGGAAGTCACAGCGAAGATAAGTTTAGCGGTGAAAGCCAAATCGCTCTCCCCGCTAAAGCATCACCCGAAGCCGGCCAACGGAAGGACCGTGACCGGCAAACGAAGACCGAAGTCCGAAGACCGAGACAGGCCTTCCCCGAGGTGAAGACGACTTGCCAGGCCGGCAAGTCAGACCCTTCCCGTCGCCAAGTGATCTGAAGTACGTCAGACGCATGCCGTGAAGTCGACATCGACCCTCACCTGACCCCCACCCACCCCGTTGCTGACGATTTTGGCCAGCGGTAAAATCGTCAGGCAGCAATATTATCTCTCAATCAATAATAGGTATTCATAATATTTTGAAAAATTTACATTCTCATTATAATGTTTCATTCTAATAATAATCATTATAATAATCCCTTTTTAATGTATCACAGATTCTCCTTAACTTCATTCTTTTTACTGAATTCGATTTTGACGAATCGATGGAGCAAATGGCACTAGTGGTCAATGAAACGGTCACCTTTCGTTTCAATATCACTGACATCTACCGGCCAAAATGTTAACTACACTATTTTTTGTAATGTAATGACGCTAAAGGAATATTATTACTGTAGATTTATGACGAAACCATTTTTAAAAATATCCATTTAAGTGGACAAGGGAGATAAAGGGTTAATATTGAATTATCATCCAGTTCTGAGCTATGTTTAAAGTTTCAAGTATGTAGCTCATCGGGAAGTTAGTTTAATATAAATTACAAAATTTATACCGAAGAAACAAACAAACAAACAAACAGACAGACAAGAAAGCAAGTTAATAAAAACGTGTTAATAATAATAATAATAATAATAATAATAATAATAACGACACAATCAGGTAGCATCGATCGTTCATCAACAGCTAGCACACAAAAACTCACTTATTAAGAACACGGTCCCATACTACAAGTACACACCACAAAGCGTACTAGAGTCACCCTCACATAAGCTGTACTGGGACCGTCCCATTCACACAGACAAAACTATACATCACAACAGACCTGACATTACACTTGTTGATAAGGTCAACAAACAGACCTATCTCATTGATATTGCAGTTCCCATCAGCAAGAACATGCAGAAAACTCACGCTGACAAGATAAGTAAATACACAGACCTTGCACACGAGCTCCAGAAGCAGTGGAGGCAGGACCGAGTACGTGTTGTACCCATCATCCTGTCCGCTACTGGTCTGGTGCCTCACACATTGCATCACAGCCTCAGCACACTAGAACTTCATAAAAACACTTATGCACAACTCCAGAAGGCTGTGGTACTCAACACAACACGCATAGTTCGGAAATTTATGGACACAAGCACACATCCCTAACTAATCTTCCAAATTTATTTTTTTTTTTTTTAATACACTTGGCAATATGTGCTTTGGTCCTTGACCCGCCATATTGTCTTAGCTGGGGAATCCCATGGTTTGAAACTGTTTCGATATAATAATAATAAAAAGGGGGTATTCATGGGTATGCCGTCCTCGGCCATAATTGCTGAATACGTTATGCCTTTTCTGTAATCTAAATTATGGAAATTGGAACTAATCAATAAGAATATCTCCTTCATTTGTAGATATGTAGATGATATTTTTTTGTTGGTTAATAAGAAAGAAATGCACAACATTTTATCTGTTTTCAATGAAATTGATAATAATATAAAATTTACACTGGAATTAGAAAGTAACAACAAAATTCCTTTCCTGGATGTCCTAATAATTAGAAATAAGGGTCAATTTAATACTGTAGTAGTATATAGGAAGGAAGTTTGTGCAAATGTTACTATGAATTACAATTCAGCAGGACCGGTGATTTATAAAACAAACGCGAATTCTTTGGCGGTTAACAGAGCTATTAAAATTTGCTCAAATCAATTATTAGTATCCAATGAATTAAACTCAATCCGAAGTATCTTCTTAAGAAATGATTTTCCTATAGATTTTATTAATAAAACAATTAGAAAAACCATGCAAAGAAGTAAATTCTCAAAGCCTGTTACCAAAGAAAACAAAAAATTTTTTTTCTATTCCATATGATGCTAACCTTAAACATATGCTTGATCCTATTTTAAATCAAGCAAACATAAAATTGGCACACCAAGCAAATAATACTTTAAAACACATATTTAATAAGAATACGAATAATATGAATAAAATAGATAATGCCAATAAAATGGGAGTTATCTACGGTATCAAATGTGAAGGTGGCAATATTAATTACATGTATTTTCATGAAACTAAACGTAAAGTAAAAATTCGAATGCAAGAACACGAAAGAGCTATACAGCAAAGTAACCTGCAATATTTAACAGCATTATATCACAAAAATACCGGTCATAATATAATGGTAAACAATCCCGTCATCTATGGGATAGAGAAGGATTGTTACTTACCTAAATTTCACGAATCATTTTTAATTAAATCTAAACACTGTTACAATACTGAAGTATCAATTACGACGCGCTACAATATAAATTACGATAGATTATTTATACGTTACATTTCCAAGTTATGATTATATTGTTATCTAAATTATTGTTACATTTAAATTTTAAATTTCAAATTCCGAGCTTTGTTTTCCTTTTCATGTATTTATTTATTTAGTATCATCTGACGAAGAAGGAAGTGTACCTTCACAATATGTCATGAAATTATTTATTCTTTATATCTCTATTGTTTTTGTGTGTTTGGTCCTTTCTATTAACATTTTTCATTATTTTGGCCTACATTCTAATTCTGAATCGTCGTAAATTGAACCGTCGTAAAACGAGGGCATATCTCATTGTTAAGAAATATCTTTTTGAAAAATTTGTAGATTGGTCTCAATATAGGCTACTGAAATGTTTTCAAGTTTGTTCTGAAAACTCTTCAATATTAAAAATTGTGCGTCAATATTAAAAATTCTTCAGAAAAACTTTTCAATACCATTCTAGCTTTGCAATAGATCACAGATTAATTAAATAAGAAAAATCCAAATTTAATTAAGAAGTCAGAAATGAAATAATTAAATTATTTAAATTACTTATTTTTTCAAATAACCATTTTATTGTATTAATCATACGATTTATAGATAGTTTTCCATATGCCAAGTTCAATATTGTGGAGTATTAGTGTGAATGTTTGTTAATTAATTAATTAATAGATAATTAATCTTCATGCTTTCAATATTTTTTGGAGTTTACGAAGTCTTTAAATGGCGTTTATTTCGAAATTATTTCAACATAGAAGATAAAATTGTTATTTGCAAATTTTATCATGTCTCGAAAGTATCTTCTGATCATGTTTAAAAAAACCCATTTTCATGTCAATTGGATTAATTTGGAATTCTGAAGTGAGAATCCATTCACTTGAAGATAAATAGGTGACAGTTCGCTTTACAGAACAGCTAATCTAAGTCAATCATTCGAATAAAGAAATCATTTACAATTTAGTTCATGACACTATAGTAAGATACGATATTAGATTTTACAATATACAGAAAGAATGTACATTAAATGAATATTAAAATATCTGTCTAAGAGTATTATTATATGATCATAGATAAGAATTTTTTATCTGGAAATTTAATTTTTATTATCATGTTAAATATCTATAATAAAGATATTTATTCATTAAAAAAACTTAATTATGTTTAATCCATACAATTTTATTTAAAATATTAAATTTTGCTATTTGTGTTTGTGTTAATATGTATGCTATTAATAAAGGTTATTATTGACATTGACATTGATACATTTTCCATTTTTTCCATTTATCTTTTGTAAATAAAAAAAAATAAGTTCCTCTTTGATAACTTATTTTAAACTTAGTCATTCAATTCCATACCATTCAGGTCATCTGCTGTAATTTATGAAAACAATTTATTATCTTAACAATCATTAATTTGTTTAGTATGAAACATAAGTCAATTTTGTTGAAAATAATTTGTTTGCTTATAAGATTCAGAATCAAGATATAAATTATAGAATCAATATAAGAAAATGAATAAGAGAACACCACTATCAGAAAGACATCAATCTAGCAAAGACAGGTGATACCTGTTGAAGTTAAAATAAAACAAATATAACAATCAAAACCTGTGTCCATGCAGCCCACAGAAATTTTTACAAGGGCAAGCAAAATATTTTGGCAATGCATTTATACCTGTTAAATTCCATAAAATAATAATATAATATTAAAAAGATAATAACTTAAACAAGTGAATATAATTTTATGCTAAAGCATAAATTTAAGGGTGACCTGTAATAACATAAAAAAATTAAAAATACTAATAAAAAAATGAAGTACAAGTACATAAGGAAAAATAAAAAAAATGAGGAATAAAATTAAAAAAACTTTAGGAAAATAAGAAAAACAAAAAACAATCCACGCGGACATTGAGAAAAAAAAAGTTTAAGAGGAAAAAAAATAAAATTTACTGGTATGAACCGACAACCTTAGTATAAGAGTCGTAATTCGTAACCATCAAGGTACAGCTGAAACTTAAATGACGTGGTTGCATTTTTAAAATTTAAGCTAACAGCGGATATCCAATGAAAACAATGGCAAATATTTCTAACATGGGTGAGGGGTCCCTAAAAATACCCTATTCCTACGTTGTTTGGGTGTCTGAACACGATGGTGAAGTCCGTTGGATCCGACCTTTCATTCGGGAGTTGTAGGGGTGGACAAACACGAACGGACGGACAGGACAAACGCAATAGCTACCAATTTTGGGTCGCCAATAAAATTAACCATTTTCTAAATATCTGTTGTTTTCTTACGAGAAGGAAAGCATATGAATTATATTAATTTTTCAAATTCCGGGTGAGGGGCGCCCATGACTTTGTACAGCTTTGTAATTGTAAATTGCAAGTACAATGTAAGGCTGAGCATGGAATATAAAGAAGAATGTGAAGCCCTTGAGCCTATAAATTAAAAACCACAACAAGATAATTGTGAAATTAGTGTATAAAGACAGTTTACTAATTTCATATATAGAAAATTGTAAATTACTCAAACATTTTATTTTTGATCTAAATATTCGTCTTGAAGAACAAAATTTTGAATTAAAAATACATCTTTTTACCAAAATAAAAAATTTCAATGATAATTAGAATTTCTACAACGTATTCCGATGTTAGTAACAAAATCCGAATAACTAATAACTTGATATTTGGATAGAAAACTGAAACATCATTAATTATTCTCGCAAAATGTTTTTTGTAATACTCACAAAATTAAACTGAATAATTTTACATAAAAACTGATTGCACCACTGAATTCTGGGCGTTTTCTTATTTGAAATGATACGTCACATAACCCTGTTCCATTTGAAAATTTTGACTTTCATTCAAGATAGCGGACTTCAAGATGGCGGCCATGTTCCCGAAATATCCTAAAATGTAGGCCCCCCCCCTCACTCATTTTTTGCTGGGTATATTTTCCTTTTCCTTTCCGAAATACACAAACGGCAGGGATTTTTGACTCCGTTTAAGGACAAAACAGTTTTCAAAAATGAAATTATATAATAGAGTTGTTGTTACTAATTATATAATAGCTACAGTCCCCATCGACCTACAGAAAATACACTAACATATGATAACACATGCTCTTGTCATTTTTAATAAGTCCGTAGTGTATAAGTTTACATTTCTTTAATTTAGATCTTATAAAATTAAATATATATATATATATATATATATATATATATATATATATATATATATAAATATATTACAATACAGTGATGTTAAAGATCCTTTCATTTTTCTAGAAATAATTTTTAGTTCTAATATACTAAATCCTTTCAATAATTCAATTGAGGACTTTTGAGGGTAAGATAAATGATTCAAAATCCAATAAAAAATTTTTGGAAAATAGCAGCAACAGCAGTTTTCATTGAAATTCTTCTTGTAACTTAGTATGGATCTACATTATTGAAACCTTTATTACTCACTAAATTCATTAGTACAGACTGTGTTCTTCTTTTTTGTGTGAATTATTTTGTGAAAATCTTGATTTGTAGAATGTTAAGGTCAAAGTAACAAAATGATTTTAAAAATAAATTATTAGAAACTGATGCAAAGATTAACATTAGTTGGATTCTTTTTTTGAAGTCAGGATCAACTTGTAGAATTTGTTCGTAAAAACTGTTGATCGAAATATACTTTTTTAATATATGTCATTTCCGATATTATTCAATTGGTCTCTGTTAAATTTCATGGCTATGAAGGGGGAGAAATTAAATTAGATGCTTCTTAAAAAGAACTAGAATAATAGCTAAGAGGACACTATTAATTAATATTTTTTTTTCCGCTACTAGACTTATAAGCAGTTCTTCATTTCTGCTAAAAATGCTTTTTGATTTGATAGTAAGAGATAGGAAGAAACTGATTATTTCGAGTAGCTAAATATCATATCAAAAGCAGAAATCAAGTTCAGTTATTCAGTCGTGTAATAACTTCATGTGAAATCCAGAGATCTTCTGAGTCACTACCTAATGGCAGTTCTTTCATACGTTTTCAATGAATTGGTTACAAGCAACAAAATGTGAATTACTAAACTTCTTTATTAATTTTGTAGAGATTTCCAAATTATAATTAAAAATATTTTCATTCATAGGATACATAAAATACATAGAAAACAATTATTTACTGAAATGTACTTACATATTACTGTTACTACTTAAAAACTCAAAATTGGATTAAAACACATTAGAATTATTTTTTTTTGGTAAATAAACCTATTTTTGATAGATTGGACTATTTCTCGCATATGTACTGCCTCTCATCGTCGCAACTGTAATCAGCCCAACATTTTTGATCTCTCTTCGCTACCATACAATTCAAATCATCATTTTTGTCTGGATGTCCAGAACACCATCTATGGTTTTTATCTTCAACTTGCTGTGAAAGTGAATGCCATAACCACAGTCCTTCCTCATCGTCATCGGTTCCAGAAGTCCAGTAATTTTCAACATCAGCTTCCAAGGAGAAAAAAATGAAAGTCAAATATTAAATACTCTGAGGAAATATTGTATAGTAAGAAATTAAAAACTAAACAGAAATTTAACTCAAAAGTTCTCGATATAAAGAAACTTGCTATTTTATTTTTGGAAATAAAAACAAAAGCATTGGCGTACACAGGAAATTATTAATATAAAATATATTAATAAATATAATCTTCATATTTCTTATAAGTAAATTAAGTATATTAAAAAAACTAGTAAGTTTTGGTAGAAAGGGTAAATTAATTGCAATATATGATTTCATGTCATCAGAAATGAAACATCCCAGAAAATTATTTTAGGCTGCATGATGCGCATCATCTAGAATTAATCGCTAATGGAATAGCTTTGATCTCACATAAGAAGTCGAGATTCTAATTGTTAATAAATTATTTCTTTTCATCATTTTTTAATATCAAGGTTATCATGTCTTGTTATGAATTGGATGTATTTGTCAGAAATAAAATTAATAAATTATTTTCGCTGTATGAGAGTATTTGTAAAATAAACTTATTTAGTAAATTTGAATGAGAAATCGTGAAAGCTCAGAAAGATTACAAGAATGACAAAGATAGAGGATAAAACAAGGATTACTAATTACTCCCCCTGTAATTTCGTAGAGAAAAAAAGATCCACTGTGATTTATATAGAGATTACAAGCAGGTGAAAAACCAGCTGTAGAATGAAAACATATAGTTCACGTCTAAGCACCAGTCGATGCTTTATTGATAGTTACTTAAACTACAATTAACAACAAAACTATAATTTTTGAAGGTAACTTACCATTGTGCTTCTTTAAATAAGTGGTCATCATTGCTAGTTTGAGTTTGATATCCTTATTAAATGATACCAGTTGACCTTCTTTCTCTATACATGACTGAACAGCATCATACCAAGTAAGTTTGTCATGACTTATGTAGTAACAGTCATGACCAATTGCCACATACGTAGATGGACAGTGATCAGCTGCCCAACCTGAAAAACATGATACAAATAAGTATAATTCAAATTGTTATCCTAATATTGATGCAGCCTTCAGGCTTAATTTCTTATTTAAGAGGAAATATACAAAATTGATTTCTGAAATTGTTCATAAGTGTAAAAACGTTTCTTGGTTGATTTTTTTCTGTTATTCGTAATTTACATCAGTTTGGTCCTAATATATTCACTGAAATTTATAGCCTACAAAAATATATACTCAACTAAGATTTTGGTAATTATTTTTTTTTTTTTGTAAATCTTATACTTAATATTTCCGATCGAATTGACAGTTATTTTCGACATTGTCCATTGAATGTTTCTAAAAATTTAATATTGATTTCTAATAATTTAAAGATAAATTCAACTCATTTTAGAAATTTTAAGCTTTGATCTTATTCAATTCGAATACGAAGATAAAATTTAAAAGAAAGTTTACTGTGTAATTGAGTTCAATGATTTTTAGCTTTTTGCTAAACAACTTTAGTAGCTAAAAATTAAATAAAATAATCGTTATATTAACTGCTTGAATCTAATTAGTCTATAAGCTTCATAACTAGGAAATAAAAGAATAAAGATTTATTTTAAAATCGTCAACATATTTTGACAACTTACTTCAAAGTTGAAGTAAGCATAAATACCTCCAGTCAATTTACTATAATCATAGTAATAAGGAGAATTTAGTTACCTACCATTTTCAGATTCTGCATCTACCGCCTTACAGCATACAATCGCTAAAGCTGAAATCGATACAAAAATAGACTTGTTTAACTATTTAATAAGCTCATATAATAAATTCAGTTTATCAATAAATTTTCGCGTAATTTCCATACTTTACCAACTTTATAAAAAATAAGAAAAGATTTACCAGCTTTTTATAGAAAATAAAACATAAAATATATATACTTTACCCAGGATAAATAACATGAAGGTCTTCATGGTGCTTGTACTGAAACTACGACTTTCAGTGAAGATGTTTCTCTAACTCTCTGCTTCTGAATGGATACCTAATGAAGTTATCTTTATATAGTGATGGATTGCTGATTATCTGCTTGAAAACTACGAAAATCGCTGAATAATGTGATTAGGAAATTGATAATTTCAGAATTTGATTTTTACTTAATCTATGCGTCATTTTTTCTATTCATTTATTTTTTTATGTTTATAGTTATCGTTTATTAAACCTTACTTATGATACTTCCTTTTCCGTAATGCCAGAAGTTTTATCTTTTTTTTTTAAAACTGGTAGAAATATTGATAGAAAATCAGAAATAATAAATATAATTTCAAAATATCACCTCAATTTTTAGCGATCATATCAGAGTTATTGTCATAGCGATCAAAATCCGTCCTGTCCGCCCTTCTCTGTCCATCCCTATCAACTCCCGAACGGAAGGTTGGATCGACAAACGGATTTCACCATCGTGTTCAGAGGCCTAAACACTATAGGAATGGAGTATGAGTTTTCAGGGGCCAATGGCTCCCCCCCCTCCATCTTCGAGATATTTGTCGTTGTTGTCATTGTACCCTCCTAAAATCTCCCAAAAAAAGGCCGTGGTCTTTCGGGGGCCAACGCCCCCCCCCCCCATGTTTGAGATATTTGCCCTTGTTTTCATTGGATTTCCGTTATTAGCTTAAATGTGAGAAATGCAACCATCTCGTTTCATTTGTCAGTTATAGCTTGATGGTTAAGGTTTCTCATATACTGAAGGTTGTCTGTTCAAATCCGTAAATCTTACTTTTATTTTTTTTTTCTCTTAATCTTTTATTTTCTCATTGTCCGCATGGGTTATTTTTATTTTTCTTCTTATTTTCCTAATTTTTTTTCTAACTTTTTTTTAAAAATTTTCCTTATGTAATTGTATTTCCTTTTTTCATTATTACTTTTAATTTTTTGTTATTATTGTGTGTCCCTTAAATTTATGCTTTAGCACAAATTATATTCACTTGTATTTTATTGTACTATTGATAGTATTAACGTTTTGCAATTCAACCTTTGTGGCTTCTTAGGGACACTTACGAAGATTGTTTACTACAGATAATTATATGAAGAATTTTGACTAAAATTAATATTACCATTTCTCGAACAACAAAAAAGGAGAAATTACATTAATAACGCTACAAAATATTCTGAAATGAATATGTTAAATATTTTCATAGGGCAGCTTTCTTATATTATCTTCACATTTATTATCTATTATTGAAGATAATATTATATTATAATATTATCTTCAATCAATAATAGGTATTCATAATATTTTGAAAAATGTACATTTTCATTATAATGTTTCATTCTAATAATAATCATTATAATAATCCCTTTTTAATGTTTCACAAATGCTCCTTAAACTTCATTCTTTTTACTGAGATGTGAAAACAACTATTCATCTCCAATTTTTTAGAAGCACTTCTAAAACTAAATACTAAAAAAACTTCTAAATTCTCTGTTATTTTGGTTATTCTTATATATATATTTTAAAATTCGCTAAAGTGATAATATCCATAATTTTTTTTTTTCTCTTCAGGCTTTTTGGACTTTCATTCTGGTAAAGAGAATAAAGAAAAGATTCGAATCATTTTTTTCATTTCATTCGCTTTATATGATAATACATTAGTCGCATTAATTCTGAATGTTTTAATGAATTTTTACGTGAAAGGTTTTGAAACAAACGGTTCATCTGTTTCAATGAATAGTTTGGTTTTTGAATTTCTTTTAAACACAAAGAAATAAATTTTTCGGAATTTTATTATATACATGCCATCTTTTCATGACATTTCTAGTTGTCAATTTAAATAATTTTGTACGTTATTCATTAGTTTGTTTGACTAGAGGGAGGGTAATTAACCTTCATGCATCCATTTCTTTTCTTATTCCATTTCATTATTCTATGTAATGTTGTGCATAGTTTTCAAGTGCCGTGTGTATCTGTTACTATTTTTTTTTATTTTGAATGTTCAATAAAAGAAAATTGTTATTTTACCGGTTTTACCATTTCTGGAAATTTTATAGTTTTTGTAATTATCTTTGTTACATCATTTACAAGAAACGTATCATATTTATTCGATTAATAAGATTCTGAAATAAGAAATCATTCACCTTATTTTTCAAATAAAGGATTACAGTTTATTGTATATTGTATCTAATCTAAGTGAGTTATTCGAGCATTTACAATTCAGTTCATGAAACTAGAGAAAGATAAAGATATCAGAATGAAGATAATAGGTCACAGAAGGATCAAGAATAACGAAGGGTGGAGTTACTATTCGCCGTATTCTATTCTATTGCATTTTAATATAATGTTAAAACATGCACAAATATTGCTCAATGAATCATTCCTTTTTTATGTTAACAGGTGCACGGCAGATGTAGGAGTTATTGTAAATTTTGTGAGATGCATAGGAATGAGTACATTAATCTCTGATCATATTCAATGATTCAGAAAGTGGTTTAATGACCTGTTAAGGAAGTTTCAGTTGAAAAAGCCATATTTGACATTCAAGTTCAAAGGTCATTTCTCATTAGCTGTTGCTCAAAGCATTGGGTTGGCCAAAAAGTTCGTTTGGCTTTTTAAGAACAAATAAAAGACACATTTTTCATTTTCACCAATAATTCTACTGAACGATGTAGGCCTATTCACTGTTTTGTCCACTACCTTCTGCCATGTTTCAGCCAACTTCATAATTCCATCTTCCCAAAACATTTTGTTATTTTGAGCAAAAAAGTGTTCAAGGTCCCTGTGGAGTCTTCCAGGGAATTGAATTTTTTCCATTAAGAGAATTTTGTAAAGACCAAAATCAATGGAATTCCGAAGGTGCATTGTCTGGTGAATTCGGCGGATGAATCAGAACTTCCCAGCCAAGTTGTAACAGCTTTTGTCTGGTCATCAAACAAAAATGCGGTCTTGCATGCTTATTTCATCTTTCTTATTGTCATTCACCAATTTTGATAGTTTTCTATTTTAAATGCACGCTGATATGACAGCTCTCACACTACAATCTAACAAAATGGTGTCGAATGACGTTAAAAACACCTAAGCACTACTAGAGCCAGGGATACATAAAAAACAAAACAAAATAAACGAACGAACGTTTAGGCCAACCTTATACAAACTCATCTCTGATGATAATAACATCAATGTAGATTTATTTTCAAACTCTGACTATCCCAAAAGATGTATTCATTTTACTGCTTTCTGTCTTCATTTATTTATTAATTACTAGTAAGAATAAGATTTAAATTGATTGTGATATTCCCTTTTAAAGTTTTCTTTTTTTTTCCCTCTTTCTTCATAACTCTGAAGAAGACGATGATCAGTGCTCTGTAGTTTTTCGTTTCCATGTCGTAAATAATTAGAATAAGTTTATTTGATTATACGGTTTTAGAATAAGCTGACTATTTAAAATTCTTTATAGGGTTTATTTTGGATATTTTTTGAAGCTTTATAATATTCCGTTATAATCCAGGAATATTACACACAACCAAAAATATCTTCAGATTGATTAAAGTTTGTAATAATACACTTTAATTGTTATTTCATAATTATAAAAAAGTTAAATCAAAACCAAAATAAATCAACTATATTAAACAAACTGTTGAATTATCTTTAGAAAATAAAATTTAATGTGCAGTAGATTTTTTTTAAAAAAAGAAAAGGGAATTAAAGGAAAATAAAAACAAGGAAAATAAAAACAACGATTCACGCCTATAGCTTGTCAACGAAGTGGAGTTTGGAACGAGCGTTTCATCATTGTTATTGATCGCCAGACAAACTCACCACTTCGATGAAAGCTCAGAAAGACATAAAGACAAATCGAACTCACAAACGCTCCCAAAAAAAAAGAAAAGAAAAAATCCTCAAATCCTCAAATTATTAATGTAATTTTCCTCTCCATCGTTTCTCATTTGCTCCCTAAGTTGTTAATATCAACTTTACTAAAAGCCCTCTACATAATTGTTGTGTATTAAACTAACTTTTATCATTGCCTAAAACAAGTCATGCAGGTTGGATTGCAATAATTCATTGCCATCAATAGTTCAAAAATGTGTAAATGAAATAATATTTTTAATTAAATTATTATTTTGGCTTTCTTTATAAATTTTTGTCCAATTTTATAAAACCGATTTACTTTCTAGTTTTATTGCGGAAAAGGAAGTATCAGGAATACAGTTTAATAAACGATAACTAAAAACGTAAAAAGAAAGCTATTTTTGTATTTTTTAAGCAGATAATCAGCAAACCACCACTATATAAAGACAGCTTCATTGGGTATCCATACTCAGAAGTAGAGAGAGAGATACAGAAACAGCTTCACTGAAAGTCATAACTTCACTATACAACACCATGAAGACTGTTATATTGTTAATACTAGGTAAAGTAAAGTATGATATGTAATTAAAGTATATGTATGATATGTTATTGTTTGCTTTTTTTATACAACTAGTAAAACTGGTAAAGACTTGAATATTTGGAAAAAATATTGGTAAACTGAAGCAACATAAGATTATAAAATAGTTAAATAAGCCTACTTTGTTTGGATTTCAGCTTTGGCAATTGTATGGTGTAAGGCGGTAGATCCCAACGATCCCATAAATGGTAAGTATTATATTCTATATTTTTAATATAATTATTGTAAATGTGCTCGATAATATCTATATTAATTTCAACTTTCAAAATATCTATTATTCTTATTTACATTTATAATGTTTATCAATATTTTCAACAAATTCGAATTGTGATTATGAATATTTTAATTATTTACTGTTCTTTATCTCCTAAAGTAAATTAGTAATTTACTTCAGTAAAATATAGCTACAAAGCAAAGCTACAAAACAATTAACTCAATACAATTAACTGCAATTTACGTATTATTAATTTCTAATTTGTTTTTTTCAGGTTGGGCAGCAGTTCACTGTCCATCTTCGTACGTGGCAATTGGTCATGACTGTTACTACATAAGTCGTGACAAACTCACTTGGTATGATGCTGTTCAAGCATGTATAGAGAAAGATGGTCAACTGGTATCATTTACTAAGGATATCAAACTCAAGCTGGCAATGATGACCACTTATTTAAAGAATCACAATGGTAAGTTACATTTTAAAATTATATTTATCTGTTAATTGTAGCAAATTTATTAATGAATTTTTTTACATTTACTCTCATATAGCGAAATTAAATTATTAATTTAATTTTGGGCGAATACAGTATAAACATACAGGACAAGATCTTCAAATTTTACAGTTAAAATTATTATTAAAAAAAATAATTTTCTAGCAATTAGGATCCAGCCTTCTTTGAGATCAAAGCTATTCCATTAATAGTTAATACTAGCTGATGCGCACCAAATAGCTTAAAACAATTTTATAGAATGTTTCATTTCCTTTTACAGGAAATCGTGTTCGACAATTTCCACTGTCTACCTCTAACTTATTAGTTATTTTAAATATAGTTTACTTACAAATATGTTGGGATAGGAGCTTTTCTTGATATTAATAATTTTCAGTGTACTGCAATCCTTTCTGTTATGTAAAATAATAAATGTGTTTGTATCGAGAACTTTTGAGTTAGATTTTTATTTAGTTTTTAATTCCTTACAATATGATTTTGTCTCATTTCATTTCATTTTTTCTCCTTGGAAGCTAATGTTAAAAATTACTGGACTTCTGGAACCGATGACGATGAGGAAGGTCTGTGGATATGGCATTCACTTTCACAGAGAGTTGAAGATAAAAACCATAGATGGTGTCCTGGACATCCAGACAAAGATGATCAGTTGAATTGTATGGTAGCGAATAGAGATAAAAAATGTTGGGCTGATTACAGTTGCGATGAAGATGAGAGATATTACATATGTGAGAAATAGTCCAATTAATCAATACCCTGTTGGTTTGCCAAATTATTTTTAATGTGCTTAAGTCCAATTCCTGATTTTTTATTTCAAAAGTAGTTAATGTAAATGTTAATATTTAGCATGTGAATTATTAAATGTTTTACATTCAAATGAATTAATTTTCTTCTGCACTGTTTATTCATATTATGAATAAAAATTCTACAAATTGTAAATCTGTAAAATATTAAAATAAAGAAGCTTATCAGGTTTTATTTTGTTGGTTGTAAGCAATTCATTGAAAAACCTTCGAAACATCTACCTTTATGGAGTAACTCACAAGATTTCTGAATTTTCACATGAGATTATAATAAGACAGAATCTTATATAACTGAATTTATGCTCTAGATGTGTTATTTAAGTATTCAGAATAATATTTTACTTCTTACCTCATCCGAAAATATTGAATGCAATTTTGTGAGATTTGATGTATCATCATTAGGAACGAAGAACTACGGGTATTTCCAACTAACCCTCGAAGTCAAAAAAATAAATTAATATGTATCTTTTTAGCTGATATTCGTAATCTTTTTAGGAAGTATTTATAAATTTATCCGATTTGAAAGCCATAAAATTTAATATTGCACAATGGAATACAGTCAGAAATGATAATAAAAAACTATATTTCTATCAACCATTTTTCTGAACAAATTCTACAAATTGATACTGACTTCAAGAAAGAATTTATCACACTACTGTTAATCTTTCCAGCATTTTAATACGTTTTTATTAGCCCGCTTTCATCTCTGTAGGTTTGTTCGGCACAAATTTTGCAATTGATTTTAAACTAACTTCACGATGAGATAGAGACTTGAAAGTTTAAGCATAGCTAAGAGCTAAATGACAATGCAATATTAACTCGCTTTCTTGTCTGTCTCTTCGTTAGGAACCCTAAATCTTCGGATTACAGGTCAGTGTTTCTGCAGTGCGTCTGCTGTCAGTGTTTCTCCAAATGACCGCATGGCGCTACAGCTATCGCAATGACAGAGCGGTGCGTCTAAACCTCAAATTTACCACATGTCTCATATAATCTCATCAAAATGTTTACAATCGATTGAAAAATTTCATACACACAACACAAAAGAGCAGAAAATAATTATCTAACAAAAATATATATTTTTTTTTAATATACCTCGTTTTTAAGACGGACTAAAAAGTAAAAAATAACCGTGGATTGTAAATTCTTAATAGCTATGAAAATACTTGAAAGATTTAAAACGAAAAATGTGGCGCTCAAGATAATATACACTCCATCCATACCATCTCAATTTTTATTTATTGCATGCGCCAAACGTTTTTCGTTTTAAATCTTACAAGTATTTTCATAGCTGTTAAAAATTTACAATCACAATTATTTTTTACTTTTTAGTCCGTCTTAAAAACGTAGTAAATTAAAAAAAATATTTTTTTAAATAATTATTCTAATAACTTATCTTCAAAATCACTGATATTTTGAAATTTATATTCTCTATTAAAAATTTTAACAAGACAGAAAAAAGATTAACATCATCTAAAGTTATCTTTTTCATTTTGTGCTAATGTACTTAAGAAATAGTGAATGCTTCAACAAATGCATTATCAGAAATGCATATTTCAATCAATAACAGCAATACCATTATACAATTTTGCTCCTATCTACAAAAAAAGCTTAACTGGATTTAAGATTATTGATCTTCATCTAAAAATCCTGAATTGAAATACTGAAAGGGTTTAGTATATTTAGTATATTACTAAAAAGATATTTCTGAAAAATAAAATGGATACATACATATAAGTTACTGTATATATATTAAACTTATAAGATTTAAACTATAGAAATTTAAATTTATACACTAGGACTGGAAAAAAAAAATGAAATGCGTACATGTAAATGTAACTATTATACAATTAATAACAACAATACTATTGTACAATTTTAGTTTTGAAAGCTGTGTTATCCTTAAAGAATTACAATCTTTTGAAGGTGGAATTCAAGTACTCCATTATAGACAAAAGAATAGAAAATAAAAAGAAAAATAACTATGGAAAACAAAAACCTTTGGCGTCCAGATTTCTGGTTCAAAAGGAATTTGTCCAAAAAGAAAAAAGAAAAAAATGACAAAATTAAAGAAGGACAAAATTAAAAAGGACCCAAAACGGCTTAGGTCTGGAAAGCGAAAAGGTTAACGCCCAAGGTTTTTGTTTTCCACAGTTGCTGTTCTTTTTATTTTATTTTCTTTAGTTTATGAGGGAGCACTGTAAATTCCACCTTTAAACTACACTGTCCGGCCACTTTATTTTTTGTAACCCCTGCTGTGCGCACAAATGTTGTCTCACAACAACTCTCCAAACCGGTGGCACACGTTGGGTCAAACCAGTTTCCTGGCACACGTTGAGTCCATTGATACCTCTCGAGGCACGTCAGGATGCTAGAGCGTACCTAAACATCGTAGCTGACCAAGTGCAACCGTACATGTTAACAGTTCGTCCTCGTGCAGATGGCTACTTCCAGCAGGATAATGCACCGGTACACAAAGCCCGCATCACTATGGGATGGTTTGATGAACATGACGATGACTTTTCCTTGCTGCAGTGACCCGCTCAGTCCCCGGATCTCAGCCCGATTGAAAATTTATGAGATGAGCTGGAACTAATCTAAACTAATACTAATCTAAACTAGTTTAAGATTAATATGTTATTTTTTTTCTCTGGCTCTTCTCTCATTGCGTCACTTACAGAGAGATTGATAACAAATATTTAACAATGATTAGAATGTAGTCCCCGTGGCCTAACGGATAAGACGTTTGATTTCGGATCAAAAGGTTGCAAAAGAGTTCCTATCGCGAATATTTCATTGTAGAAATTGTTTCTATTTTCTTAGGAAATTAAAATTATTTTTCAAACACAGAGAAAGTGCGTCACGTAAATGCGTTGTGCAGACAGATCTGGAAAACTGATAAGAGATAATATTTCTTTATTCTTTGCAATATTTCGACGAGATCCATTTTCCGATCTTCTTCAGGCGGAACAAGTTTAGTATATTCGCTAAAATCTATTCCTACATTTTTGTAAACTTATAACAAACTACATTCCTTAACACTTTTTCTCTTATCCTTGTTAATACAATCGAAACTTCTGATAATCACGGCTTCAATTATAAATCTCTCATTGTCATCTGTAAATCTATACATTATATCTGTTCTCGGATCAGGATTATGCTTTTCATTTAAACAATGATATCCCCAATCCTATAAGATTGGAGGTGGAACAAAAGAGATATTTCTTTAGAACAAAAAGAATGTTTATATTTACTTTGATCTCACTGAACTGCAGACACTGCGTGAATCCTGAGGATGGATACAGTAATAACTCTGAAACAGGCTTGTCTTGGATTCCCTGTGTCAAAATCACCAAAACCAGCTGAGTGATTGTTATTTGTTGTGCATTTTTCCCTTGTAAACAAAAAGAATATTTAGTTGTATTTTAATCTGTATAATTATATTAAAAAATAATATTCATGTGTGCTGACCTTTTTTTTAATCATTACAATGTTAATGATTATTCATTAAAATTATTTAAAGAAAGTTACAAAAAAATGATGTAGATTGCTATGGATTGTTAAAAAATGTTGTGATATATTACGTATGTATTGTTGTATTAGTTATATATTTGATTTGCAATGTGTTGTTTATTATAATTTTACGGCAATATAGGAATAGGTTTAGAGAATGAACAAAACTTGTTCCTCCTGAAAAAGATCGGAAAATTGGATAAGATCGAAATATTTCATAAAATAAAGAAGAAAATTTTAAGAAAATGTATAAACTATCATTAGTCAGATAGTAGGAAAAAGAGGTTTATAATATTAAAGATATTATAGTTTTTTATCTGATATTTTTAATGCTCTTTGTTATCCACAACAATGATACAGGCATTGGAACAAAAACAATGTATTCAGAATAAGTATTTGCTTATAGTTGTTATTCGAAATAAAGTAATAAATAAAGAAATAAACACTCATTGAATAAAAAGTAAAGTGACATTTCATAAAAATATTTTTGTAATATTGTATAATATACAGTAATACTAAAACACTTTTATGAAATGTTCTTTGAAATATTACATAAAATAGTAGTTTTCTGCAATAATGGATTTTATTACAGTTTGTATATTTTCCGTAAGACTTTTTTCTGATACATTTAAAAATACTTAAAACTGATTTTAATCCAATTATTTCATTCTTGTTTTATCGCAGGAGATTATACAAACAAACAAGTTTCTGTTAACGATGGCGTGATGTAAAGTTATTAGAATTACAGAAACTAATTTACAGTAAAACCTCGTTACGTCGTCACTCAAGGGACCAAACATTTTTGACGACTTACGCGGAGTGACGACTTAGGCGGAGTAGGAATTTTGAAAAAAAAAAAAAAACAAACACTGAAATACAGTATTTTCATGAATTGCTGTAGGATTCGGTGAGAAAAACAAGATTTTTCAGAAATCAATACATGCAAATGAATGAGTGGAAAATAAAAAAAAAAAAAAAACAGTTTTCATAGTTTTAATCGTTTTAAAAGAAAGCCAATGTCTGTCTTTGAAACGTTCCAGCCAACCATTGCTGCTGCCGAAATCTTCAATGTTCAACTCCTTAGCAATTTCCATAGCTTTTCTTTGAGAATCACGGAAGAAATCGGTAATTTTGTGATCTGGCATGTTTTAGCCATCGAACTAAAACCTCTCGATCTCGTCAAAGTTCGATTTCCTCATTCTCTTCCTTTTGTCTTTGCAGTCAGCTTCTTCAATTAATTGTTTCGATGAAAGAATATCGTTTATTGTAGTCTTGGGAATATGGTGTTCTTTGGCAAAAGCTGTTTTCGAAACATTTGATTTTTCAAAAAGTACAATTAATGCCCAAGTGCACCAAACTTCAGTTAACTTTGATGACTGCAGTTTGGACGGAGCTAAAATTAGTGGGGGGGTGCAGCTCCAGAAAAATTTTAGCCTTTGTTTTAAAATTGTGTGAAAGGAAATGTATAAAAAGAAAATTTATTCACAAACTTGATAAATTTCTTTTATACATGTTTGTTTCCTTTCACACAATTTTAAAACAAAGGCTAAAAATTTTCTGGAGCAGCACCCCCCACTAATTTTAGCTCCGTCCAAACTGCAGTCATCAAAGTTAACTGAAGTTTGGTGCACTGGGGCATTAGTCTTTTTTTTTCTTTAAAAGTTAACGAGGTAAGTTTTCGTTTCCCTGGCATGTTCAAAACGTAATCGAACTACGAAATTGCAAGAGAAAAAATAGCCCTTATAGCGGAGCTTACTCGCTATGAAATGAAATCACACTCAGGAGGGGTCAAGAAAAACGTCTACACTCAACAGAGTCGCAGCTTTGAATGATTAGCAGCGAGATTCCATGAACCCAAATCCTCCGAAGGGGTAGGAAAGGAATGAAGTGACAGGAGTGGTCGAAAATTCCCCGTAAAGGCTTGGCTTTCTTAAAGTGAAGGGGCGGGGCTGGAAAGACAAGACGATGGCATGCAAAATGGAGAAAAAAGATGCTTTTGGCCATTTTTGAGGGTGACGAGTTATCCGGAGCAGAATTAAATTTGGTGACGGGTAAAGGAGGGTTATTTATACATTATAGTGTATGAGACCTTGTCGGGACCAAAGGAAAACGACGACTTAAACGGAGTGACGACTTATCCGGGTGACGACTTAACGAGGTTTTACTATATCTATTTTGTCGTTATTTGATAATGTAATTCCAATTTCTTGATAACGAATATTCACCCAAAAATGGAATAGTTCAAAAATAAAAACATTTTAGGTTCGCCATCAAACATTCTCGATGTAGTTTTGGGCCAGGCTCCTGGTATCTGTACTTATAACGCTCTTTACACAAGGTATTGGTGGTTTAGGTTCAAGTCTAGATAGATATACCTACAACGTTGATTTTGTTTTAACATGGAATTGTCCTCCGTCCTGAAAATGCTTCATTCTGAGAAGGTGTTATCCTAAAATCATGAATATATTAGTGATCTCACATTTTTTCAAAAAAAAAATTTTTTGAATGCTTTTTTGGTATAAATTTTTCTCAGAAATTAATGATTTTTTAAGATAAATTTTCTAACCAAATAGCAAGTTATTGGTTATACGGATTTCTTACTAATATCGGAATAAACCAGTCCATTCGAATTATAGAAATTCTAATTATCACTGTTTTTCTATTATGTTAAAAAGATTCCAAATCTTGACGATGAATAATCAGCTCAGAAACGTAATTTTTGAGAAATATACAATATTTTAAATACGAAATTGGTAAATTGACTTTCCACCATTAATTTACATTAAGTACATAAAATTAAAAATAATGTAAATTAATGATGGAAGTTCATAAAATTAAAACTAATGTAAATTAATGATGGAAGTACATAAAATTAAAACAAAGCTTCATATTCTTCTCTACTTTACATAGTCAGCCTTACATTCTATTTGGAATCTATAAGTACAAAGCTTTATACATATGCAGAGGTTTTTAATTACGTTACATTTGTTTCATTTAATACCGAAGTGTAGGTATTAAGTTAAATAGGTAAGGAAGTTCTAGATTAAGTTCTTAGATTTATGTCTTTCTGATAAAGTGATATCCTAATCTTATTCTTTTCATGTATTGATTCTGTAATTTATATCTTGATTGTGAATCTTTTAAGCAAACAAATTATTTTCAACAAAATTGGTTTATCATTCATAGTAAACAAATTAATGATCGTTAAGATAAAAAATTATTTATATAAATTACAGCAGATTAACTCAATAGTGTGGAATTGAATGACTGATTAAGTTTACAATAAGTTATCAAGGAGGAACTGATTTTTTTTTATTTACAGAAGATAAAAGGAAAAAAATGTCAATGTCAATGTATGACTTTTATTAGTAGCATACACATAAACATAAATACACATAAAATATCGTAAAATAAAATTATATGGATTAAACGGAATTAAGTTTTCTTAAAACAATATGAACAGACAAGTTTTATTTTTTGTAGATATTTAACACGATCGCAAAAATAATATTTTCTTAATTAAAATTTCTTATCTAAGAGAATATAATAATACTCAATTTTTTTTTAATATAATAATATTCAAAATTTTTTTTAATATTGATTATATTTTTCAGCATATACACTGTCCGGCCACTTTATTAGGTACACCCCTACTGTGCGCAAGAATGTCTGGACCCGTCGTGTCTCACAACTCTTCAAGCCGATGGAGGCAGTGAAACCTGCATCAAATCTTCAGGAACTACGTGACACACTCATGTCTGCATGGTACACAATATGTCAACAACGTTTTCAGCATCTTGTGGGATCCATGCCGCCACGAATTCAGGCTGTTTTGAGGGCTAAAGAAGGCCAACAGACTACTAGGAAGATAAAACTAATAAAGTGGGCGGACAGTGTATATCATAAAAAAATACTTCATTAAAATATATATTTATGATGAAGTTTTTTTCAAGATTTTTTTACACTGATAATACCTATTTATTGCAAGGTATTACAGGTTTGAATTAATATTTGTTATAACTTACTGGAGAGAAATAGATTTAGAATAAAAAATGCCTTTGAGTATAATTTAAGGTTGACAACGTATGACAATCTGTGATTGATTCTGTGATCAAGAAAACTCAAAAAGTCCACATTCTAGCTGAAATTATAGATGTAACTTTCAGTTATTGAATGAACGATCATTTATGAAATCTCATGATTCTGAAACTCAGAGGAAAAATAGTTAAGAAACTAGATGCTAAAATCTTCCTAAATAAGTTGGCGTTACTAAGCAAAAAAAAAAAATACTCAAAACTTTGGGAGAATTACATGAATTACAGAAGATTTACTTTACATTCGCTATACTTTTATTACACCGTCATATTTAGGATTCCTAAGTTTAGGAAATGTAAAATTATTTATGTAATACGGCTGAACATACAAGTTATGTAGACTACACTGAAATTAGCCGAAATAAGACAAATAAATTCTTTTTAGTGCTCATTAGGCTGTCGTCTTCCTCCCAATCTGCTGAAAATATCTGCATGTATTACGATAAAGTAGCATGAAATATTTCAAAAAACTATATCGTGGAAAATCCTCAAACAACAGGAGAAATTAGTAACTGCAAAGGCAAAATCGAGAAACTTCAAAGACAAGTGTTTCTTAGTTAAACAAAAATTTCTAAAGGATATTTAGAAGAATATTTTTGATAGTAAATCATAGAAGGTAAAAAAAACATAAAACGTTTTTATTAATATTGAAGTGAATTAATTTGGCCTCTGGTTCGTGAAAGAAGGTAGACTGAGTCTAGCTGGACCTGAACTGGAGTTCAGGGATCTCTTTATTTTTGGGAGAGCATGAGTTTAAATACCGTTATGTACAGTGATTGCTATTTGTTGGTATGCTTTACAATTCATTGGGGGATTTAAAAGACATGTGATCTTTAACTGATTTTAACTGTAGCTTTTAAATTATAGGGAATTGTGGGTAGTAAACCAACGGAAAGAATTTAAAATTAAACAAACAGAATCGACGGTTAACGGAAGAATTTGAAATGTACAATAGATTAAATGATGATTGATTAGAACACAAAAAATATATAAGAGTAAATGAAATAGAATAAATAAAACTATGAATACAAATACAACTATAAAAGTCATTACGATATTATATAAACAAGAGTTCACCAGTTACAGGAATTATAATGTATCAGCAAAGCCTGTCGTACGACAGGCATAAAAAAAAATCTGAAAAATCATTTTATTATCAACTATCAACTACAAAGTAAATATCTTCTTATAAACTACATTTTTCTAAAAACAGCATCAGATCCTTCTATCAGATGTCCTTGATCTATTCTGTCAAGAATTTTGATCTTGACGTCGCAAGCACGACGTGCTCGAGAAATAGCACCATATAACTGTCCACGACTAAAAACGGGCCCTGGTAAATAAATACCAACCATATCTAAAGTTTGTCCTTGTAAATAAAGTTTACTAAAGTAAGAATGGAATAATTATTATTTTTGACCCATAATCCCGAAAGTCGTTAGTTTTGCATCCCCCATCAAGTTAAAACTCACCTTTGTAATCTAAATACTACGCTAACTTCTGAACGAAGCTTCTACGGCAAAAATAGTTTTGAATTTCAAAATCAGCGTAAAAAACTGAGTAAGTATGCCAAATTTCATTAAAATGGATGCAGTGGTAACAAAATTATTTGGTTTTGAACGTATGTTTTGTTAGAATTTCAGTTGTCTACGTCAGTTCCCAAGGCTGTAATTTCATGGAAACAACATGGAATGACAAAATGAACTAACATTTTATCCAATTTGAGTACCCTTGATTCAACTGAGAACCTGGATCTATCTTAATATCTTAATTATATCGACTTACAGACAGACAGACGAACTTATCCAATTTATATAAGTTGATTAAAATTAAAACGGATCATAAAAGTAAAAGCGAAAATATGTTCATATTAAAATCCCACTAAAAGAAATTTGCTGTAGAGTTTTTTTTTAAGAAAGCTCTGTATTTCAAAAATAAAGATAACAGCAAGAAATTCATATTTTTATCAAAGAATTGTAATTTGATTCAGTAGAAATGGATATTTAGAACTTTATACAAACTTAAAGGTTTGTCTAGATACAAATATTTTTTACGAGCTTTGTAATGTTCATATGATTATGTAGAAAGATTACAAAGCTCTAGAAATATCTTCTCCAAAAAATCTCAAAACAGAATCTTCATTTATAATAGTCCTATTCTGCACGCAGAAAACGAAGAAAGAAGGCCCCTAAAAAAGTCCATATAAAAAGCTACTATCAGCAAACAATCGTTGTTTATCTTTGTTATTAGTACACAAAAGTTCGTGGAAGACCGAAAATATTAAAAAATATAAACAATTTAGATAGTGAGAGTATTTTTTTAAAAAAACCTATGATCTAAACATCTCACCAAATTTAAATGTAAAAAAACTACATTTAATACTAAAAGCAAATTTTCGAAAAGATTGCGTCTTTTCTTTCTCAAGCCTAAAATAACAATAATTTGAAGAACAATACTCTAAATTACATAAAATTCCTCGAGAAAATATAAATAATATATGAAAATAATACCATTTAGTTCCAATCTTTGTTTCTTTAACAATAATATACGATGGGGCTTAACAATTTAGTTCCTTGATTGTAACCTTATTATTACATTTTGTGCATATTTTATCTACAAAACGTTTAGCTAACCTTGTGAAAAATTTCTCTATTTCCGTACCATCATTCCTATTCATGTTTTTTCTTTTTGTGTTCCGGATACACATGCTTTCTATTATCTTTCTTATTTTGGTGTCTCTTTCAATATATAAAATTTGTATCTCGTTGTTAATACAATGATTTCTGTTCACACAATGTTCTGCCACTTCTGATTTTTCAATATACTTGTTCCTAATGCTGGTACCATGTTCCGTCATTCGTTCCTTCACTGTTCTTTTACTCTCGCCCAAATAGAATAAATCGCAATTCTTGCATTCTATTTTGTAAATTATACCCATTTCATGTTTTTTAACACTACTATTCAATTTGCAACATAAAATGTTTTTCAGTTTGTTGTTATATTCAAATCCAATATTGAAACCAAAACTTTTGCAAATTTCTTTTAAAGTCAGACTATTTTTGTTTGACTATTTTTTCATACCATACTTAAACAAAAATAATCTAACTTTAAAAGAAATTTGCAAAGGTTTATTGATTTATTTTATTTGCAAAAAAAATATTGAATTACTTCTAGACTCTGACTTGCAACTATTAAATCATAAAGACAGCTCCAAATGAGCATTCTTTCTATATATTTTAAAATCTAGCATCTTATCTTACTATAGTTTCATGAACTAAATTGTAAATGATTTCTTTGTCCGAATGACTCATTTAGATTAGATGTTCTGTACAACGAACTGTCACCCATTTATCTTCAAGTTCAAGTGAAGGGTTTCTTATTTCAATATTTCGAATTAATAAACTGATATGAAAATGTTTCTTTTAAACATGATAAGAAAGGTACTTTCGAGAGATAATAAATTACAAAATTCTCTTATATATTCAAATAACTTTAAAACATAAAACTTTAAAACTTTATATTTAGATGGTTATTAGACAAAATAAGCCTTAGATTACATTTTATTTATGACTTCGTAATGAAATTTTATTTTGTTTTTTTTATAATTTAATAATGTAATCTGTTCCAAAGCAAAAATTGTAATAAAAAGTCTTTCCAAATGCATTTTTATCATCCACTCGGAATCAAAAGTGATCCGAATCTCTTTCCTTTCTTTTTCGTAACTCTTACGTATCTTCGTAAAAACGAATATCATTTCCTAAAACTATTCTATCAATACTTTTTCTACTTGGATATGAATAGTTGTTCCTACAAATCAGCAGAAAATAACGAAGATCACCTGATATCGGCGAAACATATATATATATTAAAATGATCATTTTTTCAGCAATGGAAACTTAAGTTGTGGTCTTGAGAAAGCTGTTAATACTTCTCAGACATATTTCTCAGACATATTTACTCATTTGATGACTAACTGAGAAACTTCCAGTTTATTACACGCTGTTACAGAAAACTCACCTATTAAGACGTTGAAAATCATCAATTTAAAAGCATTTTTGGGTTTTATTAATGTAATTTGTTTCTGCATTGTTTTTAAATATCTCTGAAATTGCTATAATTAATTTGTTTTGATACATTTAGGAATATAATTGATCTACTTGAAATAAACTTTTGTAAATACCTATGAAAACATTGAATTGCAATAAGTTGTTACCGTTAATACACTCACTTCCAAAAGTTAAGCACTTAGCGGTAAAATGCGAAAAAATGTACAAGTACTGCTTTGATTGCCCTGAAATGCTGCAAGTTAGTAGCTCTATGTTTATTCATGAAAACAAAGAATTACATGCAGAGATAAACAAAATATTGAATTTTCATAAATTATAAGATGACGTCATATTTGCGTCACTAACAAAATGATGCTTAAATTCAAAACAAACAATAAAAACCGACATTAATAGGGTATGTGAGCACCCCTCACCTGCATACAAAGTTTACAGCGTGTGATCATGCTTGTTACGAGGTGATCAACAACCGCAGAGTCCAGTAATCGCCATTCCTCCTGTAGGGCAGTTTCTGAAGCTCTGAGAATGACTGGAGGAAGGAAACGTCGACATATAGCACGGCCGAGGGCATCCCAAAGATTTTCAATTGGATTAAGGTCCGGCGAGTAAGCCGGTCTCTCCATACGCGCAATCCCCTCACTCTCCAGAAAGTCGTCAACGATGGCAACTCTATGGGGACGCGCATTATCGCCCATGAAAAGGAAAGAAGGATCAACTGCTGCAGCGTACAGTTTCACAATGGGGTCTAGGACTTCATCTCGATACTATACAGCCGTCACAGAACCTCGCTTGTAGATGTGCAGGTCGGTGCGATATCCCAATGAAATCCCTGCCCAGACCATGATGCTTCCACCGCGGAATGCGTGATGTTCGATGATGTTCTGGGGCCGATTGCGTGTGCCTTGTTCCCTACAGACCTTTATACGCTTATCATCGGGTTGTAGGCAAATGTGGACTCATCTGTGAACATAACGTTACCACAATCAGATATAGTCCAATTCATATATAGCCCCTCTGGATTGGATGGATAAAGGAACACAACTCGTAGCACCCGGGCGTACAGACCATTTATGTCTAGCCTTCGAAGAACAGTAGTGGCAGATATCGTCTTTCAAATGGCCGCTGCAACCATAGATGTCACATGTGTGGAGGTCGATCTTCGATTCCACTTGGCTACAACCGCAATTTATCGATCTTCCGCGGGGGTCGCAACCCTTGACGACCGGCTACAGGTCTTCGGATAACTGTTCGGCTGGTTTGGAATTGTTTCCAAAATCGTGAAATGACGGAATGATGAAAGCCGAAGAAACGAGCAACATCTGTTATAGACTGTCCTGCTTCAATGCGTCCGACAGCCCGCCAGCGCTCAGAATCTTCCATTCGTCTTCTGGAAGCCATAGAAACACGTCTAGCTTGAAAACAAATCGTACCAATGTTCTAAAACACCTTTCAGCACTTATATACAACTCCTGTAACCTTTCACAATGCCGGCTTCTTATACAAATGCCTGTTTTGCATATTTCTCGACGCAAAACCGTGATTGGCTGTTACCCAGGACCGCCCAGAGATTAGTGGTGGCCCCGGAGCAACATTTGGATTTGTGCCCCCCCCCCATCCCAAAAATCTACAACCAAAAAAAAAGGACAATCCAATTTTAACAACCAAAAAAAAAGGACAATCCTATTTTAACAACAACAAAAAAAAAAAGGACAATCCAATAAGGCGGGGCCCCTCGGGCCTCATGTGGCCCCTCTTTTTCTGGGGCCCCGGGGCAATCTGCCCCTTTTGCCCCTCCCCTCTGAGCGGCCCTGCTGTTACCTATATAATTTGCATACTTCCTTCTATCTTTGCAGCAAATTTCAGCTTCTTTAATTCAAGTCTCTTACGGAAATTAACATTTTTCCTCTCCGTGCTTAACTTTTGGAAGTGAGTTTAATTCAATAGCAAATAGTTGAGCTGCTACTTTGAAATTAAATTTACAACTCTTATGTTTTTTATCAATTTGTTTTTAAAATTTTTATTTTTCCATCATTTTTAATGTTTCCAAATTGTTAATGTTTACTATTGACATTACTAAAAGTCCTGTACATAATCGTTCTGTATTAGACTAACGTCTATGATAGGGTTGCCATATGTCCGTTTTTTTTCCCGGACACGTCCTCTTTTTCTGGAATAAAATTTCTGTCCTCTTTTAGTTGGGTTAAAAATTCTGGCGGATTTTAAAATTTGGCAAAATGTCCGGGTTTTTTTGTTTGGCACCATTAGTATCATAGACCAAATAATGTTTATCGTCATTGACTAAAAATTCAATGCACTTGTGACGATTCTGAAGTTTTAATTTTTTGTAAGTGGCAACATTTAGTCTTGCGCCTAGCGAACGCCTTTTCTTTTCAAGCTGTCGCTAAGACCCATACAAAGTGCATCTTAAAGTGACAAAACATGAGGTAATTGTTTATATTTGTACCGATACAGAAGTTGCATATAGGGTACCAATATATTGAAATACATGTTTTATTTATTTTTTTGTAATTTAAGCACATTTACTTTCAAAATGATTTACTTATTAAAAATTTGATTATAACCTGTCCGGTTTCCGTTTTGCTGGAGCTTGCAAGTAAGTGAATTCCTCATGTGAGATTATTAGCCTCACGATGAGTAGTCCAGTGGTAGGGCTGCTACTGAAACCCCTGGACGGGCATTTAGAGAGTTAGTAAGAAAATAAAAGGAAAAGATACCCTAGGCCTCGGATACACTAATACCGTCGGGTACGAAGAGAACAAGATTTGGTCAAGTGAGACCTGATAGGAAAGATTAAAGAATAAGGGGTATGGTATAAGTAGTGGAAGAAATACCATATCAGTCTGTAGCTCACCATGCTGACCAGTGCGACTGGTGGCTACCTAAGATGAACTGCTGGATATACATTATTGGATCACAAAAGGAATGAGGAAATACTCCAAGAACTTAATCTATAACCACTGGGGGAGAAGATTTCCAAGTATAGAAATAGATGGTTGCAACATGTCTACAGAATGCCACCAAATTGAATACCCCAAGAAATACTTCACTACAAACCTCAGGGGAAAAGACGACGTGGATGTCCACAAAAAACGCTTTCTGGACCCTGTGTAGCTGGAACCGAAACGGGTCAACACTGGCCTAATTTCGTGTTTGGAATATGATAATGATGATTATAACATGTTCAATTGTTTGTATTATTATTTTGTTGCTGAAAGTTAAGAAAATATAGTAATATATCACAGTAATATATCAAAGCTACAGCCTATACATAGTAGGGGTATTCAAAATGAGAGTCATCGTAGCGATCCGTGATTAGAATTAGACATCAGCAATTGTCTCTTCTTTTTTGCTCTTCAAAATATGGCAAGTCTATGTCTAGTCTATGACAAAGATAAAAATTGAATTGTAATAAGTTATTGTCACTAATAGTTCAATAAAATTGTAATTGAAATGTTATTTTGAAATGAAATTTATTATTTTGACCTCTTTTATCATTTTTTTCCAATTTTATAAAAACCGATTTACCTTCTGGTATTACGGAAGAGGAAGTAGCATAAATAAAGTTTAATAAACGATAACTATAAATAAAAAACAAAATCAATGAATAGATAAAGATGAAGCATAGATTAAGAAAAATCAACGTCCTCGGGTTATCAAATTTCCTAATCATATCATTGAGATATTTTTTGTTATTTTTGAAGCAGATAATCAACTATCATCACTATATAAAGGCAGCTTCATTTGGATATCCATACAGAAGTAGGAAGAGTTACTGAAACAACTTCACTGAAAGTCATAATTTCACTACACAACACTATGAAGACCTTTACTTTGTTATTGATAGGTAAAGTAGATGCATTTTTAATATTGATTTCTTGTTTTGAAAAAATCTGGTTAAAGTTAGTAAAATTTGGAAATATTGGTAAAAATGTGAAAATTTATTGATAAACTGAGGGAATTTATTTATTACTCTGCTTTTTCAAAAATTATAAACACTATTTTGTTTCTATTTCAGCTGTAGCAATTGTTTGCTGTAAAGCAGTGGATCCTGAACCCAAAGAGTCCGGAAAGGGTATGTACCTATATTCCCATTATTACAATTTTTTTAGTAAATTTCCTCAACAACCTTTATATTAACTTAAAGTTTTGAAATGTTGAAATATTTCAAATCGTCATATTCTTTTTGGCATATCTATAACATTTATTAAAATCATGAAGATTATAAGATGTGATCAAAATTTATTTTAATAATAAGCAAGTATTTTAAAGTGTTAAACCTTAAATATACTAGGATTTTTTAATATTGTTTGAAGTAATCTATAATCTAGCACTTCATTTTAATATTCTGAAAAATATATTTCAGTTAATAATTTTACCTAAAGTATTTTTTCGTGTTTTTCTAAATTATGTAATGCATATTAAATAAGAAAAAGAGATGGAAAAAATATTTTGAAATTAGAAACCAATGAAAAATAAAGTCACACGATAGGTTCAGTAATATATCGTAAGCCTTCATGAATACTTCTATATAACATTTATTTCGTAAATATTTGTGGAAATGTTCATGAGCACAATTTATCATAAGATAACGGGATGATCCCAATAGGCAAGAAATACGTGCTAATGTCCCCCTACCCATTTTATTAAACAGCAATTACTTTTTTCTTTTCTTTATAAGTTTAGTTTTAATACTCAGCATTTTAAATTATAAATTAAAAGGTAAAATTCATAACGTCTACATAACTACATACAAAACAAACTTAAAATTTAGATCATATTAATTTCTATGTAAATCTGCTAATTTTTCATTAGTGAGTTCATTTTTTCTTTTGAGGCACCACTGCGCTTCCGATGATCATTAATCATCTATGTTGTTATATGTTGTTTTGTTTTTAAGGTTGGGCAGCAGATCATTGTCCATCTACGTATGTGGCAATTGGTCATGACTGTTACTACATAAGTCATGACAAACTCAATTGGTATGATGCTGTTCAAGCATGTATAGAGAAAGAAGGTCAACTGGTATCATTTAATAAGGATGTCAAACTCAAACTAGCAATGATGACCACTTACATAAAGAAGCACAACAGTAAGTTACTCTATAATTTATACTTTCGATTATTAATGAATATTAAAGTCGATCTGAACTTGTATGGAATTTTTGAGTTTCTCGTAATACCACGGCTAGATTTTTTTGTTTCCCTTCAACGGCCCGACATAAAAAATGAATTTTTTTTTTGCACGGAATTTCTCCGACTTCCTCTTAACTCTTCTACTTTTGTGTGTTTCCACAATATCCCTTGCAATTATATAACTTTCTTTCATATACCGGGTAATCGCAATTAAAATGCCCCTATCCAACACTCTAGAGTGATATGTAGCAGTCCAAATGCAAGGAAATTTAGTATGCGCAATATTTTAGGACATGCGACTGACATTTCCGATAAAAAATATTTATATATACTAAAAATCACCACTATGCCGCTTATGGCGCAGCAAAAATAAATGTTTTATTTCTGAAAGACCCTCATGCTATTTCTGAATAATACAGATCCAAATATACAGCCAAAGATGTTTGTCCATTCTGAAGTGTAAAAATCTAAAGGCGATGAACGCTGTGTTGAAAGTTCTACCGTAACGATCCGCTGCGATGCTTGTCATAAGCAATCTGATACTGTCTTTCAAGGCTGCTAATGCAAGCTGTTCTCCTGACAGCTTGTAGATTCAATGGTCTTCGACGTAATTGCTTAAAATTAAGGGTTGAATGCACTATTCCGTCTCCGTTATGTTTATGAAATGTCTTTGTATCCGTCATCGCCGAGATAGTCGCGCACTTTACCGTCGCAAGTTACGTCAAACGGAAACGGCGTTCCGATTGAAGTTCATTGTCTATTATCGAAAAATATTGTTTATTTTCGAAAAATAATCTCCTCACTGTGATACTTAATTCGTAATAACCTTCGATCCCATCGAAGCGGGGAACAAAATGGCGCCGGCGAACTTTTTATCCATTTTCAAAATCCTTAGGAATACGTCAGTGCTCTCTGATTGGCTGCTGCTTCACACACACGATATGATTGGCTGGCCTTACGTTTGCACAGACGGCGATGTTCGTTGATTTCAAGATCTCCGTTGTGTCTTTCGAGACTCAATTCTGATACGTAAAAGCAATTATCTTGCGGAAACATAACGAAAGACGGAGATTGACGGAATAGTACGTTTTACCCTTTAGAGTCAAAGTTAAAGCCAATGCACATGCCTATTCATGTGCATTATTTGTGAAATTACTTGCGATGTTGACTCGAGATATTTTCATTAAGATCATCCGATATTTTAATGTGTGAAATTAATTACAATTCTATTTCAGAATAATTAATCACATTCAAAGTTAAAAGGCCAAGATTTTGAATTCTAGTGATAAAATGAATTGTGTAAATAAATAATTTGTTTACAATTCGGCTCTTGAACTCTTAGATGAGATTCTAAGATTCTATTCCTAATGCCGTTTGCTTTAGATGGTGAATACTAGTTAATCTAAAATAGTTTTCTTAGGATATTTTACATGGAACCTTATTATTACAATTAATTATCCCTTTCTTACATTTAACTTATTAGTGATTTTCAATAAAGTTTCATTTTTTGGAGAGAAAGTTAACTGTTTATTGTTAATTTTCTATGGACGTAATTGTATTTATTTTGTTTGTAAAAAAGATTAAAAAAGTTTTCTTATATAGAAAACGCGTGAGTTATATTTCTGTTTAGACTTTCAGTTGCTCCACATTCACAAAGTATTTTATAATTAATTTTATTTTTATTATAGAGGACGTTGAAAACTACTGGACATCTGCTAATGATGACGATGAAGAAGGTCTGTGGATATGGCATTCACTTTCACAGAAAGTTGAAGAGAAAAACATGAAATGGTGCTCTGGACATCCAACGAATGATAATAAGTTGAATTGCATGGCAGTAAAGAGAGACCAAAAATGCTGGACTGATTATAGTTGTGACGATGATGAGAGGCATTACGTATGCGAGAAATAGTCCAATGAATCAATAGCATATTTTCTTCCATAAAGAAAAATAAGTTTAAAATGCAATCCAGTTATGATTTTTTTTTTAATTTTAATTATAAATCTTATTATGTAATTGTTTTCTTTGAAGTTTCTTTCTTTATTTCATGTCCTTAGTACACATATAAAAATTGACGATTGTAATTTACTAATCTATGAAAAATGATAAATAAAATAAATAAACAATTTATCCAAGGTATTTTTTTTTTATTTTCTTTCAATCAGCTAGAGCGCTGACATCTTGGTAGTGGGAAGTGTATGTAAAAGTGCACCATCCACTGTGACTTTAGTTTGCTTGTTAACTAGAACGCTGTCATCTTGATAGTGGGAAGCAGTACTCTTTTTGAAATAAAAAAGGTGGTAGAACGATAAAAAAGATAATTTTTTTTTTTTTTTTTTTTCAATTTTATGTAATACTAGTCGGCTACCCGTCGCTTCGCTCCGGAAGCCTCGCGTATGTAACGGAAAACAATTTGTTATTTATTAAAAAAACACACACACACAAATTACATCAAGTAAAATAAAACTAAAATTTTTTTAAAGTTTTTTTTTATTTTAATTTTTGATGTATATATTCTCTCAATTCACGACTGCTTTTAGAATCAGCGTGTGAATCATATATCTGTGATATATTTTTATTTTTTATAGAGATTAGAATGTAATCCTTGTGGTCTAATGCCTAAGACGTCTAACTTCGGAGCAGAAGGTTGCATGTTGGATTCCAGTAGATAACTTGTAGAAATTATTTCTATTTTTGTAAATTACAATAATTGCACCAGACCGAAAGAGAAATAAAAGATTTTCGTAATATAGATACAATTTTCAGTCGCTTTTGAGCTACAAATAGTGAGCTTTCAGTATTCTACTTAATAGAAATAGTGCTTCTTTCTTTCTTGAGTCTCTTTTTTTTATTTCCATTGATACTTTACAGTGGTTTTTGAGTTAGAAATAGTGATTGTTTTTGAGTAACGAATAGCGATTTTTCAGTATTCTACCTAATAGAAATAGTGATTATTTTTTTTTCTGTTCTTTTTTATCCAATTCCAATTGATACTTTTCAGTGGTTTTTGAGTTACAAATAGTGAAAATTATCTATATCTATTAGCTAGGCCATCAGATTGTTCGATATAGATATTTGAAGAAGAGATTTCAGATGGACGTTAGTTGATATAGATGATAAATGAAGATCATAGCTTGTATACGAAATTCTTCGCAAGAAATTGATTGTGAATATTCTTTAGAGTGAAGATAACCAAATTCTGTTGAATTGTGACTCAAAGACCTAAAGTTGTATGTGAGTTAAGACAACGTTTTCCAATTATATGGCAACTTTATTTAGAGTTTGTCCTTGAGCTTTATTGATAAATATCGCATAAGAAGGTCTGATCGGAAATTGTTTTCTTGTGAAAGGGAATGGAAGTAGATTACCGCATGGTTCCATAGACATCCTATGGATGAAAACAAAATCTCCTTTGTGAGTTCTGTTATAATTTCGGTTTCTATAAGATCATTATCGAATGAACAGCATTTAAGTTGAGTTCCATTGCAGTAAGCAAACTTGGGATTGATGTTTCGCAACAATATTATTGGAGATCCAATCTTCAATGACAAATGATGTTGAGGAATTCCGCTGAGATTCAATGCGTTCAGACACTTGGGCATATAGAGATGTTCGTGTGATGGATTATCAGAAGTCTCAATTTTATTCGCACTTGTATTGTATGCTCTGTAGTCTCTCCTTGTATTCTTAGACTTATCATTCGATTGATGTTATCGACACTCGTGCATCTCGTTTATCCAATTCCAATTGATACTTTTCAGTAGTTTTTAAGTTACAAATACTATTTTCTCAGTATTCTACCTAATGACGTACTTCGTCTTTCTTTTTTGACTTTCTTTTTAATTACAATTGTTACTTTTCAGTCAAAGTCAGTTCAGTTTTGACAGATAAGTCAAAAAAGCAATATGAAGAGAGTTGTAGTTCCCATGGCCTAATGGGTAAGATGTCTGACTTCGGATCAGAAGGTTGCAGGTTCGATTCCTGTCGCGGATGTTTCATTGAAAAAATTCTTTCTATTTTTCATTCTCACAGAAAACTGCGCCGGACAGACACACAGACAGAGAAATAAAAGATTTCAGTAATATAGATTCATAATACTATGAATATGGTGCACAAGCAGAACCGTCATAATAATTTTGTTGCCGTTTGCCGACCTGCTCTGCTCAACAGGGCGATTCTATTTGGACCAAACATCAATTTAAATAAATTAAATAAAAAAGGTGGTGGAACGCCGTTCCAATGCGTTCTATGACAAAAAGAGCACTGGTGGGAAGTGTATGTAAAAGTGCACCATCCACTGTGACTTTCGTTTGCTTGGAAGCGTCACGAAGGAAGTGACCCCTGTTTCATCCTTTGTCTGACTTGTGAGTAAATTTTTTCATCGTAAAGTTTTTTGTTCTGGTGAACATTTAGATCGAAAATTTAGATCGATGGTATGGCTGATGGCGGTTTTCGAAAGAGTGGATAACTGTGGTTGCATGCATGTATCATAATCTTTTGTTTCTGATGTTTGGGATTGTATGGTATCCATTTTGTTTTGGAAATTCCTGTGGGGCTAGTTGGCATAGTTAGGTAGGGGTCAATTGGCTTAGCTATGACAAATGGTAAAAAAAAAAAAAAAAAAAAAAAATATATTTTTCTAGCCAAATTTCGGGTGGGGGAACCATAGGCATTAACTAAAGGACGCATAGGGAAATCTTCTTTGTGGATTTTTATCCTTCCTTCTAGCGTTGGTGTTATGCA
This sequence comes from Thereuonema tuberculata, assembly GCA_023159025.1. Lineage (NCBI taxonomy): Eukaryota > Metazoa > Arthropoda > Chilopoda > Scutigeromorpha > Scutigeridae > Thereuonema > Thereuonema tuberculata. The sequence goes on from JAFIDM010000001.1 coordinate 35,400,219, forward strand.
GGAAACTTTAAGAATAACTTTGGCTAGAAAAATAAATTTTTGGATGAGAAATTTTAAGATGCCAAATGAAAGAGTTATCATAAAGAATTCAAAAGATTTAATGGACAAATTAGAAAATCTTAACAGCACTAACAAAAAACATTTTCATTTAGCATCATTAGATATTGTAAACATGTACAATAATGTTCCAGTTAATGAAACTTTGTCTATTTTGGACAAGCATATTTACAAAAATAAGGAACAATTATTAAAATATAACTTAGATGAATATTTATTTAGAGATTTAGTAGAATTTGTAACAAATAATACTTACTTTAAACATGGTAAAAAAATTTTCAAACAGACCAAAGGATTCCCAATGGGCTCACCAATATCTGGCACATTACGTAACTTATTTTTAAACTACTTTCAAAATAATTTGTTAATTAAACAAAAAAAAAAAAAATTTCAGGTACGTCGATGACATCCTAATCATATGGTTTGGCACCATTAGACAATTTAACATATTTTTTGAAAATTTAAATAAAAGCTCCAATGATTTAAAGTTTAAAAAAGAATTAGAAACAAATGGAGAGTTAAGGTTTTTAGATATCAAATTGATAAAAAATAACAATAAAATTGTAATGTAGCACTACAGAAAAGAATTTCAAAGTGATCATATTTTAAATTATTATTCAGGCCATAAAACTCATATTAAAAAAAATATTATTGAAAATTATTGTTTTTATTTAATTGCTGCCAAACTTATTCTCAAATTGTTTTGTGACTTTATTCTATTATTGACTTGAAAAAAGAAAGATGCATACTTCCTGAAAATTTGTCTCTTACATTTAGTATTTTAATAAATATTTAAATACTAATGTCATGTGTGGAAGAGTGTATTTAAGTGTATACACATACTATTCAAAGGATGCGCTCAACGATTCTGAAAAAAAAAATCAGTTACAGAATCGTCCACTAGAGGGCACTTTTACAGCTATATGAGCGGAAAACGAAAACAGAATGTTCAAAATACATTTATTTCACACAAACTGTATCAGACGTTTCAACGAGTCATGTAATATTGCTCAACCAATACCTGACAAATGTGTGTCATTTGCAGACGATGAACTGTATGCTCAACCTCTGACCGTAGGTGATCACCCTTGATAGTTCACAAATATAGCATGATACTGTCTTTTAGTTCTGCTAATGTTGCAATTCCTCCACGATACACCCCATCCATTAGCTATCCCCACAACCAAAAATCGGATGGAGTTAGGTCAGGAGAACATGGTGGCCAGGCAGTAGGGACTAATTACTAGATCATTGGTAAAGTGTTGATGCAACAAAGTTTGCACGAATTTTTCAATATGAGGCGGTGCACCATCTTCCATAAAAGAGGTTGAATCAAGATACTTTCCTGCAAATGGGGTATCACAAGTTCTGGAGCATGTCACGATATCTAGCCGCAGTCACAGAACATGTCTGAGGACCATTAGCAGTAATTTCTTCAAAAAAATAAGGACTCAGGATAAAGTTGGATGTGAACCCACACCTGACTGTAAGCTTGGGCGAATGCAGATGCATCTCCTGGAAAACGTGTGGATTGTTTTTGGCCCTCAAGGCAATTGGGAGTGTTCACAGTACCATTCAAATAATGGGTGCTTCGTCGCTCCATAGGATGTCCCATGGCCATGACGTATCGACTTCCATTTCCGCCAGAAAGGTCAATGCAAAAGCTAGTCGTTTCTCCTTGTCGCCTGGAAGTAGTTCTTGTCTGTGACTGAATTTTTTTTGGAATCAAAAGGAATTAAGTTTCTCAGAATCTTTCTAATTGTGCTCCAGGATAGATCTAATTGTCGTGATGCGGCTCGGGCACTACCTGAATCTGCATCATTCTCAACGACTGCCGAATGATTGATGTGGCAACGTCTTCAATCACGTGATCACCGATGCTCTTTCGATGCCACTGATTCCATGATGTGAGATACCTGAAGGATTTGGTGTATCGTGGAGGAATTGCAACATTAGCAGAACTAAAAGACAGTATAGCGCTAAGTGCGAACCATCACGTGATCACTACGGTCAGCGGTTGATCAGACAGTTCATTGTCTGCAAATGTCACACATTTGTTAGGGGGAACATATTGTGAACAATATCATATGAAAACTCGTTCAAACGCCTGATACTATTTGTGTGAAAAAATATGTTTTGTACATTCTGTTTTCGTTTTCCGTCCATATAGCTCTAAAAGTGTCCTCTAGCGGGCGATTTTGTAACTATTTTTTTTTTTTTTTTTTTTTTTTTA
>JAFIDM010000001.1:35402608-35418291 GCA_023159025.1 Thereuonema tuberculata
GAATCGTTGAGCGCATTTCTTCGACTATTGGCTGCAGCTGCAGGATGCTCTAAATAGGCCAAGTTTAATTATAATCAACTTGTATGTACCTCTCGTATTATAGAGCTACCCTGTAATAAAAAGTGAAATTCAGTGGTAATTAAATGAAAACACACAACTTAACTTTTTTTTTCTTCCCCGTAACAATACGCTTTTCTCCTGCTGTTTTGTTAAAATTATTGATACCTCAACCTTTAAAATTTATGGATAAGAGTTCTAAGTTTGATTTAAATAGCTAAGCCCCAAGATTTTTAATGAGATTGGGGGGGGGGGGGTAATCTTCACAGATGTGTGTAAAGGAACTTTTCTGAGGTTTCTCCTGTAAACCCATCAACACTTTTACATAAATGTAATTGTACTAATTGTTGAACTGTGCAATAAAAATCCTGAAACGTCAGTAGCTATAGTTCGTAGTATAAACGTCACTTCTGCAGTCGATAACATCAGTACAGGTTTATTTTAAAACTTTCACTATCTCAGAGGATGTATTTATTTTTGTACTTTCGGTCTTCATTCAATAATTTTTAATTACAAGAACGAATAAGATTTACGCTGATAATATGATATTGCCTTTTTTAAATTCTTCGCCCTCTTTCTCCATAAGTTAGAAGAATAAAATAGATATCGCTCTGCAATATTTTATTTCCATGTCGTAAACCATAGAATAAGTTGAAATAATTAAAATTACATAATACCCATTATTTTGGATATTTTTGAAAAAATCTTTATAATCTGGGAATATTGAAACGTTCCAGTGCTGTCTTTTTATTGTAAATTACCTGTAAATATTGTATTAAGTCTTAGTGTAGTAACATGAAATCTTTTTAAATTATATATCGTGATGATTCCTTCAGTTAATTTTTTTTCTGCTATCCTTAATTTTTAAACTTATTAACTAACTTTAAACTTAAAATTAAAAATAAGCTTAACGTGCTGTGAAACAAGTAATAAAGGAAAAGAAAAACAGCACCTGAATAAGAGAATAAGAAGAGATTGCCTTTCTGATTTTAGATTATGGGGAGGAGTTGGGAACGGCCGTTTTCGTCCTTCAACGGACTCATCAGCCCAACCCAGCCTCACCCTAACCAAATCAGAAAGGCAAACTCTTCTTGGTGAAAATCACTGTCAGCCTGGTAGTGGTCCCACTCACAATAAAGAACAAGAAAACAAAATGCTGCGTCGTCCGACGCCAGCAACACCTTTTCCTACAAACTGAGTAGGCAAAAAGGATTTAATAATAGAATGGAAGATTCAAAACAAGACATAATAATATTAAAAATAAGCTTAACCTGCTGTGAAACAAGTAATAAAGAAAAAGAAAAACAGCACCTGAATAAGAGAATAAGAAGAGATTTGATTTGGTTAGGGTGAGGCTGGGTTGGGCTGATGAGTCCGTTGAAGGACGAAACGGCCGTTCCCAACTCCTCCCCATAATCTAAAATCAGAAAGGCAATCTCTTCTTATTCTCTTATTCAGGTGCTGTTTTTCTTTTCCTTTATAACTTTAAACTTATTAGACTTTCTTAAACATCACCCAATCGATAGAATTATTTTTCTTTTAATAAAATTTAATATAAAATTCTTTTTTCTTGCAATAAATCTTCTTTTATTTTAAGCGACTTTTATTTATACCAAATGATGAACTTTTGGGCATTACTTTTCTGTAATTTGCATAAGTTTATTATGAATTCTTTATCTTATATGATTTTTATGAAAACAATTTCTCTAAATATCTTCAGGATATTTCTTCATTTCTGTTTATCTTATCTATTAAATAATACTTATCTTCGTAGTTTCTGAAGTTTATCTTATCAATTTATTCACTTATAGGAGTTTCCACGATGAATTTCTCTGAATTACTTTACGTGATTTCATCTTTTACGTTGCAGATATTTGTCTGATATTTTGGAAGAAAGACACTTCTAAGAGGAACTACAAAAGCAGACTGTGATTTGTGCTATATTTCTAATTTCTTTATAATCTACCTATCTTATATATCAACAATAATACATACGAGGGTGGATCAAAAAGTGCTCAGACTACGCTATTGTAATTCTAAAAAATGAAAAAATATTCGATGTTCTTTATACCATTTGAAAGTCCTTCTATCTTTTGTATACAACGGCGCACAGATATTGCTCGCAGTTTGGTCGTAGAGGGCGTTACTTGAAGCATAGTTGTACGAGGCCTGTTGAGAAAATGGCGTCGTATGAAATCGACATCAAAAAGGAGAAGAGGTGTTCAATAAAATTTTGTGTGAGGCTTGTTAAAAACCGCAACCTAAACTTTAACTTTAATTCAGCAAGCTTATGGAGATCAAGCACTAGCAAGGTCAGTGGCTTATGATTGGTACAAGCGGTTCAAAAGGGCGCGTTTCTGATTCCGGAGGTTCAGGGATACCAACGACTGCTTGCACTGAGAAATGATAAACACAGTTCACACAATAATAATGGAAAATACAAGATTAACTATTAAAGATATAAGTAACTTATCGGTGTATCTTACGGCAGCGTGCAATTGAACATGTCTAGGATTTGTGCAAGATGGGTACCAAGACTTCTACCAGCAGACCAACAGAATCAGCGTGTTGGAGTTTGCAAAAAATGGAAAAGACGATTCCAAAGAGACGGTTGGGACTTTCGAAACAAGGTTGTAACGAGTGACAAGATCTGGCTGCACCATTATGAGCCAAAAAAAGGAAACGACAGTCTTCGGAATGGAAACAAGCCGGATCGCCGGCTCCAAAAAAAGCGCGAGTGACATCTTCCGTTGGAAAGGTTACGCCCTTTTTTTGATGTTCAGGGCTTTATTTAATGATCAAGTAGTTCCTTCGAAAACTACTGTAACTGGCGTTTACTACGCAAGTGTTTTGGAAAACAATCTGATGAGGCACATTCGCAAGAAAAAAACCACAGTTCGCTCGGGATGGTTTCATATTGCATCATGATAACGCACCAGCGCACACCGCAACTAAAGGAAACGATTGATAAATTGGGACTTGAACTCATGGAAGACCGTTCCTACTCACCGGACCTAGCTCCATGTGATTTCTGACTATTTCCAATAGTAAAAGATCACTAGCAGGTCATAAATTTGCAAGGAATGCCGAGGTCAACGTGGCCGTCAGGGGTATTCATTCTAGATCAGTAATAATGGTCTCTTTGAAGTCTACGAAAGTTGAATCAAACGCTGGGACCGCTGCATTGCAGCAGAAGGAAGATATTTTGAAAAGGAATAATGTATTTTCATTATTGGTAAATTAAAAATTTTTTTAACAGCATTAGTCTGAGGATTTTGTGATCCACCCTCATATACTACAGGTTATTTATGTAACTAATCCCATATTTTCTAAAATTTTCTAAAATCTTAAATATTTTGTAACAACAAGTTTAACATGCGGAAATAATACTTATATCACAAGCAAAAGAATACACGCACATAAATAAGGAATCACTGATCTGTTTTCAGTGTTTTCGATACCGGGAATCCAGAACAGCTGTTTCAGGTTTCCTAACCTTCATCAGTTGGATTCGCCCAGTATCTTACAACAATTTTATATAGATTATTGTTGTTTTTTAATATAGAAGGTCATTATCTTGTTGACTTTTGTTTCCTTTATACGTTTCTTGGGATCACTCCTACTAGGCTAATTCTGGATTCGCGGTATTGAAAATTCTTTTTTATGTGCGTGCATGTTTTTTCTTGTGATGTTAAATATTTTGTATAACAAAAAATATAGTACATCCAATATAAGTTCATCCTTTCTTTAGTTCAAGTATTAATTATATTCTTACAAACTTTTGAATAATTGAGGGGGGAGGTTGCAAAGTTTTTTTTGCACTTTAGTCCTTAGCATTCCAAAACTCAAAAGATTTTATAACAGTATTAAAATAAATTAAAGCCAACATACTTAAATAAGTTAATAAAAAGCATATATATGTATTACGCCGTTCAAGTATTACGTAAGTATTAAAGGTGGTGTAGGGAGTTCAAGCTTTGCCTATTTTAGCTGACAAGGGGAGGGGGGATCAGAGCAATGCTTACGTAAGACAGACAAACATGCACGCGAGAGAGTGCGCTGCAAATATCGTTCTGCAAGTCCCTCGCAATCGTTCAGATAGACTCAGGGGTTTCTAGTGATGCAGCCACATGTCTCTAGATGGTGGACAGGGTCCCTTGAACCAGTAAGTGAATCTCGTACGATTACACGATCCGCTCTTTTGATAGTATGTCTAGGTCTTCCAGTGTCTTTTCTCCGCGTGTGTGGTCCTTCACGTCTGCACTGCTCCCAACACTTTCTCACAGGTGACGATACACGTGGCGGTCAATTCGACGAGACGACAAGCACGAAATTCAATAGTAGCAATCTGCGATCAACATTTTTGTAACATTTTACAATCAGAAGGGCAAAAAATTAGATATTTTTTTTGTTATTGTTATTAGATTTAATAAAAATAGATTGAAGGCAAACTGATGATAGGCTATTCTGAGTTAACTGAATAGTAAACCCTAAATATTTTTCCTTTAGGGTTGAGTTATACAACAATTCCGAAAGAAATTCACTTCCTGTAGGAGTAACGATCTACTATATAATATTATGTTAGGTTATGGGTCCATGAAATACACTTTACTAGTAATCCAGCCTAGATTTTGCAATAGACGGTGGAAAGCGAGAAAGAGAAAAAGAAACAGATAAATACAACGAAGAAAGAAAAAATCCATGCCAGCTTCGGGATTCGAATCCAGGTTCAGACTTACCACCCTCATGGCAGGCTTCTCCCTAGATGTCTTAGTAACGATCTGTAGATAAGCATTTAATAGGTTCTCAATAAATAAATAACGTCTGACAGCAAAACAATGTCTTTCTAAACTAATTTATTCATTTTTTGAGATTAAGAAAAAGTTCCGCATGTTCATACTTACTAAGTATAAACGGTACAAAAGAAAATTGCTTACTCAGATACAATTTCATGATAAATATTGACATTTACAATTAATATTTAACGAAATCGTATTGGTTACAATTAAATTAGTTTTTTTGGTGAAAATTAAACATTCTTTACACTATTTCTCGCATATGTAATGCCTCTCACCATCGTCGCAACTAAAATCAGTCCAGCATTTTTCATTTCTCTTCACTGCCATGCAATTCAAATTGTTATCTTTGAGTGGACGTCCAGGACACCATTTCATGTTTTTATCTTCAACTGGCTGTGAAAGTGAATGCCATATCCACAGACCTTCCTCATCATCGTCATTAGCAGAAGTCCAGTAGTTTTCAACTTCAGCTTTAAATTAAAAAAAAAAACAACATTAATTAATAAATGCACTGTTGTACAATAGGAAATTGAAAAATTACCTAGAATTCTAAATGAAAATTTCTCCACTTCTTACATTTCTCTTCTCTTATTTTAAACATTGGGATTCCAGAGAACAAAAGAAAATATTTTTCACTAAATTGCTTATATTGTTAATCTTTACAGTCAGTAAAATAACTAATGATTAAATGGAATTATTAATAAAATATCTTGCGTTTACAAGTGGAATACAAATTTTAATAAAATGAAGCATCCTCATAATAACTATCATAAAATAAAAACAAATTAGAATCCAGACATAATTTTTAAAATAGCTTTTTAATATAGCTGAATTATCTTGATGTCAACATTTCATTGAATATATCTTTTTATGAATAGGCAATATTTGCAATAAAAAAAATCAACATAATATTCTGCTAAATATAGAGAACAATTCGTTATTTGTTTGTTTGTTAAACGTTGTGTTGTGTCGAAGGTTATATAGACGATTACAAGAAAAATGGTCATCATTAGAAAACAGTATCTGGAAATGCTTTTTTTTAGTATTACTATATCGTAAGATCATGGACATAGTAGCTACCAGATTAAGGTGTAAAGTGATCTGAATCGATCTTTGGTGGTTTGTCGGGAACTTTTTCCCTTGGATCTTTCTGCCACAAAACTGTCTCAAATTGGTACCAGTTTTCTTCCAGGAGGTTAAAGGACTAATTATAAAACTCCTCCGCGATATTATAAAGCACTTGAAATCAATGGACTCTTGCCCTCAAGAGTTAATCATAAGGGCACAATTAAAGCTATTAACAGTTAATTGAAATTAAACAATTAAAACTAGTAATTGCACTCTGCTTTATTGTCTGATATTTAAATATTTCTATATCACTGTTATCATAGGTATCAGAAATAATTTACTTTTCGTAAAAAAGCCCTTGTGTTCTTTTCTCTGTTTTCTATCTTTCTCTGTCTACGCCAAGAAACCTAACACGAAAACTGAAATGATATAGTTATATGAATATTAAAAGTAACTTACGGTTGTGCTTCTTTAAGTAAGTGGTCATCATTGCCAGTTTGAGTTTGATATCCTTATTAAATGATACCAGTTGACCTTCTTTTTCTATACATGCTTGAACAGCATCATACCAAGTGAGTTTGTCATGACTTATGTAGTAACATTCATGACCAATTGCCACATACGTAGATGGACAGTGATCAGCTGCCCAACCTATAACAGATAGTAGTAGTTAATATTACAAAAGTAGTTAATTGCACACAATCATTTGTAATGCTAGGCGAACACGCGGCAATTAGCGGCAATATTGTGGGACAATATTGCCCCTTTTTATTGCTGACAACCGTTGTCAGTTCATATCACGCGCGAAAACAGAGTTGTTCCGAAACGAATATTGCCGTGACAATTAATAGTTACGGCGCTTCTCACTAGGGCGAGCCAAAGAGAGCGTGTTTCCGTACAGAATTGCTATAGTATTTAAACGCCATCCCTCTGTAGAAATCAATTACAATTCTTCCATTATCAATCGACAAAATGTTGTTGTTGGAATTATCTGTTTTGGGCCGATCCATTTTGCTGATTTTAATCCTTGTTTCTCAAACAAAATGGCCGGCGTGAGTGACTGCAATGCCGATTTTGAAGCCCCGCCTCCTTTGACGTCAGCATTGACACGTGATTTAATCCGTTCATGTGATTCGCTATTGTTCCAGCAATACGTTGCGACAACTGAAATTGCTCCTTTTTTTCCGACAATCTCAATTGTCTTGAAATGGGCAATCTTGGACAATATTGTTCATTTTTATTGCTGCAAACGGTTGTCAGCAATGAAAAGGGGCAATATTGTGCGACAATATTGCCTCATATTGCTACGTGTTCGCCTAGCCTAATGGTTTCGAGGGAGAGACAACGAGTGAAATCCGCAACTGAACTGAATTAATTTATTAAATGAAACAAGGTAGGGAAAGCGATTAGTTAACCAATCACAATCATAAACCAATCACGTCTTCTGATCATTGATATTGCTTTAATTTCCTTGTGTTTATTTTCAATAAACGCAACAATTGCGCCTTTTGACAGTCACAACTATCATTATAAATACAAAGGAAGCAATTGTTGTGCAATCATAACAATTTAATACTTGTTCACAGACAAACAGACAAAATGGGAATATTAGTCTGCTGATCTAGATCAGAAGACTAAAACCTTGGTTTGTATAGATTTTTACATAGAAGAATTTGATTGGAAGATTAGTTAAAAATATACAGAATAATTGGATAAAAACATAACGAATTTAAATTAATTAACTGATTTAAAGGCTGCAGCGGAAAAGAATTTAAAAATGAACAGAACATCAGTAATTAGGAAATAGAAAAGGAATTTTTTAAAATAAATAACGTTTAACGATTAAAATGAATAAAATACATGTAAATACAGATCAATAATTTCTACAAAAAAACAAATAAATTATTTCATACAAACAGATACAATATCTTACTTTAGAAATCAGGTTTTTCATTAAGGTAAAAAAAGTTAAATATCTTGAAAAAAAAATAGAAATAGAGTTTCAGTTAAAAAATAATAAAGAAAAAAAATTTAATGTATTTTGTATATTTAGGTAGACTTTAAGTTGGAATATATTTTAGAGAATTTAGGACTATTGTGTCAGCTTTTCATGTGTTTTCATGAGTGCAGATGAGTCTGAAATAAATGAACCCATACTCATAAAAGCTCAAGATGTCATATTCAATAAGTTGATGAACCCCTTATGCGGACATTCGTGTTTTACAGTTTTCTGAAAAATTTCTATGACTTTTGTTCTTACCTCTAACAAAGTACAAGATATTTTTCAGTAGTTTAGTTCTTAATTACATAACTTTTTTTTCGATTACTCTTTTAAGTACAATATTAAGAATATGTTTACATTAAAGTTATGTTGTTCATTTAATTTCTAACTCTTCGCTCATGTTTCTTTAGTATTAAAGCAATGCTAAATAAGAAAATAGAAAATATAATAAGCTACCACAATATTAATAGGTTAGGAGATTTGGAAAAAGTAATAATAAAAGTTAAAACATTTGGAAACACTTCACATTATTACAAATAACACTATAAACATTTGCTAGTTATTAAATATTGCAGAATATATTCTTACCATTTTCATTAGCGTCTCCGTCTGTAGCCTTACAGCTTACAATCGCTACAACTATATAATAATAGCAAAAATAAAATAGTCTTATTTACATATTTAAAAGGATAATGAAATAAACAAATTTGCTTATTTTTACAATTTATTATATATTGATGATTAAAATGCGCAAGTAAAGCATAAAAACATACACTCGAACATTACCTGACAGTAACAATATAATGGTCTTCATGGTGCTGTCTAATGAAACCTTTACTTCAGGTGAAATTGACTGTCTGATACTGTCTACTTGTCTTGCTGTCCAATGAATCTATCTTTATATATACTAATAGATTTCTCGTTATCTGCTTCGAAAATAACAAAAAACTAATTCAACGATATGATTAGGACGAATGTTTTTATTAATCTCTCCTAGATTTTTTTTCTATATACTGTTTTTATCTCTGGCGATTTCGATTATGATTCATTGAAGTTATTCCATATAATTTTGATATCTCATTTTCATAATAAAAAAGTTTTTATTAGTTTTAGTTTTTATAATTTGAAATAATGGAAAAGAGTATTGGCTAATAATCTATTAACTTTTTAAATTACATACAAGCCTTAGTTTAATTAGAAATGGCAATTGATTTAAGATATTACAGTCAGCATTTCAGATTTTCAAAAGGATATATTTTTTCAGGGAAACATTATATTTTTTTATTATAAGTGTACTTTTTAAAACAAAGTTAGATTTTATTAATGACGTTCATTTTTGTTAATCCAGAAACACAAACGAATATTGAAAGTCACTATTTACGATGCAACTGTTTTATTTAATTAGCAATTCTTGATTTTTTAATTTATCAATATGATTTTCTTAAAAATTTCTTACAACTTTAGTTTCTGAAAAATTACATTCTTAGGCTATTTACAAATTTATTTTTTTTAATCTTTTATTATAAATCTATTCCAAAGAAACAATTATCTTCATTCAAATAATCAGCTTAAGATATAATTTATTCTTCAAATACTTATTTGAACAACGATAGTGATTAATCAACTAGTGATACTAACTAGCATTTTCTGATTTTCTATATTTAGGATCATTATGAAGCAAACAATGAGCATTGAGATTTTTAAATATTTTTACTTTGATTCCCTTTTAATGCCGTTTTTATTATCCAAAGATGCCTTATCTAAAAGGAATATTCTGAAAGAACGTAGTATTAACTCGACCTTCTGGGCCAGGTGTATACAACCTTATGAAATCTGAGAACCAATGGTTTTTACAAAAGTTCTGATGGAAGGCCGCAGAGTCTCATTCTCCACCCCCCCATCCCCCTCAAGCGCCCATAGAAGAGAGAAAAACTATTTTAACTGATGTTGATGACGTTAGTCGTGTTTCATACCAACATTCCAATAGTAAGTCTGAGACAGTTGCTTTTGCAAGTTATGACATTTTTCAAGGTGTATGTTGGCAGCAATATAAAGGCTCAAATTTAATTGTAAGTTTGACATTATCGGGCCGCGAGTTGTGCATCCCTGTTCTAGACGATGCGATGGTTTGCAGCTAACATTATTCATATCAGACCATCAAGTAATAAAAAAATTAAAACAGTTATGAAATAAAGTTATTATAAAATTCAAAAATACTTCAATGATGTGATTAAGATATTTCATAATTTGAGGAATTTTTATTAACAATTTTCTTATTAATCTCTGTTAGATAAGTTTTTGCTATACCTTGATTTTTATCTCAGGCGTTTTAGATTATCATTCATTGAAAGTAATTTCTTATAATTTTGATATCTCCTTTTCATAGTAAACGAAGGTATATTAGTTTTTTCTAATTTCAAATAATGTGAAAGTGTAACAACAAATACTCTATTAAGTTTTGAAAGTACGTATCAGTCTTCTTTAAATTAGAATTGGCAACACATTTAAGCTATTAAAGTTAACCTTTCAGTTTTGGGAAAGTGAATAGATTTTATGGGAAATATATTATATTTCCTGTTATATGGTGTATTTTAAATTTAAAAGTTAGATTTATTACTTTCATTTTTCTGTCCACAAAAACATACGAAAATTAAAAGTCACTATAAATTTCTTAATCCAACTGTTAGTTTTCATTTGCGATTCTTGTTTGTTCAATTTATCAGTATTATTTTATTTCAAGTTCTTTGCAACTTATATATTTTGGAAAATTACGTTCTTAGTCAATTGACAAAAAACATATCAAAGCTAAAAAAATGAATAAGAATAATGTTCAAACTCTCTGACATTTGTATTAAGATTAAACGTTGTAAATTTATTAAACTGGATAACATCTTAAAATACTTTCATTTCATCCTCACAGTTTATTCGATGTCTACTGTGGAAAAAAAATGAAAGAAATTATTAGTTTCGTACTTACCCTTGCTTCAAAAGACTAATATCTATGACCAGCCGGGTACCGTCGCTTGCATACATAGCATAAAAAATATTTAAATAAAGTTTAGCAAATTAAAGATCGGAAAATATACGAGTTCGGAGCCCGATGTGGCCTTCTCCGAATAGCCCAGATGTATTGCGGGTTGGCCCGCCACACTTCATGGTCATTTTAAAGCGAAAATATAAATCCTCTTTATTCCCTATCCCGTGGGAATTTCGAAAAATCCGGCCGTATTCCTTGTCTACATCATAAAGGGAACCACTGTGCAAAATTTCAGCTTTCTAGGTCCAAGGGTTTGGAGTGGGTGTTGATGAGTCAGTGAGTGAATGAGTGAGTCAGGACTTTTCTTTTTATATATACAGATTACATTGATTATGTCTAGCTCGCTTTTAATGAAGTGGTTGATAAATTAAAGGGAATGATAAATTCGTTTGATTAATGCAATGTAGTTGATGAAATACTTTGAATGATCACTTACTTACAAGTTGCACAATAAATTTTATAATAATTCATAAATTCCATCCTTATTCTCAAGCACAAGAATAAAAACAACTTTTGGATAAATATTTATTTTACAAACCTATGCAAGCACTGAACCATCTGCAAAACAAATCAATAATTAATTTCTCTATCCTGCCACTAAACAACGAAATTATCCCCCTTATTGATTCCTTATTTAAAATATAATTTTTAATGTTTAATAAATTAATATATAGACAACTCTCGGGCTTATTCATGAGCCTCTCAGCCTCAGCGATTTTGGCTGAGATTGTGATGGCTTACGTAGGGTCAGGCCTTTATAGTTTATGATAACAAAGCATTGGACAGCGCCCTATATCACAGATATGTGGACGATTTATTTTTTATAGCGATCCTTCAGCACAGGACCACATTCTCCAAATTATCACTTATGTACACCCCGATATCAAATTTAAAAAGGAAGAAGGGTATACAGCCACCCAATCCATATCATTTCTCGATGTTCTAATCCGACGTATTGATAATTATTTTCAAACGTCAGTCTTTCGTAAACCTTCCTCCTTACCCATCACCCTTAATTTTAACTCATCTTGCCCATTGCCTTTCAAAGTAAACATAATAAAAATGTTAGTTAATAGAGCGCACAACATATCCAGCAATTACACACTTTTCCACTATGAAATTCAAAAATCAGATCTGTTTCATCCTTAACGATTATCTCCCTAAATTCGTGGACAAACATATAACCTCGTCCACTCGCTCATATTATCACAACACAAAACAAAACCCAGACAATAAATATGTTTCGATTCCTTTTCATCCTGAACTGTTCCAAGCCTTATTCAAAGTATTACAACCGGCCCATATTGCCTTAACTTCCCCAAGCAGGAATACTTTGTCTAAATTATGTAACCGGCACACTCCAATCACTCACAACAACCCTTGAACCAATAAGGTGTAGTGTACTCCATTCCCTGCTCAAATGGAGAACTATGTAAATAGAAAAGGGAAACCAAAGAAAAATTGAAGACGAATTTACGAGCACCAATATGCCCTAAAAAACGAAGATCTCAATTACAATACATACACATAAGATGGGACACACCTTAGACTTCTCCAAAGCATCTATAGTGTGTAAAGAAAATAATTCATTTTTGCATAAGTGTAAGGAAACCTTCTAACATACTAACGGACCTTTCCGCATACAACGAATGTCTATCTGTACAAAGCATTGCACAATATGGATTCCGTAAAAGAAAACGGAGAAAAGCAAAAACCTAAACTCAAAAAAAAATAAAAATAAAAAAACAAAAACAAATAAAAAGTCCCGCTTCCCATTCACACTTCCCTCCAAGTCATTATAGGCCTGACCCATTACGTCATATGAGCCTCACCCCACAGACACTTTCAATTTGAATAATCTCGCTGCTATATAACGCATGTTTTAACTTTTAATCACTCAACCAGATGATGGCTTCGTTTTGAGAAGTTGAAACTAGTAGTTCCTGTTTTTTTAATGTTTTTAATGTTTTAACAATTTTTATTCTGTTGACTAGTGCGACGGTGTCATTCTTTCAAATGATTTAATTTTGCACACGTTAAAATTTATTATATTGTTTTAAGTTAAAGTTAAAGTTGCGATCAGGCCCAGAGGACCGCGCAATGCTGCTGGAGGGTAGGCTCCAGAGATCAGAACCTACGGGACAAAGTTGAGGACGGGGGGTCGGCCCGTCACTCGCCCGCCTTTAACTCCCGGGAAAGAAACCCGGTACCCATTCTATAGAGGGCTGGGTAGACCCTAGGGCCCGTTTGGAGGGGAAAGAAGCGTGGAAAAATTCCCGTCCTCCGCCAAGGCCGGGAATCGAACCCCCCATCTCCAACCCGCAGCCAAGCGCCCTTACCCACTCGGCTACCGGGCCCACATTATATTGTTTTAGTAATAGTAATTAAAAAACGAAGTTAATTATTTTTAATTTCTTTCATTCATGTGGCTTTGTTTCTAAATATTACTCATCGCTACCTTATCTAATGTTGTTGAATTTCCCAGGAAATGCTTTCCTCAGTTTTTCAATTTCATACAATTTCGTTATCCTAATGATATCGTCATTCTCAGAAATTTTAGACGAAGACCATACTTCAATTATCATTGAAAAAAAGCCTATCTCGCTAAATTCGTAATAAGCTGACTATATTCTGTTATTAGTGTCGTACTTCTTTTACATACAGGGTGGCCGAGAAGTTCCCGTACCGTTTATTATGTTATTTTTATATTTGCTATTACAAATACTATCAATAAGTAACAGATGATAGTGAATCTCTTAAAACTCCTTAATTCTTATCACGAACGATATTTAGATTGAGACTCAATCCAACAGAATCCAGATATGAACAGATGAATTTATCTCTTGTTGAGTCTGATGAACTTTCTGATGATGATAGCCTATGTCACAAATGTTTTAAGAATGCGACGATGATAACTTGTTTTCTGTTAGCTTTTGATCTTTAAAGACAAATCTTTAAGGAATTAAAAAACTTTTAAGATTTGAAGTAAAGAAACTACGGGAAGCGATTTCTTGGAAGAAAAAGTGGTTCGTTTATGTATTGGATGTGCCCTACCAAGAATCAAACTTCCCCATACAGATATATTCAAGTGATATTACACGTCATTCACTATATAAAGCGACATCATAATCTAAATATGTACAGGGCCGGGAAGTTGTCATACCCCTCATGTTAAAAACGAAGACAGTAATGGATGAATGCCAAGAAAACCTTCAAAATTAGATCTGCAAAGACTTTTTCCTAAATAAAGGAATAAATGTAACAAAATATCTAGATTAAATGTAAACTTCTTTAAGAAAAATTAAGTTCGAATAGTAAGGAATAGGTTCTTAAAAATTATTATATTATAATTATGCTTACATGTCTTCATTTAATTCATGCAACCATTTGCTTAATGGTTCTTTTCGCACTTGTTATTGTAGGGGAAAGTCGTGTAAGATGACGAACTCGGTATTTCTCCGACGCATTCATAGATAGGAGCACCTGTCCAAGCACTTTCTGAGACTCAGGTGATTAGTAACGAAGTTCACTGCAGGGGATGTCGGGCCAGATTGTTTTGCGGGCAATAGCGACTAAAGATGTGTTTGTTTCCCGTGCGTTTGCAGTTTTTGGACTTCACAGCGTAAGGAATTATTCGACTACGTTAAGTTGTTTTTGCTCTTTCATAAAATATTCTCAAAATACAACTCATAATATAAAGAACCATGTGTGGTGTAGGTTGTTTACGATAATCTAAGGTAAATAAGTTCTAAACCAAATTGGCAGCGTGGGGTAAGATGACGAATGACAGGGCGGGTAAGATGACGAGAAGTTTGCTTAGTTTGTCATCTTATCCAACATGTTTCTGAGTACCTTTTATGAATAGCTTTAGTTCTATTTTAAAAATTCGTTTTGAAACTGAATTTTAGTTGCAGTTATTTTTTTTTATTTTATTTTAAATAATCATGTATGACTGTTTATCTATGAATGTTTTAGGTATTATAAACAACGAAATTATACAAGGAAAAGTGAGATAAGGAGACAATGAATTCAGCTATTGCTGAAGTAAAAGATAAAACCTCAAGTGTAAATGCTGCAGCAAAGAAACATAACGTGGCAGAGCCAACACTAATGTTCTTCTAAAGTTTTGTTGTACCTAATTCTTCGAAGTTTTATTTCATTACGAGCAATCTGTTATTGTATTTTAAGCGTTTCCTCTTTGACTTTTTTACTTCATGCCACACGTTAGTAAGTGAAGTTATTTCTCTGCATTTTTAAAATAAATGCTTCTATCTTAATGTATTACTTTTATCTGTTCGCCATCTTACCCATCCCCTTTTGTCATCTTACCCCTTAGGTAAGATTACGAAAATTACTTTTTTTTTTTTGGTGACATATTTTTCATAATTCGAGAGAGTAAAACAGCATTTCATATTTTTTTACTGAACATCAAGGTTACAAGAAGTGTCCTTTCAAATTTCAGGTTTTTAAACCACTTACTAAGCCGAGGGACAATCTCTAAAGCTTAAGTTCGTCATCTTACCCTACCTTACCCTACATATGTAAATTTTAAGATGTTTGGATATATTAAGGAACGTAGTACAACGCTGCATTAAGGTGCGGACAGACCGAAACTCCAAAAACATACCAAAGCACATGTGGACAGATATTGGAATGCGTTGGATTCGATGTGCACAGCATTAGCGAACGCACCCCAATGCATTCCAACGGTTTCCAAGGC
>JAFIDM010000001.1:35423291-35463858 GCA_023159025.1 Thereuonema tuberculata
AACGCTAACCTTCGTGTGCTGACAGAAGGAGTTCTGTTCACAGTCTCCAGAATCTCCTCCTGTTCTTCTGGAGTTGTAGACCTTGGTCGTCCCCTTCCCAATCCAGGAGAGTGAAATTTTCCATACTCGCACAGACGGTGATGGAGACTTACAAATGTCTTCCGATCTGGACATTGTCGCTGTGGGTACCTCTCCTGGTACAAACGACGAGCCAGCGCAGCATTGCCGTCTGCCTTACCGTACATGAAGTGCATCTCTGCCAGCTCCTGATTTGTGTACATGACACACAGTCGAACGCCAAACACACCACTGAATTTAACCTTCGCCTCGGAATGATCTGTCAGAGTGCCCTCTTAATGTGTCCTTTGACGGCAACGACCTGCGGAAAGAAAAACGTTCAATGAGACATCGATGTGAGGTCTGTATTCAAGCAGGAGGTGGTCAATTTGAACATCTTCTGTAATGGCAACGACCGGCGGAACGAAAAACGTTCCGGTGATTTCCGGACATATGAAGCATTTCCGGACATATGTTGTAATGAACTATTTTGATTGTCTACATGTGGGAAATACATACCTGAAATTATGCCGTGTATTTTTGAAACACCCTGGTATTGTGTGTAGCCTATATTATTAAAGGATATTACCCCTTTAGTAATTCCTCTCAGCAAATACCGTAATAGGGGAAGACTTCGTGCGAAGGTATCTTAATCTTCGAAAATAGCCAATTTACACATTTAGCTGTTATTAAATTCTAATTAAAAACTATGCAAACTGTCACGTTGTGGAATTGGCAACATGACACGATTGAAATCTTGATCTCTGAGGGAATATATTTTGATTTTTAATAATTGAATTGTTGTAATTATGTATTTATATTTTTTTATTTGGTAAAGTCTTGTATATTATTATTGTGATATTTCATGGTTAAATATTATTTTAATGGTTTGAGCTTATTTAGAAAACAATTTGTGCGAAAGAAAAACAAAAACTTCGAAAAAACAGTTGTGCGTTGATTGAGTGATCACGTGGTTTTATTTGTTTCGTTTCCCATGGGAACAAAAAGAGAAAAGTTAAGTATACTCTGGCGGGAAAAATCAGATCAGTTATGAATCTGAAACACACGGGCAAAAAGTACACCCAATCAGTCTAAACATTTCAGGAGAGGGAGCGTATTCTAAAACATATATAATTACATCCCTAAGTGAACTAACGCAATTTTCAGTAAGTGAAACTCTAAATTAAATATAAATTCTATACACACTTTGTTACATTAGAAAGCATTAAAAAATGGCATAAATAACAATATAATCTTAATAATCTTAATAGAGAACAAAAAAAGGTCAATGGCAATACTTACGGATACGCCAGTAAAAAAAGCTCTGCAAGAAGAGCAACGAAAATCTAAAGAAAGAAAAGAAAGAGTAGCAACGAAAAACGGCCAACAGTCTCTAAAAGCAACATAAACAAAAAAACACAAATAGAAGCAAAGGAAAAGGGATAAAGAGGAAACAATTACAGATGATTAGTGATGATGAAGATGATGAAGATGCTGTGTGCCTCTCCTGTTTGAAGAACTTTAAAAAAAGCAAACCATGGCAGGAGTGGATTCAATGTACGCAGTGCAAGAGATGGGGTTTATTTTACGAATGCCTCAACTGCAAAGAAGATTTTTCTAGTGAAAGTGATTAATTAATTCAATGTATACCTATTTGATATTATTCATTTACGACTTTCAACTGCATAATGATTATTTGAAATTTTCACTTGAATATGTAATACCTTAGGTAGTCTATGTTAAGTTGAACTTTATTTCATGATATCCTAAATGGCATGTTATTTTATATTCAATAAAAATCTTACTTTAAATGTTGTTATTCTTACCCGGACCAACGTGCCCCATGGGGTGATCCAGCCTGCCCCTCTACCACTCTACCACTCTACCATTTTTGCTTTGCGAATTAATACCAATTTTATTTATGAATATAATGAAATGAAATCAAGTATTTACATTCTTGAATAGTTCCCGATTCTGAAAAAAATAAACGCAATGAAAAATCTCTTAACAAAAAAAAAAAAAATTCAACAAAAAAAAGTGGACCGCTCTGTCCCGGTCTCCCCTATAGGTTAACTTTTAGTGTATTTCCCCTTTTTTTTATCTTGGGATTATATTGTGCACGTTAAACTTTTATGACCAACACTTTACCTAAAGACTCACTAGAACTCATACTTCTCTGTAATCACATACAAATAGATCTTCACTTACGAACATTTGCAATATTCTTGAGTCAGCAAGAAATTCTAGAAATTGTGTGAAAGAATATTTGCTTGAAATGTGGGACTAAACACGCGTTTTGCGATCGCGTTAGATTGTTTTATTTCCATTTAACCATTCCAAAGCGGGAAAGTGGATTAATGGCCTCTTCAAAAGTATTCAAATTAGAACTGAAAGAACGCCGTTAATTGTGTTTTTTTTCAGCAGCAAGTGTTCAAAGTGCATACTTAATTTCAGTTCAAGAAAATACTGACAATTTTGTAACCTTAATCACATTTTTGTGATATTCGCCAAAATGAAATAATTAAACGGCAAATAATAAGATTTAATAGTAATACATTGGAAGAAAACTGATGGTATGTTACTCCAAATTAACTGAATACTAAACTAAATATTTCTTCTTTAGATATATACCATTCAGTTGTACAACCATCTTGTAAGAAATTCACTGCTAGCAGAAGTAACGATATACAAATTGTATCAATTGGACCTGGTCAACTCATTAACTACTTTCTGGGATTCACTTTCGAGAGCAGTTTATACGTTTTCATCAGATATATCATAACGCAAGACAGGCAACTTAATACTTATCTGTATACAACATTGGACATGCACCTGATGTCAGTACGAGCACCTCGTGCCATTAAACGCGCATTAGTGACCGTGCGATAATTACAATGTCAGGCACCGTGGCGGTTGATGTTACAGCAACAGGTGTCCGTGATTAAGTTTATTTATGAGACGAAGGGTGATATCTCTGAAACAAGACGTTTATTTGATGAAAGTGACTGCAATCAAAAAGAAATTTGAACTGTTGCAACAAAACATGCTGCGAAATCGTCTCACGCCACAATTACTACCGAAGAGAATCAAAACATCATCGCCTCCCTCTGGTGAAAAGTTCGAAAAAGTGACCGGGTCCAACTGATACACCCTGTGTATTAACCTAATATAGTTATGTTATGTTATGTTAGGTTATGTTATGCTTTAAGGCCATGGATACACCCTATTATAACGCGACCTTTTTAGGCCTGTTGTATGTACTCTAGAATTTACGCAGATTACCCAGAAATATAGAGAAAGAGAAGCAGAAACAGACAAACACAGGAAAGAAAGCAAAAAAATCCATGCAGGCTCCGGGATTTGAACCAGTTGCAGACATATCACCCTAATAGCAAGCTTCCCCATTGAAGTGATAGTAACGACTAAGGGTAACTATCCAATAGGTTTCAAAAAAATAATTTCAGACAGCAAAATAATTTAGGTCTTTCTAAACTGTTTTATTTTATTTTTTTTGAGATTAGCATTCTTCCACTTAGTAACCATAATTGGCGTAGATAAACCTTGATGAACCTGATAAATATTGAAGTTTACAATATTTAATAAAATCAAAATTGAAATACAACAAATTAAAGTTATTTTTCATTTTTGAAAAGTTAAACATTCTTTACACTATTTCTCGCATATGTAATGCCTCTCACCATCGTCGCAACTAAAATCAGTCCAGCATTTTTCATTTCTCTTAACTGCCATGCAATTCAAATTGTTATCTTTGAGTGGACGTCCAGGACACCATTTCATGTTTTTATCTTCAACTGGTTGTGAAAGTGAATGCCATATCCACAGACCTTCCTCATCGTCATCATTAGCAGAAGTCCAGTAGTTCTCAACTTCAGCTAAAAGTAAAAAAAAAAAAATTAATTATTAAATGCACTGTTGTGTAATAAGAAATTGAAAAACTACACAGAATTCTGATAGAAAATTGCTCCACTTCTTATATTTTACTTATCTCATTTAAAACATTGGAATTCCCGACAATAAAAACCAATTAATTACTTTTTCTATAAATAATATCTGTTTTTAATCTTCACAGTCAGTAAAATAACTAAAGAATTATTAGTCTTAATAAAATTATATTACGGATGTAGTAGCTGATATCGTAAACCAATTAATTGACTGAGGGTGGTGGTCTCAAATTGGCACCACCTTTCCTTCCAGAGTTCGTAATACAACTCCTGACGGAATATTATAAAGCACTTAAAAACATTGGCCATTTACCCTGAAGAGTTAATCACAAGGGGCACAATAAAAACTATTAACAGTTAATTGAAATTAAACAATTAGAACTAGTAGTCGCACTCTGCTTTTATGTTTGATATTGCATTATTTTTACACAATTACTTTTGCAGATATCAGAAATAATTTACTTTTGGTAAAAAAGGAACCTGTGTTATTCTGTTTTCTATTTTTCTCTGTCTACGCCAAGAAACCTAACACGAAAACTGAAATGATACAGTAATATGAATTTTAAAAGTAACTTACGGTTGTGCTTCTTTAAGTAAGTGGTCATCATTGCCATTTTGAGTTTGATATCCTTATTAAATGATACCAGTTGACCTTCTTTCTCTATACATGCTTGAACAGCATCATACCAAGTGAGTTTGTCATGACTTATGTAGTAACATTCATGACCAATTGCCACATACGTAGATGGACAATGATCTGCTGCCCAACCTATAACAGATAGTAGTAGTTAATGTTACATTTCAATATTCCAAAATAAATAGACAATTGCACATAATGAACATCTTCGTATTTTACTTTAGAAATCAGGTTTTCAGGAAAGTAAAACAATAAATAAATAAATTTAAATGTGTTTTTTATATTTATGTTAGGATATATTTTAGGGAAAATTCTCCAAAACAAATTCAGGACCATTATCTTTCCTTTCATAGATATATTGAAGTGTTAACGAATCTAAAATAGATGTAGCAATAGTTGTATTCATATAACCTCATGACGTCATATTCAGAACGTTGACGTACCCTTGATGTGGACATTGGTGTTTTACCTGTTTGAGAATAACTTCGATGACATTTTTCTTCTTTCAAAGTACAAGATATGTTTCAGTAGTTTAGTTCACATTTACATGATTTTTTTTTTATATTCTAGAATTCAGAACAGGTATACATGAAATTTATCAAAATAAATGAGTAAAATTTTTAGTTTGTGATTTGCATATTTTTTTATACAATCTTTTTTGAATTCTCTTATAAATACAGCTAAATCATTTCGAAACACCAAGTAATTACAAATAATACTACACAATTTTGCTAGTTATTAAATATTGCAGAATATATTCTTACCATTTTCGTTAGCATCTCCATCTACAGCCTTACAGCTTACAATCGCTACAACTAGAATACACAATAATTACATAAAATAGTCTTATTTATATATATAAAAGATAATGAAATAAACAAATTTGCTTATTTTTACGATTCATTGTATAGTGATACTTAAAATGCGCAAATAAAGCTTAAAAACATATACTTGAACATTACCTGACAGTAACAATATAATGGTCTTCATGGTGCTGTCTAATGAAACCTTTACTTCAGGTGAAATTGACTTTGTCTGATACTGTCTACTTGTCTTGCTGTCCAATGAATCTATCTTTTTATATACTAATGGATTTCTCATTATCTGCTTCGAAGATAAAAAAAAACCTAATTCAACGATATGATTAGGACGAATTTTCTTATTAATCTCAGCTAGATCTTTTTCTATATATTGATTTTTATCTCTGGCGATTTGGATTATGATTCATTGAAGTTATTCCTTATAATTTTGATATCACATTTTCATAATAAAAAAGTCTTTATCAGTTTTAGTTTAATAATTTGAAATAATGGAAAAGAATATTGGCTAGTAATCTATTAAATTTAGAAATTACTTATCAATCGTCGTTCAATTATAAATGGCAATTAATTTAAGATACTAAATTCAGCCCTTTATGTTTTATATACTTTTTAATGGAAATATATTAGAAAATTTTCTCTTATATGGTGTATCTTTTTAAAAAAAAAGTTAGATTTGATTAATTATGTTAATTTTTCAATCCAGAAACACACAAATATTGAAAGTCACTATTCATGATACAACTGTTTCATTTACTTCGCGTTTCTTGATTTTTCAATTTATCAATATGATATTCTTAGAAGTTACTTTTAATTTTCTTAAAGTTCTCATATTCAGAAAAATTATATTTAAAAGATATTTAAAAAAAAAAAAAAAAAAAAAAAAAAAGATAACAAAAGCTAATAAACAAATAATTGTAAATTCAAACTCTCTGAAATTTGAATTAAAAATATATTACTGTATATTATAAAGTAGAAAATAATTTAAAATAGTTTCATTTCGTCCTCACAGTTTATTCAATGTCTGTTTTTGAAAAGCATGAAGAAAATTATTAGCTTTGTGCTTATCCTTGTTTCGAAATACGATCAGTAATCATTACATTCATTACATGTACCTCTCTTTTAATGGGATGTGGTATGCAGGGCCGTTTCTACCATTAGGTAAGACTAGACGGCCGCCTAGGGCGGCCGAAGGACGTTATTAATTATTAAACAAAGAATTCTGGAAAGAGGCTCGTGCGCTATCTCGCGACTTGAGATGTATCCTCTCCCTCCTGAGCCCTGTGCACACGTGTGCACAAGGACATTTTTGTCTCGCAGGTCATTCTCAAGCGTAAGTTGTATTGAGTGGTGTCAATAAGGGTGGGGAGGTGCGGCATTTGAAAGGGAGGGGTGGCATTTTTCAGTTCTCGCCTAGGGTGTCAGAACACCTAGAAACGGCTCTAGTGGTATGGTTAATAAATTGAAAGGAATAATAAATTTGGTTTTTAATGTAGTTTTGAATGAACATTTATTTTTCAATTTACACAATAAATTTTATAGTAATTGATAAATTTCATCCTATTCTATTAGGAAAAAAAATAAAAAGAACTTTTGATTCAATATTTGTCTTAGAAACTTCTAAATTATTATCAATTCTTTGAAATGTTTTCTACAGTATTTTATCAACATGCTCAATGAATGCAAACTCTTTTGAAAAGATTTTTTTATTACAAATTTATTTTTTTAATATTTTATTTCAAATCTATTCCATAGAAACAATCTATATTACTAAAATCTTTTATTTCTCTGTCTGTCTGAATGGAAAATAGAAATAATTTTTACAATGAAGTTTCCGCGACGGGAATTGAATCTGCAACCTTCTGATCCGAAGTCGGATGTGTTATCCATTAGGCCATATGGACTACAACTCTTTTCATATTGTTTTTTGACTTATATCTCCGCAATTGTTGTGTTGTTGTTGTGCCCCAATGTTAGTGCAACAATGGAAAACGGTTTTTCATTTTTTATTATCACGAGGAAGTCGACAAATTCAAAATGAGCATTATTGAACTTCAAAATAATGCGTTAACTGCTTTCTTTGGAATCGAGTTTTGTTAGATTATCTTAAATTTTATTTTCTTCTTATTATTACTTTTAATAATTGAATTGTACCTTATTAATATATTTTTGTAAAAACAACTAAACTTATTGATTCACGTGTTTTTGAAATTTGTTTAAGCTTCCCACTATTTTGTTTTGTTGTACTTATTCCAATTTTATTATGCTTAAAAAAGAGATGGCTTGAAAAGAGTCTTCAAAACTTAAAAATGTTGATTTAACCCCTTTCATTGGAATCGATTATTCTTGGATTATCTCATATAAACCATCGTTTTATCATCGATAATCAATTAGTATCGAAATGGACAACGAGAGAAAGGATGAGATCTTTTCAAAGAACTGTTAATAATGTCGTAATCTCGGCCATTCTTGACTACAGGTAAAATTTGTCTGAAGTCTCCGCCAAAGAGGAAAATTTGTCTAGATTCACAAGTCATCAGAATTTGGTTATCTTCACTCGAAAGAATAGTCACAATCAATTTGTCGCCAGGAGTATCGTGTATAACCTATGATCTTCATTTAACATCTATATCAACCAACGTCCATCTAAATAAATCTCTTCTTCAAATATCTATAACGAACAATCTGTACACGGGATGATGGCCTAGTTTATCATAATTTAAATAAGCAGTAGAATATATAATTTATTTATCAAATACTTATTTGAACAACAATTATGATTATTCTAAGAATTTTTAACCTGGGGTGACAAAGTTTAACATATATAGGCATAGCATGAAGGCATATATTTACAACTTAAAATAAAATAAAAATAACAGTCATGACGATTCAGATCTCCAATTAGCGAGGCCTGTTGTCAAGTTGGAAAAGGCCTCAAAGGCCTCACTAATTGGAGACCTGAAACGTTTTTAGTGTTTTTTTTTTAGTGTGTTTTTTTTTTCATTTAATATTAATTGTAAATGTGTGCCTTTATGGTATGCTATATTTCAATACAATAATGATTTATCAATGTGTAATAGTTACTACATAACATTTTCTGATTTTCAACAGCTAGGATCATTGTGAAGCAATCAATGAGGGCTGAAGTTTTAAATTTTGCACTCTAATTCCTTTTTAATGTAATTTTTTATTATCCATAGAATCCTTATGGGAAAGAAATATTCTGAAAAAAAGGGATTATTGGCTTGAGCTTCCAGACAATGACTTGCAGCTGACATTATTCACATTAGTCCTTAAAACAAAGATAAGATAAAAAGACAAACAGTTATGCAAAGAAAGCTATTATGAAAATACAAAAGTAATTCAATGATATGATTAGGATATTTCATAATTTAAGGAATTTTATGAACAATTTTCTTATTAATCTCTGTTAGGTTCTTTTTTTTATAAATTGATTTTTATCTCTGGCGTTTCAGATTATGATTCATTAAAGTTATTCCTTATAATTTTGTTATCTCCTTTTCATATTAGTTTTTTATAATTTGAAATAATTACGTATCAGTCGTTGAATTATAAGTGACAATATATCTAATAAATAAAGTCAAGCTTTCAGATTTTGGAAAAGATGTATTTTTTTAAGAGCAATAAAATCCAAAACTTTCTATTATTTGGTATATTTATTAAGTTCATTACATACGGATATATTGGTTTTTATTAGCGACTAGCAGAATACCCGTTTTTTGTATGGGTAGCAATGATGTGGTTGAGAACCAAATTGAAATTGTGAGATCACTTCGATACTTTCACAGTTTGTACAAAAATACTGTGATAGGTAAAAAGTAATATTATATTTGAATTTTTAACTCGAAATCCCTAGATATGAGATTAATACATAAGTCGGAGAATGTACGACTTCCCACCCGTTTCTCCTCTTCTCCACACTCGTTACACTTCAAATCTTCACCCAGTGCATAGAAACTCATGTAATAATTATAAATCTATATCTATGCCGAAAACCTGTGGAAGTATCTTTCAGCTGCCCATCCCCTCACCGCCTTCCGGTTTACGCCCCATACTTCTAGTTTCTGCCTGCAGGTTAATATCTGACGCTATTACGCACAATAAATATTTTAGTTCCAATTGTTTAACAACAATTTTTTTGTGTTTCCAATTGTCGCCTCCAGATGCATAACTGACGCTTTCAAGAAAGTTGACCCCCCACCCCCGCCGTTTGCACCCCTAGGACGCCAATATCGAAAATTCGTCGAATACGAGTCTCTGATTTTGACAAAGAACTCTTATTTTAAATTTCTTATTTCTAGCTCATACCGTTTCCGAGATGTGCATATCCTTTGGCCAAGAGCGAAGCGCCACCTCCTGCCATCTAGTGTGAAAACAAAAAAGTAAATAAAGAAAATGAATGGACATCATGAGAAGCCATCAAAAATCAGGAAGCGTTTTCCTTGTTGCTGCTGACAGATAGTTAATGGTCATCCCCCACCAAAACTAAAAAAAAAAAAAGCTATTTTTATAATTTTACATTGTTTACAGTAAGGAACCTTAATTGAATGCCAAATTTTAAGTTTGTAGCGTATAAGCAAGTTTGTTAAACATTTGTCACAGAAGAAGACACATACATACACACACATTCACAAATTTCACTTTTATATTATAGATTATTGATTTTTCAGTTTGTCAGTACAATTTTCTTTGAAGTTTTTTGCACCATTTTTATTCTGAAAAAATTACATTCTTAGACCGTTTTACAGAAACGAGGAAGGGTCAAATTCAAAATCTCTAACATTTGTATTAAGCTTATTTATTGTAAATTTATTAAAATGCAGAACATCTTAAATTTTTTTTTTCTTTGTACATACTGAAATATTTTTTGCTTTCTTTGTTCAATGTTGTTTAAGTTTATTTTCCTAAATATAAAAATAGTGCATGTTAAAAAGGTGTTTTTGTTTTATTTTGTAAATCCTCTCGTGACCCCTAGACCTTTATCACGACCCCCCCCCCCTAGGAGTTCGCGACCCACACGTTGGAAACCACTGTTCTAAAGCTTAAAAATACAGACATCTTTGGGCTAAATATTTATTTTAGAAACTTCTAAACTCAATTCAGTTCTTTGAAAATGCTTTACAGAACATTCTATAAATAAGCTCAACGGATGCCAAACTCTTTTACCAAGTGTTTTTAATATTTTATGACAAATCTATTCCAAAGAAACAACATATAATTTGTATCTGTTTTAGATATAAAATTATGTAAAACTTGTTCCTATGTGAACTTTTCCGTTATTTAAAAGGAATATTTGGAAAGAAGAAATTATTGGCTTGATTTCTAGGTGGTGCTTTGCAGCTGACATTATTCTTAACATCGAGAAAACAACGAAAAGATTAAAACGTAAACAAGTTTATTATAAACAGTTAATAGAAAGTTCTGATATAAAATTATTATTATCTCATAATTTCATTAGCAATTTTTTTTCTATAAGTCAATTTCGTAACTGCATCTATTGAGAGATATCGGTTTTGGAATCAATTGATGTAAATTTGTACTTAGCCTACAGACTTTGTTTTCTAACTGATGTTACACTGCAATTTAAGAATTTCTAAAATAATATGAATAATTAATTATAATTAATAAGTTAGTGAAGGTCATAATACGCAGTTATTTTTTAGTAATTGTAATTATAAAAAGAAGTTAATTATTTTACTTTCTTTCATTCATTTGGCTTTGTTTCTTAATATTACTCATTGCTAATGTTCTTGAATTTTTCTGAAAATGCTTTCCTCAGTTTTTCAGTTTCGTACAATTTCATTATCATAATGATATCGTCATTCTCAGAAGTTTTAGAGAAACACC
This sequence comes from Thereuonema tuberculata, assembly GCA_023159025.1. Lineage (NCBI taxonomy): Eukaryota > Metazoa > Arthropoda > Chilopoda > Scutigeromorpha > Scutigeridae > Thereuonema > Thereuonema tuberculata. Next base: position 35,434,634 of record JAFIDM010000001.1, read on the forward strand.
ATACTTGAATTATCATTGAAAAAAATACTAGTTGAAAATAATAACTACTTCTATCTCGCTAAATTCGTAATAATCTGTCTGTATTCTGTTATCAGTGTCGTTTTTCTATATAAATAATCTCTACTTCTTATACCTATCACGCAATCCAGAGTAGAATTACCTAAGATTTTTTGTTCTTTCTTGAATGTTGTCTTCATAAGGGGGCGTCCATTAATTAGGTGAGTTCAAAATGGGGGGGAGTCCGGCAAAATCTCACCAAATCTCATTTTAAGGGAGGGGGATAAATGAAAATCTCACGTCAACTTTTTAATTCAGAGAATGTATATATTATAATAGATTATAACAATTTGTAATATTGTCTATGCCCGGGATTCCCCGATTTGAAACAAGTCCCCGCAAGTGTCAGATTTCATTTGGCAAAATCTCACCAAAGCTCCCTTTAAAGGGAGGGCTGAGGAGTTGCTGTGCGCCGTAGACGATAGGCTGGAGTGGCTGCACGAGGGGGATGTAGATACGTCTAATGCCTGTCTTCCTGTACTACCAAAAGACAGCGACCTCATGTGTCCAATCATTACAATAGAGGAAGCACATGAATGCCCATGGAGTGAGTGAAGATTTAGGGAAGGTGGTGTCGCAGCCTAGTTTTTTTACTTTTTACTAAATTTAATTAAATTCGTTATAGTGCACCTTAAACGTAGTATCATAATCTCCTCTTCTTTCACAGAAAATATATATTTCTTAGAAGATATCAGTACCGCTTTAGGTATTTAGTAGTTTGAAGCAAAATACATGAACATATCAATAAATTTAATTATTTAAAAATTATAGGGGAAATCTCATGTGAGGGGAAGCAGGGTCCCACCAGATCTTACCAATAACACCAAGGGGGAGGGGGGGGTCCCAATTTTTTAAAAAACCCCTCACGTAATTAATGGATGCCCCTAAGAGCAATATAAAAACATTTAGAATAACGAAAGTACAATTTGACTTATAGCCCTAGTTGCACCGACCGATTAAGAGGGGGGGGGGATGGAGATTGCCCCCCTAGAGTTTGTTTTTAACCGGATCAAACAATTAACTTCAAAAATCAAACAGATTTTTAAAGTTGACATGTTATGAATAAAGTTTGAAAAAGCAAAAGTTTATTATGCTCGTATATCATATATACTCAATCATTATTTTAAAGATTTTTGTTATTTAACGTGACTCTTTTTGCTGGATGGGAAGTCGACATCAATAATCATTTGTGCTTGTGGAATGAATAATATAACCCGTGGCGGTACAGTTTGGGCTATTTGGCAGGACAAGCTCCCCTCTAAAGTATTATTCCTCCTCGAGGAATGATATCTTGGATTCGAAGCATCCCACAAAAATCCGCCCCCTCCCACAAAAGGTCGTTTTGACTGCATTCACCGTTTATGGCTGTTTTTCGCTCAATAAATTTAATTTTTCTTTTTCCATATTTTTTAATTTTTTTTAAATACTATATATTTTTCCTCATTTTAACTTAAATTCTAAACCGGCGTAAATCTGAATCGTCGTAATTAGAACCGTCGTAAAAGGAGGGCTGCCTGTACTGCAAATGCATATCAAAACAGTATAAAGGTTTGCTAATATGGCTGTCGCCCAACATTAGGTTATGTATACGCTAAGGCTTCAACTGCAAAGTGTGGACTGAGCATTTAGAGTTGGGAACCTCATTTGAAGGATGGAGAGCAATGGAGACCAAATAATTGTTTTCATATTTTAAGTTGAAAGAAGCATCGCATCAAATTTCAAAGAAATCTTTCTAGGCTTTTAGGTTAGGAATTTTGTGAGTCAGTTTTGAGGGAGGGTGGAGACCATATCATTTGAAAGTTGAAAAGTAGTTAAAAAAAACTACAGTATTTACCAAAGTATTTTACGGTATTTGTCGATTTTTCTGTTTGCCTGTTTGTAAGCGCAATCGTTTTAAGAATAAAATGATGCGCTTACAAACAAGTAAACAGACAAATCGACAAATAGAGGACAAAAGTGTTCAAGTGAAGTAGTGAGACTTCGAATGCTCAGTAATAAAATAAAAGTCTATAATTTGTAATAAATATTAAGTTGATGTTGGAAAGTATTTGATGATTCTTCAATGTGATTTGTTATTAAGCACACAATTAAGTTCTAAAAAGTTATCGTTTTAAAAATATTCATCATTTCATTTCGATTGCAAAAGAACCTCCGATTGAAATCTAGAAGACACATTAAACATATTAAACATTTTTAAAAAATTTATATTTGATTAAATATTTTTGGTTCCAACTCCTCTTTCTTTCCACGCTTATTAAGAAGATTACAAATATCAAGATCAAAACTGTAGAATATTTTGCTTATTAAATATAGAAGAAGGTAGAATTTTAAATTATTTTAAGGAATCCTAGGTACCATATGATACATATAGTTTATCAAGGACCAACAAACTTTGTATATAAAAATCTTAGACCTGCATAGAACATGTATAGGTCACACATAAACATAGATAAACGTATATTTCTGAACCATTGTTGTATCTCAAATATACTTCGCTGTCCACGTTTTCAAAGCTGCTTAGGCAACATCTATTAGAATTAGAACTAGATGAACTTGATTGAGGCCAATTCCCGACGGATTCATGGTAAACATCCACTCTTTTGTTAATCGTTAGCACAGAAAACAATAGATGCCTGGTTCCCAGTGGGATGTAATTGTGTTCGTGATTTGTTTTGATATTATCTTCTTGAGAAGTTGATTGTAGAATGTAGATTTCAAAGTTTACTAATTTTTGTATACAGCATGAAATTCTAGAAATTGTTCCGAAGAATACTTGCTTAAAAAAATGAGATTAAATACTCAGTGATTTGGGATTGCTTTCGAGTGTTCTATCATCAATTTTGAGGCTTTCAAAGCGGAAAAATGGATTAGTGCTTTCGTAAGGATCATTCGAATGGCAGCGTGAACTAATCTTTTTCAGCAGCCAGAGTTCGAGGTGCGTAATTCATTTCTGATAACGAAACACGAACAGCAGCAATTTGTACACTCTCAAAATTATGATCAATATCTTTATAACCTTGTTCAAATGAAACAGGAAAGGAAATAGTTTAATGACTTAATAACATTAGAAGAAAATTGATGTTGTGTTATTATGAGTTAACTGAATAGTACATACGAAATATCCAGTTGTATAACAATCTCCCGAAGAAATTCACTGCTTCCAAGATCTATGTTAAGTTTTATGTTATATTATCTTAGGTTGTATTACGTCATGTTTTAGGGCCGTAGATACAAGCTACAAGTAATGTGATTTGTTTAGGACTACTGTACATACCCTGGAATTTGCGCAGACTCTGCTATAGACAAATGGATAAACGCAGCAAAGAAAGGAACAAAACCAGATTCAAACATCTCACCCTCTATGGTCTTTATTATCTTTTTTCTTAGAAATTAAGGAAATTACATTGTTCAGCCATTTTATACTTTAATAGGCATAACGGTGCAAAAGAAAATTCATGTATTAAGTTACAATCAACTAATAAGTCATGACATTTTCAATGAATATTTAACAAAATCAAACTTGCATTACAATTAAAGTATATTTTCTTTTTTGAAAACGAAACATTATTTACACTATTTCTCGCATATGTAATGCCTCTCACCATCGTCGCAACTATAATCAGTCCAGCATTTTTGATCTCTTTTTACTGCCATGCAATTCAAATTGTTATCTTTGAGTGGACTTCCAGGACACCATTTCATGTTTATATCTTCAACTGGTTGTGAAAGTGAATGCCATATCCACAGACCTTCCTCATCGTCATCATTAGCAGAAGTCCAGTAGTTTTCAACTTCAGCTAAAAGTAAAAAAAACAAAATTAATTATTAAATGCACTGTTGTGTAATAAGAAATTGAAAAACTACACAGAATTCTAAATGAAAATTCCTTTACTTCTTATATTTTACTTCTCTCATTTAAAAAATTGGGATTCCCGACAGTAAAAAACAATCAATTACTTTTTCTCTAAATAATATCTGCTTTTAATCTTACAGTCAGTAAAATAACTAAAGAGTTATTACTCTTAATAAAATTACATCTTGGTATTCAAGTTTTAATAAAATGTAGCTTAGTCATAATAATTATTATGCAGTTAAAATAAATATACTGTAGCTGAATTAGCTTGACGTCGATAATTTCTTTCAATACATCTCTTTTAATGAATAAACAATATTTGTGATCAAACGATTAAAATAATCTACATTTCAATATACAAAAATAAATTTGTTATTTTTAGTTTGTTACTCATTGTGCTGTGTCGTTTATAAAAACAATTACCGAAATCAGCCCTAGGAAATGTTTTTGTTAGCGGTCCCTAGGTTACAGCTTGAAAGGGGCCGCCTTTCCTTTTATCCTTGCTGGATGTCACTCTATGTAGTGGTCAAACGGTTAGAGATATTAGAATCAAACCTTCACCAATGTGTTCAGCTTCAAAAAAGTAGGTGACCACGTCCAAAAAATCAGACCTCTGAGACCACTCCCTGATCGGATGTGGGGGGTCAAAAGTCGGTGCTTCAATACGTTTTTCTTTTTATCATGTCTCAGCAACCGTTTGTCTGGCAAAAACGTGACCACCACCAATGTGTTCAGAAGGGTCGATATTGAGGAACGTCTATCGCCGTTTTTTTTTGCTTCTTTATCCAGAGTGATAAAGAAGCGACCACTTTTGACCCCTCAACTTCCGGTTTCCTGTATGCGTCCATTAGGTTCATTGTAAACGCTGGTTAGGTTTGCTCTACGTTCGTTTAAAATTGTGCATATTATGTGGCCGTTTTGCTTTTGACACTGTCTAAGAGCATTAATTATCTTGTTTTGTTTTTTTTGTTTTTTTAATGTTTACTATCGCTTACATCATGGATGTAGTAGCTGATATCGTAAGCCAATTTATTGACTGAGGGTGGTGGGACCGGATATGATCTTCGGTGGTGGTCCGGAAGTTTTTCCCTCGGATCTTACTTCTCCAAATCTGTCTCAAATTGGCACCATCTTTCTTTCCAGAGGGTTAATGGGATCGTAATAAAACTCCTGACGGAATATAATAAAGCACTTAAAAACATTCGCCACGTGACCTGAAGACTTATCGCAAGGAGCACAATAAAAGCTTTTAACAGTTAATTGAAATTAATCAATTACAACTAGTAATTGCACTCAGTTTTATTGTCTGATATTTAATTATTTCTACGTCGCTGTTATCATGGGTATCAGAAATAATTCACTTTTGGTAAAAAAAGACTTGTGTTCTTCTCTCTGTTTTGTGTCTTTCTCTGTCAACCCCAAGAAACCTAACACGAAAACTGAAATGATATAGTAATATTGAATTTTAAAAGTAACTTACGGTTGTGCTTCTTTAAGTAAGTGGTCATCATTGCCAGTTTGAGTTTGATATCCTTATTAAATGATACCAGTTGACCTTCTTTCTCTATACATGCTTGAACAGCATCATACCAAGTGAGTTTGTCATGACTTATGTAGTAACACTCATGACCAATTGCCACATACGTAGATGGACAATGATCTGCTGCCCAACCTATAACAGATAGTAGTAGTTAATATTACATTTCAACATTCCAAAATAAATAGACAATTGCACATAAGGAACATCTTCGTATCTTAGTTTAGAAATCAGGTTTTCATGAAAGTAAAACAATAAATAAATAAATTTTAATGTGTTTTAGATTTTTAGATGTGAGAAAATATTTTAGGAACAATTCTCCAAAACAACGTCTTAGCTTAGTCCAACGTCTTAGCTTTTAATAGATATATTCAAGAGTGTTAATGAATCTAAAATAGATGTAGCAATATTCGTATTCATAAAAACTCATGACGTCATATTCACAACGTTGTCGTACCCTTGATGTGGAATTGGTGTTTACCTGTTTGAGAATAACTTCTACGACATTTTTCTTCGTTGAAAGGACAAGATATAGTTCATATTTATACGATTATTTTTATATTCTAGAACACTATTTGAATACAATATTTAAGAACACGTATACATTAAATTTATCAAAATAAATGTGTAAAATTTTTAGTTTGTGATTTGCATATTTTTTATACAATCTTTTTTGAATTCTCTTATAAATACAACTAAATCATTTTGAAACTCCAAGTATTTACAAATAACACTATACATATTTGCTAGTTATTAAATATTGCAGAATATATTCTTACCATTTTCGTTAGCATCTCCATCTATAGCCTTACAGCTTACAATCGCTACAACTAGAATAGATAATAATTACACAAAATAGTCTTATTTAAATATTTAAAAGATAATGAAATAAATAAATTTCTTTATTTTTACAATTTATTATATAGTGATGATTAAAATGCGCAAATAAAGCATAAAAACATATACTTGAACATTACCTGACAGTAACAATATAATGGTCTTCATGGTGCTGTCTAATGAAACCTTTACTTCAGGTGAAATTGACTTTGTCTGATACTGTCTACTTGTCTTGCTGTCCAATGAATCTATCTTTATATATACTAATGGATTTTTATTATCTGCTTCGAAAATACAAAAAAAAAACCCTAATTCAACGATATGATTAGGACGAATTTATTTATAATTTTCTTATTAATCTCTGCTAGATTTTTTTTTGTATACCGGTGCTGATTTTTATCTCTGGCGATTTGGATTGTGATTCATTGAAGTTATTCCTTATAATTTTGATGTCTGTTTTTAATCATAAAAAAGTTATATTAGATTTTTTATAATTTGAAATAACGGAAAAGAGTACTGGCAATTTTTGATATTACTTATCAATCGTCGTTCAATTATAAATGGCAATTGATTTAAGATATTAAAGTTAGCCTTTCGTATTTTCTATTCTTTTTAATGGAAATATATTATAAAATTTTCTAATAAATGGTGTATTTTTAAAAAAAATGATTAATTAGGTTTCAAATTTTCAATCCAGAAACACCTACAAATATTGAAATTCCTATTTATGATCTAACTGTTTCATTTATTTCTTAATTTTTCAATTTATCATTATCATTTTCTTAGAAGTTACTTGAAAGTTCTTATATTCAGAGACATTAAATTCTTAGGCTATTTACAAGAAAGATAACAAAAGCAAATTAACAAATAATTGTAAATGAAATTTGTATTAAGAATACACAGTATTACCAAGTTCACTTAAGTAAAAATATTTTAAAATAGTTTCAGTTTGTCCTCAAAAGTTATTCAATGTCTATTCTTGAAAAACATGAAGAAAAGTATTAGCTTTGTACTTATGCTTGTTCGAAATACGATCAGTAATCATTACATTCATTACATGTATCTCGCTTTTAATGGTATGGTTAATAAATTGAAAGGAATAATAAATTGGCTTTTAAATGTAGTTTTGAATGAACATTTATTTTTCAATTAACACACCAAATTTGTGATTAATTTCATCCTTTTCTTTTGTACAGTAATGTTTTGTACAGTATTTTACCAACATGCTCAATGGATGCAAACTCTTTTGAGAAAATTTTTTTATTACAAATTTATTTTTTTAATATTTTATTACAAATCTATTCCATAGAAACAATATATCATAATTTAAATAAGCAGTTCAAGATATAATTTTTTATCAAATACTTATTTGAACAACAATAGTGATTATTGTAAGAATTTTTAACCTGCTGTGATAAAGTTTAACATATATAGACATAGCATGAAGGCATATATTTACAACTAAAATAAAATAAATATAACACTCATGATGTTTGAGGTCTCCAATTAGCGAGGCCGTTTCTCAAGTTCGAAAAGGCCTCACTAATTGGAGACCTGAAATGTTGTGAATGCTTTTTTTTTCATTTAATTTTCATTGTAAATATGTGCCTTCTTGGTATGCTATATTTTAATATAATAATGATTTATCAACGAGTGATAATTACTACATAACATTTTCTGATTTTCAACAGCTAGGATCATTATGAAGCAATCAATGAGGGCTGAAGTTTTTAAATTTTGTACTCTAATTCCTTTTTAATGTAATTTTTTATTATCCATAGAATCCTTATGGGAAAGAAATATTCTGCAAGAAAGTTATTATTGGCTTGATCTTCAAGACAATAATTTGCAGCTGACATATTCTCATCAGTCCATAAAACAAAGAGAAGATAAAAATGCAAACAGTTATGCAAATAAAGCTATTATGAAAATAAAAAAATAATTCAATGATATGATTAGAATATTTCATAATTTGAGGAATTTTATTAACAATTTTCTTAATAATTTCTGTTAAATTTTTTTTCCTATAAATTGATTTTTATCTCTGGCGTTTTAGATTGTGATTCATTGAAGTTATTCCTTTTAATTTTGTTATCTCCTTTTCATATTAGACGTATTAGTTTTTATAATTTGAAATAATTACATATCAATCTTCGTTGAATCATAAATGGCAATATATTTAATAAATAAAGCCAGGCTTCCTGGTTTTGGAAAAGGTATATTTTTTAAGAGCAATATAATATAAAAGTTTCTATTATTTGGTGTATTTATTAAGTTCATTACATACGGATATTGAAAGTCACTATGGATCACACTTTCGCACTTCTTGATCTCAACTGTTGGTTTTTATTAGCGAATCTTTTGATCAAAACTCATTCGTAGTTGAGTTTCCGTATTGGATTTAAAATTTAAACTAAATAAATTAATTAATCTTATAATTCCTAGAACTAGGATGCCATGTGTGGATGAGTCATCATCAGAATTTCCCGCCAAAACGCTAACTCGCAATTCTAAGCTGAAATTTTTTATTTCTTATTTATTTAACTTTTAAATCTATAACTATGAAGCTTTCGTATTTCACAAATTAAAATATGCTTAATTATCTTAATGCTAAATTCTAGGAAAGACAATAATTTTTTTTTTCATAACTTTAAATTCTAAAATTAAACACAATTTCTTTATGGGGAAAATATTGTCTCGTCACAATATATACTTAAAGTTGCGATCAAGCCCAGAGGACCGCGCAATGCAACTGGAGGGTAGGCTCCAGTGTTCAGAACCTATGGGACAAAGTTGAGGACGGGGGGTCGGCCCGTCGCTCGCCCGCCTTTAACTCCCGGGAAAGAAACCCGGTACCCATTCTATAGAGGGCTGGTAGACCTTAGGGCCCGTTTGGAGGAGAAAGAAGCGTGGAAAAATTCCCGTTCTCCGCCGTGGCTTGGAATCGAACCCGCCACCTCCAACCCGCAGCCAAGCGCCCTTACCCACTCGGCTACCGGACCCACCCGTCACAATATATATGTTATCCTTTATTAAATCTATTATTCTTATTTTCCAAAACCAGCTATCTCACGTTCCGATTGCATTTCGCTGTGAAAAGCGAGGGGTGTGTACTCCATCTGGTGCCGAAAAAAAACCCTCCTAGACGGTCAAGCGCCCTCTTCAATCATTTGCATAAATCAAACTTTCCATCAATCACCGTCAATGATTGGCTCAAGCGTGAAACGGGTTCCTAAACGATCAATCATGCTTGGCTCAATCGGTTGACGAAACCGTTTGATCAAAATATTGACTGTGTAGGGCCACCTTAATTTTTAATTGTAAACACGGCGCACCCACGGGGGGGGGGGAATAAAGTATTATTCCTCCTCGAGGGATGATATCGTCGATTGGAAGCATCCCACAAAAATCCGTTCCCTCCCACCAAAGGTCGTTTTGACTGCATTCACCGTTTATGGCTGTGTTTTCGCTCAAGAAATTGAATTTTTATTTTTTCACATTTTTAATTTTTTAAAAAATACTATATATTTTTCCTTATTTTAGCTTAAATTCTAAACAGGCGTAAATAGGTGAATCTACGGAAAACCTGTAATTCGTGTCACATAGCAATAAATTGAAAATGATTGAAAATATTTGGCATTTTTCAAAATCACACATTGAAGTACAAAATATACTATAGTTTAGTATAATTTTTTTTTTAAATTTTATGGAATTTCCGTAAAAAAAGTTATCCACAGAAGGTGATTCGTCACTTCCGTGGACTGTCACAAGCTACAGTTGGATAGCTTCTAAAGATCCAAACTGCTTTATTTTTTAATGTTTTTCAAATAATATATATATTGTGAAATCAGAAAATACATAAATTTAACATAATATTGAGTGAAATTTTTTTTCGAATTATCAGTAAAATTTTTTTGCAACCTCAAGTCTTGTCACAAGGTTTAGCCATCGCTTTTGTGGACATTCCTAAACTTTCTAAAAAATCCACCCGATGCGCTGGTTGTCTTCCATTTCACTTAAAAACAAAAGTTTACACGGCGATTTTGGATCGGGAAGTGATTTTATTCGTCTGAGTCGCACATTTGTCAGGAAAATATTATTTTTTTATTCATTTTTCGTCATTTGCACAGCTCATCCCATCACTTCTGTGGTCTTGTTTAGAACTTCATTTTTCTATGGAAAAATGATTATTTCTAGGCATGATAATTGAAATATGGTAAACTTAATTTTCTGAATGACACGTGTTCCTAACCTCAAAATGAAGAGCACATGGGTCAAGAAACATAAGTATTCGTCACTTCCGTGGACATCACTTCCATGGATATTTGGGGTCCATGGAAGTGATGATCAACAATAGCGGCTACTATGTTTTTCAGAAGACTTCTCTTTCACTTCCAGTCTTTGTTAAATGCCAATAAGGATATTTATAATTATATAAATATATATAATATAATATATTTTTATTTTTTTTAATTTTGGCCTTGTATGTCAGTCCACGGCGGGACGCAAGGCGTTCCCCCTAAGAACGGCGGGAACACTGGTCGTAATCACCCCGACTGACCAGGTGACTGGGGTGATGGAAAGAGAAGAGACAAGGGACAGAGAAGAAGTAGACAAACACATGAAAGGAAAGTGAAACAGCCATGCCACTGCCGGGATTCGAACCCAGGTACTGGCGCATTGGTCGCCACGGCTGGCCGCCGCCGAGACCGCACGGCCACGCCACACGGCATATAATATATGACATATGTAATTATCTATTTACATTTTTATAGACGTTTAAGATTGACAGTCTGATTCATTTTTATTGTACATGATTTCCTCTTTTGATAAAAAGTTCCTTTAATTCATAAATTATAGTCTTCTATTTATTTATTTCATAGTTTTCCTATGTAAATTCACTTTTTCGAATATAATTTATATTAAAATTCGACATCGTTATCAACACAAGTCACTTCTGTAGACATAGGCCTACCATCATTTTTTTTTATAAATAACCAAAATGCGTTGACCTGAACCACATATATAATGGATGTAAGAACGTCAAAAGCAATCATCTCAATTTTTTTGAAAAGGAAATCTTGTAATTTAAAATCTCCAAATTTTTTGACTGAAATTGCAGGTTTTCTGTAGATTCACCCAAATCTGAATCGTCGTAATTGGAACCGTCCTAAAACCGTCCTGCCTGTATTGCAAATGCATGTCAAAACGCTTTAAAGTTTTGCTAATACGGCTGTCGCCCCAACATTAGGTTATGTATACGCTAAGGCTTCAACTGTAAAGTGTGAACTCAGCATTTAGAGCTCGGGACTTCATTTGAAGGATGGAGAGCAATGGAGATCAAATAATTGTTTTCATATTTTAAGTTGAAAGAAGCATCGCATCAAATTTTAAAGAAATCTTTCTAGGCTTTTAGGTTAGGAATTTTGTGAGTCAGTTTTGAGGAAGAGTGGAGACCATATCATTTGAAAGTTGAAAAGTAGTTAAAAAAACTAAAGTATTTACCAAATTGTATTTTATTCTTAAAATGATGCGCTTACAAACAGGCAAACAGAAAATCGACAAATAGGGGATAAAAGTGTTCAAGTGAAGTTGTGAGACTTCGAATGCTCTGTAATAAAATAAAAGTAAATGTTGGAAAGTCTTTAATGATTCTTCAATGTGATTTTTTTTTAATCAGCCAATTAAGTTCTTAAAAGTTATCGTTTTAAAAATATTCATAATTTCATTTCGATACAATTTCATTTCGTTTAAAAGAACATTAGATTGAAATCTAAAAGACACATTAAACACATTAAATATTTTTTTAAATAAATATCTGATTAAATGTTTTTGTTCCAATTCCTCTTTCTTTTCACGCTTATTAAGAAGCATTGCCCAGATCAAGATCAAAACTGTAGAATTTTATGCCTAATTTACACAGAAGATGGAATTTTTTATTATTTCAAGGAATCCTTGATACCATGTAATACATTTAGTATATCAAGGACCAACAAACTTTTGTGTATAACCACATAATTGTAGTTCCTGACTTACGACCAGCGGATAAACCAACATTTGAAGTATTCTCTGAATTTTTTTTTTGTATATCAAACCTTGCATAGAACATGTATAGGCCACATAAACATAGATAAACGTATATTTCTGAACCATTATTGTATCTCCAATCATCTTCACTCTCCACTTTTTTAAAGCTGCTTAGACAACATCTATTAGAACTAGAATTAGAACTAGATGGACTTGGTTGAGGCCAATTCCCGACGGATTCATGGTAAACATCTACTCTTTTGTTGATCATTAGCACAGAAAACAATAGATGCCTGGTTCCCAGTGGGATGTAATTGTGTTCGTGATTGGTTTTGTTATTATCTTCTTGAGAAGTTGATTCTAGAATGTAGAATTCAAAGTTTACTAATTTTTGTGTACAATTTTGAAATACTAGAAATTGTTCCGAAGAATACTCGCTTAAAAAGTGAGATTAAATACTTTGTGATTTGCGATCGCTTTCTAGTGTTAAATCATCAATTTTAAGGCTTTGAAAGCGGAAAAATGGATTAGTGCTTTCTTAAGGATCATTGAATGGCAGCCTGAAACGATGCCATTAACTGATCTTTTTCAGCAGCTAGAGTTCGAGGTGCTTAATTCATTTCTGATGACGAAACACGAACAGTAGCAATTTGTACACTCTCAAAATTATGATCAATATTTTTATAACCTTGTTCAAATGAAACAGAAAGGGAAATAGTTAGATTTAATAAAATTAGAAGAAAACTGATGATGTGTTATTATGAGTTAACTGAATAGTACATACTGAATATGCAGTTGTACAACAATCTCCCGAAGAAATTCACTGCTTCCAAGGTCTATATTAAGTTTTATGTTATATTATCTTATATTGTATTATGTTATGTTTTGGGGTGGTAGATACAACCTACTAGTAATGCGACTTGTTTAGGACTATTGTACATACCCTGGAATTAGCACAGACACATGAAGAGAAGAAGTAACAGATTAAACACAGAAAAGAAAAGAAAAAAAAACCAGATTCAGACATCTCACACTCTAAGGTCTTTATTATCTTTTTTCTTAGAGATTAAGGAAACATTGTTCAGCCATTTTATACTTTAGTAGGCATAACGGTGCAAAAAGAAAATTCATATATTAAGTTATAATCAACTAATAAGTCATGACATTTTCAATGAATATTTAACAAAATCAAACTTGGATTACAATTAAAATATTTTTTCTTTTTTGAAAACGAAACGTTATTTATACTATTTCTCGCATATGTAATGCCTCTCACCATCGTCGCAACTAAAATCAGTCCAGCATTTTTCAGTTCTCTTAACTGCCATGCAATTCAAATTATTATCTTTGAGTGGACGTCCAGGACACCATTTCACGTTTTTATCTTCAACTGGCTGTGAAAGTGAATGCCATATCCACAGACCTTCCTCATCGTCGTCATTAGCAGAAGTCCAGTAGTTTTCAACTTCAGCTTTAAATAAAAAAAAAAACAACATTAATTATTAAATGCACTGTTGTGTAATAAGAAATTGAAAAATTACTTACAATTCTAATAGAAAATTCCTGAACTTTAAAGATTGGGATTCCCGACAAATAATATATTTACAGTCAGTGAAATAACTAACAACTAAATGAAGTCAGGAGTTAGGTTATTAATGTTAATTTTATAATATCTTGAGTTTACAAAAGATTCCAAATTTCAATAAACTGAAACATAATCATAACAATTATCTTACAATAAAAATCAATGAGATTTCTAATTCAATTTTTTTATATAGCTGAACTATCTTGATTTCGACAATTTCTTTGAATATATTGTTAATGAATAAACAATATTTGCAATAAATCAAAATAATCTACATTTAAATATACAAACTCTTGGTTGTGTTTAGGTTGTTATCCATTGTGCTGTGCTAAAGTTTATAAAAAGGATTATCAAAAAATTGTTCATCATCAACATTTCCCTGAATTCTTTTTTAATTTTTACTATCTCGTACATCATAGAGCAAGCAGCTCACATCGTTACACACTTAACTGTGCCCTACAGTCATCGACTTCTGTCTTATTGGGGTGGTAGGGAATTTTTCCCAATGGTATTTCTCCCTCAGGGGATCATAATGTTCATCCAACCCTATCTTAAATGGGTACTACAGTCGCTTTGTATCCTGGGTGATAAAGGAATCGTAATAAAACTCATGCTGGGATATTATAAAGCACTCGAAATCACTTTCACATTTGTCCTAAAGACTTAATCACAAAGGTCATCACAAAGCTATTAATGATAAATTGGAATTAAACAATTACAACTAGTAATTACACTCTGCTTTACATCTAATATTTCAATACATTTCCTTTTTAGTACAACTACTATAACTGGTATCAGCAGTAATATGCTTTTGGGTAAACAAGAAAAATTGTCTTCTTCTCTCTATTTTCTTTCTTTCTCTGTCAACCCCAAGAAATCCAACACGAAAACTGAAATGATATAGTGAAAATAATTTTAAAAGTAACTTACGGTTGTGCTTCTTTAAGTAAGTGGTCATCATTGCCAGTTTGAGTTTGATATCCTTATTAAATGATACCAGTTGACCTTCTTTCTCTATACATGCTTGAACAGCATCATACCAAGTGAGTTTGTCATGACTTATGTAGTAACACTCATGACCAATTGCCACATACGTAGATGGACAATGATCTGCTGACCAACCTATAACAGAGAGTAGTAGATAATATTACATTTTAATTTTTTACTAAATCAGTTAATATGTTATTTTACAAATCAGGTTTATCATGAAAATAAAAAAAGGTATTTTGAAAAAAAAGTAGCAAATACGTAGCTTTAATCTTAAAAAAATAACAATAAATAAATCTTAATTAATAACAATTTAATTTTAATGTGTTTTGAGTATTTAAGTGAACTTTGGGAGCCAGTTTATCTATTTTAGGCAGTTTAGGACCGTTGTCTTAGCTTTTTATAAATATATTCAAGAGTCTTGTGAGTGTAAAATAGAGTTTGTTCATAAAAGCTCATGACGTCATATTCAAATTGGGGCTCCATGATATGGACATTCAGTTTTACCTTTTTCAGAATAACTTCTTTAACTTTTTCCTTATCTCTTTCTAAGTGCAAGATTCTTGTTCACATTTACATGATTTTGTTTATTCTTAATTATTCTTTTAACAACAATACTAAAGAACATGTTTCCATTAGTTTTATATATCTGAAATTTTTTTTTACATTCAAAAAATAACGTAATTTTGAATTGAAAGGTACCATTAACTATTATAGTAGGTCACTAAGTAAGAAAATTAACTAAGAATGTTCATAAATATTTTCACACTTTCCAATTTAAATTTAAAAGGGTTCAAAACTTTGTACTGCCTTGTAACAGCAATTTTATTATTATTCCTTATTGCAAATAAAATATGAAGATTGAAATCCATTATGATATTTTGGCCGTTTAGGCATAGGCTTGTGATCAAAACAATGGCCTTTCCTGAGGCAGATGTGTTAGAACCTATGTGTTCGAATCGCGGCGTCGACGTAGTTGTTTATTTCATTTCCTGTGTTTGTCTGTTTCTTCATCTTTCCCTTCAGGTCTGAAATTATTCCATAATAGCTTCCAGAGGATGGCAAATAGGAAACCACCTCAGTATCTTCCTTAGATATTAAAAAGGAGGGAGACCAAGCTCCTAAGGAAGAATAAGGAAGAAGCATTCGTGGACCAAAGGGTGCACAGAAGAATAGCAAGTCGGCTGCACTTCTTTCATGGAGAATGTTACCGATGGAAGCCTCAACCCGAGAAGTGCAGATGAGAATGAGTATGTTATATTGTTTCTTTAGGTTATAATTATTAGCTAATTTTCATTAGTATTCAGGAATAATAAAATGAAATATTAGCAACTATAATATTAATAGGTTAGACTATTGGTAAAAAAATTATAATCAAATTTAAATCATTTTGAAGCTTGAAGTTATTACAAATAATACTATACATATTTGCTAGTTATTAAATATTGCAGAATATATTCTTACCATTTTCGTTATTGTCTCCCTCTACAGCCTTACAGCTTACAATCGCTACAACTAGAATAGATTATAATCACATAAAATAGTCTTATTTACGTATTTAAAAGGATAATGAAATTTCATTATTTTTTATAATTTATTGTACAGTGATGATTAAAATGTGCAAATAAAACAAAAAACATATACATTACCTGACAGTAACAATATAATGGTCTTCATGGTGCTATCTAATGAAACTTTTACTTCAGGGAAACTGACTTTGTCTAACACTGACTACTTCTGTCCTTGCTGTTCAATGAAACTACATTTATATAGACTAATGAATTTCTCATTATCTGCTTCGAAAATACAAAAATTGATTCATAAGTGATTCATAATTTGAGGAATTTTGTTTACAATTTTCTCATTAATCTCTGCTAGATTTTTTGTCTGTGTATTGTTTTTTATCTCTTGCGATTTTTATTATCGTTAATTGAAGTATTCCTTATAATTTTGATATCTCCTTTTCATAAGGCGTATTAGTTTTTATAATTTGAAATACTGGAAAAAAATAGTGGGAACTAATTTCTTAAGTTTTGAAATTACGTTTCAGTCTTCAGAGAATTATTATGGGCTATAAATTTTGGATATCAAATTCAGCCTTTCAGGGTTTTTTTTAAGGAAATTATATTAGAAAATTTTCTGTTTGTAATGATTTCATTAATTACATTTATTTTTCAGTCCAGTAATACGTAAGAAAATTGAAATTCAATATTCCTGATCCAACTTTTGGTTTTCTTTAAATATTGATGATTTTTTCAGTTTATCAATACTATTTCCTTAGAAGTTCCTTACAACTTCTTAAAAAAATTCTTAAAAATTATATTCTTACACAATGTACAAAAGAGGTAGTCTAATACATAAATCTTGTAAATTCAAATTCTCTGAAATTCGTACTAAGAATATATAATTCTTAAATTTTCATTAAATTTTTCTTAGAAACTAGCCGGCTGTCGTCGCTTTGCTCCGGAACCCTTGCTTATATAGCATTAAAAAAAAAAAAAACTTTATTTATTTAGCAAATTAATATTGAGATCGGAGAATATACGACTTCCCAACCCGTTGTGACCTTCTCCGCTTACCTCAGGTGTATTGCGGGTTGGCGCCACACACATTTTTGGTTGTATCTTGCAAACGCAGAAACATTTGTATATGACTGCTATATCGTTCGATAGAACTTTCAAATACCAACATTTTCTCAATATAATGTTCTCTTCCAACTTTTATAAGTTTCGTTTAAATTGAGAAAAAGTCAAAATTTGATCCTTTAAAAGGCGACATCTTGGAAACCAAAAAATTTTTCGAAAGATTTTTGTAGCATTTTGTTTGTTTTAAAAAGCTCTACATTTTATCCATTTGCATGATCAATCTATCTCTTATAGATTGGTCACAAAATTGGAAAAACTTAGTCTTAAGACAGAATGACAGACAGAATAATGTTTTTATATTATTTTTCTTGGAAATTGTAAAATAATTTCATTTCATCCTAACAGTTTATTCGATGTCTACTGTGGAAAAAAATTAAAGAAATTATTAGTTTCGTACTTACACTTACTTCGAAATGATTAGTAATCATTATATTGATTATGTCTATTCAGGTTTAATGTTAATAAATTAAAAGGAATATTTAATTCGTTTGGTTGATGCAATATAGTTACAAATCGATGAATAAACATTTGTTTTCCAATTTATATCACAAATTTTATAATAACTGCAAAATTTATTCTATTCTGCAAAGCGTAAAATTACAAACAACTTTTGATTGAATAGTTTATCTTAGAAGCTTCTAAACGTATTTCAATTCTTTTAGAGTATTTTACCAAAATCTTCAGTTAGATGCCAAACAGTTTTGCCAAGAAAGTTTTTTAATAGTTTATTAGAAAATTGCCTGTCATTTCACTCCGGAAGCCTCGCATATGTAATGGCAGCGTTTTGTTTATTGAAAAATGGAAATTTTTTCATTTATACTAAAAACATTAAAGAAGTTTAAATTCTAAAAAGCACAAGCAAAAGTCCATTTGTAACAGTCGGAAGTTTGTGCAGATGATTTGAACATACTACATTACTTCTGTTGTCTGGCAATTAGCGTATGAACTTCAGTTGTTGTGCAATTCAAATGTTGCGAACGTTCGCACACAATAATATAGATTACACATCTACACCAAAACAACAACATATCATAATTCAAATACGCAGTTCAAGATATAATTTATTTTTTAAATATTTACTTGAACTACAATAATAATTAATTAATCTGGGATATTTAGGACATAACAGTTTCTGATTTTCTACAATTTGGACCATTGGCGATTAGTGAACAAACTCCTTTGTTATATTGCATTATTGTAATTAATTATTAATATTTGAAATATTCAAATAAACTGTATTATTTTTTCCTAAGATGCTGCCAGGCTTTTTTTTTTCTATAAGTTTTTTTTTTTTTTTACAAAAAAGCTGTTTTTTTGTAATGTTTTGTCGAATCTATCTGTTTTAAATTACGTAAATAAAATGGATTTTTGAAAGAAGATATTGTTGACATGATAATGGATTGCAGCTGATATCATTCATATCAGACCATATAGCAATGAAAAGATTAAAACGCAAACCATTTATTAGAATATACAGTTTTATCATAAAATTACATTATAATAATATTTTTTTTTCTATAAGTCAATTTGTACCTCCATCTGTTGAGAGAGCTCTGTTTTGTAAACATTTGCTTAAATTTGCACTTATATACTTGGAGATGACTGTTAGGCCCAACACAGAATAAACCATCAATTTGCCTTTCAGATTCATTTTTATGAGGGGGACTAGAGTACAGCTGTTTCACCATTCTACTGGATCTTCAGCTCTAGCCAGCCCCCTCGATAAAAATGAATCGGAGAGGTAGTCCTAAGGTGAAGCCATAAGCCAACCTGGCTATGACCTCGACGAAGGCAAAAGGCAATGAAATAAATTACCGAAAAGCCGAGAGGCAATATCGGCAATGTTCCCTACAACTAGTAGGCGAACAACAATAAATGACAAAAAGACAAAACAACAAAGGCCGCAACAAAGCTACAAAAAATGCTGTCAAATCTATTTGGAGATAACTGTTAGGCCCAACACAGAATAAACAATCTTGCCTTCGGCGAGGTCATAGCCAGGTTGGCTTATGGCTTCACCTTAGGACTGCCTCTCCGATTCATTTTTATCGAGGGGGCTGGCTAGAGCTGAAGATCCAGTAGAATGGTGAAACAGCTGTACTCAAGTCCCCCTCATAAAAATGAATCTGAAAGGCAAATTGATTGTTTATTCTGTGTTGGGCCTAACAGTCATCTCCAAATAGATTTGACAGCACATTAAACCCATTTTTTGTAGCTTTGCACTTATATACTCTATCACTTTATATTTTAAAACTTATTACAATAAAGGTTACGGTTTTTTAAAAATAATATGAATAATCAATTATAATTAATAAGTTAATTAACCTTACAATATACAATATCTTTTAGTAATTGTAATTAAAAAAAAAAAATTTTAATTGTCATTATTTTAATTTCTTTCATTCATTTGACTTTGTTTCTGAATATTACTCATTACTACCTTATCTATTTCCGTTGTATTTCCAAGGAAATACTTTACGGAGATTTTTAATTTCATACAATTTCATTATCATAACAGATCAAGACATTCTCAGAAGTTTCAGAAGAAGGCCATTCTTCAACGATCGCTTTAAAAAATTCGTATGAATTGTTCCTATTTCACTAAATTACTAATTACCTAACTATATTGTTTTATCAGTCTCGTACTTTTACTCCACTTCTGTAATCTCTGTACTTCTTAGAACTGCTGCGCAATCCAGAATAATAAACATAATAAACATTCTTACTTCTTTATTTTCTTCATTAGATCATTAAGAAAACAGTTGTGAATAGAGAAAATACTATTTGATACATATCATTAGTTCGGGTCTGTGATTAGTTTACAAATGATTACAACAAGTTACAGATGATTAAAAGTTATTTGCTTACAATGATTTTATCAATTTTTTAACGTGTGTATAAATTAAGTTTTAAATTATATATATACTTTAAAAGACACACAAAGATATTTATATATTAATTATTCTTTAATCAAATTATTTATAAAATTTCTTGCCAAAATCTTTTAACGTTAATTTTACAAAGTTATAAACAGTCTTTTTGATATCTATTTACAAATTAATGTTTTATTTATTATTAACAATTGTGAATTAAATGAAAGATATATATAATTAAACAATTAATTCTAAACTATGTACAATTAAAAATTATTAAATATATTTACAATTGATTCAATAATTGATATTTACAGATTATAAAAATACTATTTTGAAAATTGAAGTTTTTCTATTTACAATAATTACTTAATTATATTTACAAATATATGATATAACGTTAATATATCTACAAATAAAATCATTTTTGGCAAAAAATTAGTCTCTTATTCATGTTAGGAACATATATAAGTTAATAAATAATTTAATATAAAACAATTAAAAATGAATAAAAATTAAAAATTCATACAATACATTATTATTGAACAGTTTCAAGGAACAAGTTCCCCATCATCAGCAAGATGGCTGATCATCATTTGACAGATGGCTGATGAACCCTAGGGTACGTCTGGAGGAGAAACAAATGTCGAGAAATAGTGCTCAGTAATAACATAAAAAAATAAAATTTAATAATAAATATAAAGTTAATGTTGTAAAGTAAACAGTGATTCGTCAATGTAATTTCAAATGTAATTTCTTATTTGTGTTTATTAATATAAGTTCTAAAAAGTTATCGTTATTAAAAAATGTTAATCATTTCACATCGTTTACAAACTTCGTTTACAAACATCGTTTACAAATAGACTCCTTGTTTTCAAGTGGGATGTGATTATGTGCGTGATTTGTTTTGATATTATCTTGTTGAGACGTTGATTGTAACTTGTAATTTCAAACTTTTACTGACTCAATAAATTGTTGTGAAACACGGAAAAACAATACTAAAAAAATCTAATTTATTTATTCATAACTTGTTAGCTAAGGAATTTTTTTTTTAATTTTACTGTATTTGATTATGTAAATGCTTATTATCTTGCGCAAGTTCTTTTCCCCCGACATTTTATTAGAATAAACAAAAAAAAATAGAATACGGAAAGGGAAATTTATTACAATAAGTACTCAAAATTATCACCATTCACTGAAAGACAGTGCCTTAGTCTGTGCAGAAATCCAATATTTCGAAGCTGTTGAGCAGTATTACACCTGCACTCCTGTTCAATTTTTTGCTACAGGGCTGGAATATCCTGTGGACGTTCCTCCTTATAAACATTGGATTAAAACATTGGATTAACGTTGCCCCCACAGATAAAAAAAAAAAAAAAATTGCTGAGCAAACAAGAGCACGAAGTTATGAAGTACTTTTGTAATAATCCGTTTTATGTAATTGATGAATCATCAAGTTTTTACCGTATAATGAGTATCACAGAAATCTTCAAAAAATTTCTGAAATCTTCAAAAAAAATCTACAAAGGGTGTTATTTTGTAATGACATCGATTGGATGCCAATTTCTGAGGTTCGGCCAAAAAAAATCAAATCAAAATATTGTATCTAAAAGCTTATACCTAAAAGCTAATTGGGTCCAACCAAATTAGGCAATGTTTTTCGTTAACAATGGAAATTCCGATGCTGCGCGAATTATGAAACACCCTGTATAAACATAAGTTCACGTGTATTTATAAACCGTTGTCTTAGTACCAATGTTCGCTCTCTCTCCATTTTTTTCAGAAATGTTTAGGCAACTTCTAAAACAAAGAAAATTGGAGATAATATTGGTAGAGGCCAATGAATCAATTGAAGATAGGCGGGGCTTCGTAGTTACAAAATATCCCACTAGGCTACTGCTTGGCTTGTGGGATAAACAAAGGCATCTGCATCGTTATAGCCCGTGTAGATATAGAGGGTGAACTAAAAGATTTGATTTGGATGAACGATTACAATGGATGAAACGATTACAAACGATTACAAGCCTTCCAAAATTTTCGTATAATGAATGTAAAGTTGATTATAGCCTATTGAAGACGCCGACAGCAATACATTATCAAAGAAGGGTATAATATATTTATTTTTAAATGTAACAAATACGTCTGGACGGCATCGACAACGCTTTTGCTTTTGTAAAGGCTTATAGCTATTGAGACAATAAAAAACAAAAATAAAAGAAAACTGAAGCAGTAAGACTTCTATATTTCAAAAGAAGAAATACCGATAGCAGATTCCAAACCACTGCAGCATTCTGTGACTGTAAAACAAGTTCAGCAATTTAATAATATTACGTATTATTTCGACTCATAAGTTAAAGTGCGCTATTTAAGATGTAGATCGCCACATTGTTTAATTCCCGCTGCAGTTAATTATGACGCTACAGTAATTCGAATTTTGTCTTCATTCCTAGGAAATGATTTGTAATGTTTAAATTTTAAGTTAACTGTTATTTTTTGTTGTATATATTTTTGCATAAATAATCTTCATATTGTATGTGATTTGTTATTTTTTTTTTCATTTCTCTCTTAATAGTATTCTTAGTTCTCAATAATTTGTAACTCGATTTTGTAATTAAATGTCAGAAAGCATAAACCTACCAAAAAAAAATCTAGAAAATTATATTTTTTGTATACAGTCGAATCCGGTTAATTGGACCACCTGGTAATCGGGCCAGCCGCTTATTCGGACCGAATCTTAAAGAACCGAAACAAATCCTTTGTACATAAGCCTAATATTATTCGCTTATTTGGACCAAAATTCCGTTTAAACGGACCAAAGAATGTGACAGCGAATAAGAAAAAGAAGTCACACGTCGCCTGCGTACAGCGGATACCTGGGAGGATGATATATGGGAGGATCCTGGGATCCCCAGGAGAATTTACCCTATGCTTTTATCAAAGCTCAGGAAGTCCAAAAGTGACAAGAACAGAACCAGTGGGAGGTGAACACGCCCGCCACTTTCTTTTCTAAAACTCGGTAGCCGCCAGCGAGGTCTTTGATCCACTGAGTCTCTGCTTTTCGGGGAAATGAAATCAAGCATAAACACAGGATGCCAGGAAATGCATTGAAACTTTGCACCACTATTTCATGCAGGAGGGAAGTGAAGGCAGTCCATTGCTGCATTAGATGTTTGTGGTGATTTTGTTCAAGTGCAATCCGTCAAGAGAACGCGTCAGGTCACACTGGATAAGTTCTTCAAACGTTGACTGGAATTTGGTAAGAATTTTTTTTATTGTGATTCGCATGTTGAGTACTGTACATGTACCGTGTAGATCGTTTCGAAGAATTTGTTTGTAAATTTATTTTTCAATGAACAAAATTCGACTGTAATTGTTGTTTGTATGTTCGCCAAACGTGTGTGCCGCACAATAAAGGTCATAATGACATTTTAATATCCTGTATTTTACGTATACTGTAGCATGTACCGTCTTAATTGTAACATAGAGCATGTTCGTGTAATCGAACCAGCCGGTTATTAGGACCAAAATCATCGCCTCCCGATGTGGTCCGATTAACCGGATTCGACTGTATATTTATAACTTTGATTATCAAGCAGTTAATTAATTTGCCAACCTATCAAATTCAGAATTTGATAAATTATTATACTAAATATTTCTACAAAAGTCGATAATTTAATTGTGCAATTAAATTTTTTAATTGTGTATTTTTAATTTTTAATTGTAAATTTCAATAGAAATAAAAAAACTTTTTTTTTTTTGTTTATTTATTATTTTTCTAAACTTTACTGCAAATTTAGCTTTAGGTTTGAATAAAACTGTCATTTTTTTATAGAAATGGCCGTAACCATTATAAAAAAAATCAATTGCTGAAGTTACAGCAGTAATTCAATAAAACATTCCTTCGACAGAAAAAAAGAAATACTATGGAATTTAAAAAGTATTCCTCATTATAGTGTTCTTCATAGTTTTAAATTATCTTGGCAAATATACTATACAAATTATGAAACTGCTTTCTTATCTAACTTTACGTCTTGATGACATCATTTTCTTCAATAAAACAAAGGAAAATAACACTTGGCACAGCTTTATTCTTCAAAAATTTTCTGTTTCGGAATTATCACGCAATAATTAAATGGTAAAAAATGTAAAACTCGCATGAGTACGAAAAAGGCGATTTTCAAATATCCCGCCTAATCTTTATTTCGCAATTTTTCATATATTTTAATTTGCTGAAACCTTGTGGAAAGATGTTCCAAGCGTTTTTATAGAATTACTAGTCGGCTACCCGTCGCTTCGCTCCGGAAGCCTCCGCAAATGTAACTGAAAACAACTTTTTATTTATTAAAAACACACACACACGCACACACACACACACACACACAAATTACATCAACTAAACTAAAACTAAGCTTTATTGATAAACATCGTGTAAGAAAGCCTAATCGGAAATTGCTTTCTTGTGAAAGTGAATAGAAGTAGATTATCATTTCGTTTCATAGACATCTTATGGATGAAACCAAAATCTCCTTTGTGAGTTCCTGTTATAATTTCGGCTTCTATGAGATCATTATCGAATGAACGGCATTTAAGTTGAGTTCCGTTGCAGTGTCCAAACTTGGGATTGATTTTTTGTAACAACATTATTGGAGATCCCATCTTCAATGACAAACGATGTTGAAGAATACCGCTGAGATTCAATGAGTTCAGATGTTCAGGCAGAGATGTTCGTGTTGTGGATTATCAGAAGTATTAATTTTATTCTCACTTAAATACTCTCTAGTCTCACCATGTATTCTTTGACTTATCATTCGATTGATGTTATCGACAATCTCGTTCTTTGGTAAGTTCTTAACTTTGACGTGATTCCAGGTATTTGAGTTACAAATAGTGTTTTTCAGTAATCTATCTCATAAAAAGGGTGCTTCTTATTTTCTTGACTCTGTTTTCTTTACTCCAACATCTGGCGTGTACACGCGCTTATTTTTCAATATCACATAGAATTTGGTTAAGGAAGAATACTTAAAATATTGCAACATTTCGGCAATTATAGTTCTAATTGTTTCGAATTACAAATAAACTGACGGACGGGAAATAAATAAACAATCTTGAGATTCAAAAAAAAAGGTTGAACTTTCCTTATTGATGGGGGAAGGGGAAGCAATATGAAGAGAGTTGTAGTCCCCATGGCCTAATGGATAAGACGTCTGACTTCGGATCAGAAGGATGCAGGTTCGATTCCTGTCGCGGATGTTTCATCGAAAAAATTATTTCTACTTCCCATTCTCACAGAAAATTCCTACGGACATACAGACAGACAGAGAAATAAAAGATTTTAGTAATTTAGATTGCTACTTTTCAGTGGTTTCTGAGTTACAATAGTGTTTTTTCAGTATTCTAGCTAATAGAAGTACTGCTTCTTTCATTTTTGACTCTCATTTTTATAAATTTACTTTTCAGTGACGCTTGAGTTACAAATATTGATGGTTTTTGAGCTGCAAATAGTAATTTTTTCGGTATTCCACCTCAAAAAAAGTGTGCTTCTTTCTTTCTTGACTGTTTTCTTTACTCCAACATCTGCCGTGTACACGCACATATTTTTCAATATCACATAGAATTTGGTTAAGTAAGAATATTTAAAATATTGCAACGTTTCGGCAATTATAGTTCTAATTGTCAGTTTCGAATTACAAATAAACTGACGAATGGGAAATAAATAAACAATCTTGAGATTCAAAAAAAAGATTGAATACATTCCTTATTGATGGTGGAAAGGAAAAGGGATATAAGTCAAAAAACACTATCAAGAGAGTTGTAGTCCCTATGGCCTAATGGCTAAGACATATGACTTCGGCTCAGAAGGTTGCATGTTCGATTCCTGTCGCGGATGTTTCATTGTAAAAATTATTTCTATTTTCCATTCTCACAGAAAATTGCGCCGGACAGACAGACAGACACACAGAGAAATAAAAGATTTTAGTAATATAGATTACAATAAGGAATTCCACAGTACTGAACTACTCCGTCAAAAATCGACGATTTATTGAGTAATTCACACTGTCAGTTATATACTCGCACTATGGGTTTTCTGTTTGTTTATCCCACAAGATCTCTCAGCATGTGCTTACACATAATACGCGACGTCGGTGGGGAGGTAAACCTCAAATGATCCATTCCGGAGGATTTATTAAATCCTGTTGTTAATACATTAACAATGAGTGCAATTGATTCCTGGTATCAAATGGGATATGAATATGTGCATAATTTGTTTTCGTATTATTTTGTTGAAACGTTGATTGTAACTTTAAACTCAAACTTTTACTGACTCTGAAAATAGTTGTTGTGAAATGCTGAAAATTATATTAAATTAGGGCAGTTACTGTCTCCTTCGAAATTGATTCGCTGTAGCGAAGCACATGACAAAGCAGAATCTCCTGAATGTATCACTACGTCGTCTATGATCCTCTCATCATTACTAGTGGAGGCAGAATGTAGGAGATGGCTTCCCCAATCCTAGCGGTGTACCGCACAACAGTTATGCGCTGCCCACTGCTTCAGTGTACTCGAGTTGTACGTGTCCAGACAAAACCTGGATTCGTCAATCAACACAATTTGTTACCAGTCCACAGTCATCCATGATACCCACTTATTACCACAACAAATAAAGCCACAGATAGGGAATGTAAATGGCAGACAGCGTAGGATGCGCCGAGAATGAAAGTTTAGAATCCAAAACCATTTCTCTGATTTTATAAAAACTTTCGGGATATTTAATAGACATATTAATCTATATGTAACATAAATTATAACTTTGTACAATAAATATAGTAGCCGTGGTAAGGTGCGAATGTACGAATTTTGAGGAGGTCCGGTATCGGGAATAATAGAGGTGCGGACGCGAAATTTCTAATTTATGTAGGACATCATTTCTACTAAATACTCTGTAAGTCTCATTTAATTTGCTTGACTAGATGTGGAAAAAAAAAATTCCCCAAATTCCCAAAAAAGTTTCATTGGGACAGTTAGAGGTTCGCAAAGTTGGGTCGCGGTGCTCTCCTCGCTGCCCCCGCGATACTTCCCTGCCGCACTCAAAACTTTGGGAATTGTTTTCTCCACAACTGTTCATCCGATTTTACTGAAACTTTCAGCGTATGTAATAGACGTATTAATCTATATGTAAATTAAATTATAACTTTGTACAATAAATATATTAGCTATAATATAATAAAATATAATATTAGCTATATCAAATAAATATATATATAATATATATATTATATTATATGTCCGGTGTCGGGATTAGCCATGTTTTGCATGTAAGAAACATTTAAGTATCAATATTTAGAATATTGAGTTGAATTTGCCATAAATTCTTATTTAAATTAAAAAAAACGATTCTACTAAAAAAAGACTTTTCTACTAACCTGCATATTATTTCTTTAATTTCTTGAAGAAAATTGGAAAAAGAAAAATCTCATTACTTTAACCCAGGGGATTATTTTATCCAACCCCGTGGGCAAAATCATCCTTTAGCACTATTTCGGAAAAACGTTCCTAACAAGGCCAGTTTCGTCAAACAATTTGAAACAGTTATTTTTTAGATAAGATATAGCAGAAATTCATGGCATGAAAGAAGAGAATTCCAAGTCATTTGAGAAAAGTTCTACACTTATTATTCCTTAAGGGGAACATTGATCCCACCCTTCCCCTACAGTAATTGTAAAGAACCTATTCCTTTCTACTCGATAATAGTTTTCCTTAAAGAAGTTTACAGTTAATTTACATATTTTGTTGCTTTTTTTTTTCTTTTATTTCAGGTAAAAGTGTGCCTAAGTCTAATTTGAAGGCATCAGTGACATTGTTATATTATCATCTTCATCACAAATCATTGTAAGCAAATAACTTTTAATCATCCGAAACTTGTTGTAATTAATTGTAAACTAATAACAGACCCGAACTAAATGTATATATATCAAATAGTGTTTTCTCTATTCACAACTGTTTTCATAATGATCTAATAACAATAGCATTTACTAAAGAAAATAAAGAAGTCAGTTTATTATGTATTTCATTTCTGGATTGCGTAGCAGTTCTAAGAAGTACAGAGATTACAGAAGTGGAGCAAAAGTACGAGACTGATAAAACAATAATAGATACATTATTAGTAATTTAGTGAGATAGGAACAATTCATACGAATTTTTTAAAGCGATCATTGAAGAATGGCCTTCTTCTAAAGCTTCTGAGAATCTCTATGATCTGTTATGATAATGAAATGATATGAACATGAAGAGTCCCGGGAAAAATTTCTTGGGAAATCCAACAACATTAGATTAGCAATATTAAGAAACAAAGTCTCGTGAATAAAAGAAAGCAAAATAATGACAATTAAAACGCTTCTTTTTGTACAATTACAATTACTAAAAGATAACTGTATATTGTAAGGTTAATTAACTTGTTAATTATAATTCATTATTCATATTATTTTTAAAACCCTTAATTTACACAATCAAAAATTTAAAATACAAAGTGATAGAGTAAAAGTGAAAATTTAAACAACTGCTTCCAAAAACCGAGATCTCTCAACAAATGGTGGTAGGAATTAATTTATTGAAAGATATTGCTATTGAAATTATGTAATTTTATGACAAAACGTTCCATTCTAATAAACTGTTTATGTTTTAATCTATTCTTTGTTTTATGGACTGATATCAATAATTTTCAAGTGGAATCCATTATCGTGAAATTAAGTTAATAATACCTTCTTTTAAGATCTATATTATTTGTTTAACATAAAACTCATATATTGTTCAGTTTATATAAATCTGA
>JAFIDM010000001.1:35463958-35474678 GCA_023159025.1 Thereuonema tuberculata
CACAAGAATAAACAAAACAATTGCCTTTTCTGATTCATTTTTATGAGTCATCATCGATCACTAATTAACTGTATATATTTTTATTGTCACACTATTACTATCCAGTATTTTTCTTCAACAAAATTAGTTCAATGATAAGACCATCTTCTAATTCCTTAATTTTGGATAGAATAATTTCTTAATCTTCATTCGAATAGTATATCTCCAATTTATTGTTCTTCTCGATGTATATATTTTATTGAATTTTTATTGAATCACTTATATTCTTCTTTACTTTCTAGATAGTCATTTCAATTCAATGTCTTTTGTAAATCATGTGTCTAATAAAATAATGATAATTATTTATCATAAAATATAATAATCTCTTATTTCTTTTTGTAATATCCATTAATATTGCAGGTTTTAATTTCTGGAATACCTCACTTCAATTGTTTTTGTTTTTTTTTGTTTTTTTTGGGGTTTCCTAACATTTTTATTTTCAATAGTTCTTTTCTATTATTATTACTGCATGTTTTTTGTAATGTCATAAACTGTTCAACTTTCTCTCTCCATTCTGCAGACTTTTGTTTATCCTTTTTCGAATTGCAAATTATTTCCTTATACAGGGCAGACAAGAATAATATTCTCTGTGAAACACTGTAAAGCGAAGAGGTTGCTCAGAGAGTTCTGATTTTCAGGGACAATGGTTTCAGAAGGTAGGCAAACTCATCACAGTGAAAAAAAAATACTTTTAAATTCTGTCAACAGATGGCACTGTTACGGTTGAAGAAAGAACTGATCTGCAAATCAGGTGTTTTACACAGGAATGCCAAATGCTGTGCTGGTTTTGTTCTTCAATGTAGCCCCTTTAACTTGTAACCAGGGCCGCCCAGAGAGGGGGGGGGGGCAAAAGAGACAGATTGCCCCGGGGCCCCATAAAAAATAGCTCAAAGGGGCCACATTTGTATAGGGGCCACAAATCCAAACGTTGCCCCGGGGCCACCAAAAGTCTCTGGGCGGCTCTGCTTGTAACCTGTGGACTTCATGGTCTACCACTGCAACCAATAGTTCCCTTGGGATGTTGGCATATTTCCGTCGAATGTTTACCTTCAGATCTTAAAGTTTGTTTACGTCTCCCCGGTAAACTCGGTCTTTAAGGTATTCCCATAAAAAGAAATCACGAGGATTGAGATCCAGGGAACGTGGGGCCAAGTTCTTGCAAACGAACCTATCCTCTCCAATTTGGCCACCATTTTAAGTAGGTTCAGCGTACCGTTGATGGCTTCTTAGCCCTTTTTCACGCCTATAAACTCTGATCGTTACAGTAGCATTCCCAACGTTTTGCTCTGGGGTAATGTAAACTCATCCCTTACTGTATAGAACCATCTGGAGAAACTAGTCTAGTTTAAGGAGTGTATCAGCTCAAAGTTACAATAGTTATCTCTACGGATCAAGGATATTTCCTTGCATTGGAAGGAGGTTTAAAAAGGGGTTGCTAATAAAAGGGGTTGGGAATCATTCATGAAATGGTTGTTCAGTAAGAAATCAAATCTTTACACACACACACAAAAAAAAGCCCTTTCAGGACTATAACTTTTAGTGCAAACTGCATCATTTTGTTTGTCTCTGTAACTTTGAACTGATCACTCCCCTAAAACTAGAACTAGTTCATTTAAACTTTTCGTCAGGTGAGGTAGAGTCCATTGTACGAACGTTTAAATACAGAACCCAAGCGCTTATCGCCATCTGTGAACAGAATTTGGAACTAATATTTTTCATTGGAATGAGTTTGGCGATCTTCTGAGATCATTGTCCCTGAACGTTATACCTCTCTGAGTAACCATCTTCACTGTACAGCGTTTCATAGCGAATCTTATTTCTTGCTCATAGATTAACTTTTCATTTCGTTTTGCTAAGTTCATTTCACAATTTTTTATATCTAGAATTGATCATTTCCTTATCTCTGTAGTAATATACTCAATGTTGTATGTTTGCTTTTTGTTATATTCTTCTCCCTCAATACTGCTACTAACTTCATTCTTTATTTCCCATGTTTTTCATCAGTTTCCGCGGCAATGGATCTCTCAGCAACGATGAGAGATTATTTATAAATCGTAATGACTGGAGTAAAACGAAAGAGGGTTGGGTGAGTATGTGATATTCTTCAAACTGGACGAGCATTGCCAGAGCCATGATTTGTATGTTCTAGCGTGCATTTTGGGAATGGCGATACGGGCCAAACGAAATGTTAACAGCGAACTTTTTTTAATTTTTAATAGAAGATTACTATTATAAATAAACTGTTAATTACAAATTAAAACAAATAATAAATGCAATATAAAATTTACACTGCTTATTTTAGAAATCGTAGATAGTGATTTTTGCGATTATTTCAGCGAGAAAGGAGCATACGGTCTCATCAATTCAGTTCAAATTTCTTTATTTCCTTTTCTATTTAGATTTAGATACCTCTTAAAGCCATCATACCTTTTCGGACACATGTTTAGTAAATATCTATACTTTGATAGTTAAACGATTTTTAATCTTCACTCAGAAATTCAAAAATCACAAAGAAATACATGAATGGAGCGACGAAATTACTGAAATTTTTCTCGTTTCAGGAATGCAAGTAATTCGTGATTGGCTGTCTGAAAAACGATTGTTTCCGTCACTCTGATTGGTCCCATTTTAACAAAGAAAAACTATCTAATTGGCATGCCTCCTTTGTCTGCTGAATTCGTACCGTAAAACTTTGAAAGCTGCTGTGTTTTGCGTCTGCGGACTCCTGAGGGAGTGACGTCACTTGAAATTACAGTAAAACTTCTCAAATCCGGCTTAATGTGGCGCCTAGGAGGCCGGATTACAGAAAGCTGGACTACCGAGAGTATTCTTAAAATAACTCAATAGCTCAATTTTTGTGAAGACATAATGCCAGGTTTAATTAATTTAATCACATTTTCATAATTTTGCACTCAAATGTTTATTAGAAACAATACAAATGTGCTTTTTCCGACACCAAGCTCTAATGATATTTGTTTTGCAGATTCCCCTACATCCAATCTACTTAACGCATTAAGCTTCTGTTCCATAGTGACAAAGTTTTTCTTTCTTTTTTTTTCACTCATAATGAATACGCTCGGATAGGGAAACAAAATAAAGAAACTAATTTAGTTATTAAAATAAAGATATTTTGAAAATATTAAATATTTCATATTTTGAAACCTATTTTTTGTTATATGTTATGTTATACCATTGTTACATTATTTCAAAATTCTTCTTTTAACTTCTTCTTTTCATTTTTGTTTATTAAACAAAAAAACACCATATCTCCATAACATGTAGTTTATTTAAAAACTTTTCGGAATTTTCGGGATGACAATACGCCATCCCTTCTTCAAGCGAAATGAACAATAAATTAGTTCTTTGGAATAACCAAAAATACAAACTAGTGATAAACATGAATACACGTTGAAACAATTCACAATTGTTTTTACAATATGAAATAGCAATATGCTTTTTTATTACTTTACAATTTTTGAAAAACAAATATTTAACAATAAATCCAAATGAACTAACAACATAATAGCACATTAGATAAATCAACTCTTGTTTACAATAAGATAACTCAGATATTTTGAATCCTTTAATTTAACTAACAATCCAATAATCAAAAAACATATCAATAATGAAATTCATCAATATTAACCACTTTTTTTACATCTTTTTTAATTAAGTCTTTTACTAATATAATCGTAGAAGGGTCTACTTTAGCCCCTTCATATCTATTAAAATTACTTCCTTTTGTACATTTTATTATACAACTTTCTAATATTTTTCTTAGGCTTAAATCTGTTTCCTTATATAAAATTTTGACATAGTCCTTCATAACATGTCCTTTTTTTGATACAATGTTCTGCAATATCTGAGACGTCCTTATTGGCATTTTTTTAAGGCAGTACCGTGCTCAGACATGCGCTCTGCCATAGTTCTTTTAGTCTCCCCTACATAAAATTCCCCACACGTTCTACAATCCACCCTATATACTATTCCCATTTCATATTGCCCATCCCTTTCATTTATTTTTTTACATAACAAATTTTTAATTTTGTATTGATATTTGAACCCAACATCTATATTGAAAGACTTACAAATATTCCTCAAAATCATGCTATTATCATTCATATATGGAATAAAAGCTTTATTTGTAAATTTTCCAATCTCTTTTATTTTAAAAGTATTATAATCATTAATTTGTTTATTAATGAACTTTTCTGAGTAATCATTTTCTTTAATAACTTAGTCATATCATCAATTTTTTTCAAATAAGTATCTTGCTTACTGGTATTTCTATCAATTCTCCTTATAAAATTTTCAACCACATTCTTTTTTATACCTATTCCATGTCCCGATCGAAAATTCAAAATATGATCACTCTGACAATTTTTTCTGTAATGTTCCATTATAATCCTTTTATTTACATTTATTAATTTGAGATATAGGAAATTTAACTCATTATTTACTTCAATTTCTTTTTTAAATTTAATATCTATACTTCTTTTGTTCAAGTTTTCAAAAAATATGTCAAACTAACGCAATGTCCCAAACCAAATTATCAGAATATCATCAACATAACGATAATATTCGAACCTATTTTTATTCTGTTTTTCATTTAATAATTGATTTTCATAGTGATTCAAATATAAATCACATAAGCATCCCGACAGTGGAGACCCCATAGGAAAGCCTTTATTTTGTTTGAAAAATCTTTTATCATGTTTGAAATATGTGTTTTGAGTGACAAATTCAACTAATTCCATAAAAGTATCCCTATTTAAATTATATTTTAATAAAATTTCTCTATTCTCAAATACAGTGTAACCTCCTTTAACAGACACTCCGAATAGCGGACATTTTTGCGGGTCCCAGACCCTTAAAATAGGTCATTCCATGTTATCCACTCCGAATAGCGGACACTCTGAATAGCGGACAGTTATTTTAACTGTAAAGTTTTTTTTGTTTTTTTTTTTATTAACATTTCGACGAACACATCATGGTTGTATTTACATCGGTGTACCATACATTGATACATTGTATCGGTGTCCCATGATTCAATGCACGAATCCGAGGCCCTTTTTTTCACTGCAGTTGCTTTGTAAAAATCAATCCCTCGTAAAGCTAACCTATAAACGTGTTGATTAAATTTAGTGCGAATTAAAATAGCGTCAAAAAGTAAGAGATTGGCACTGAAAGAAAAAATTGATGTTCTTGAAATTGCTGAAAAAGAAAAGCTGGGTGTGTGCGTTGTCTTGCTGAACGTTTTAAAGTTGGAAAAACTCATATAAGTGAACTTTTAAAGGACAAAGATGAGATTAGAAAAATGTGGAATGGTGAATTCAAACGAACATTCGAAGAATTTGAAGAAGTTTCGTAAAACTGAAACTAAAAGCAAAATCGACGAAATGATGATAAAATGGTTCCGCTTTGCTCGTGCAAAGAACATTCCTATAAGCGGTGTTTTCCTTCAAGAAAAAGCCAGAGAAGTCGGTCAAACTTTAGGATTGGACACGTTTAAGGCATCAAATGGATGGCTAGAAATTAATTTCTACATACTGTAATTAATTTTATCATTATTTTAAGTAAGACAAACGGATTAGCACTCATTTAAAAAGGAATACAGTAAATAATTTGCAATTGTTCATATTCCCTCATATCGCAATGATAATTGTAGAAATTTAATTAAGATTGTATGTAATTTTTCATTAAATGACATGCTATAAGCTAAAAAATAAAAAAAAGACAATCCTCCCCAATAGCGGATACCTCCCAATAACGGACAAAACTTGCGGTCCCGTGACTGTCCGTTATTCGGAGTTAACACTGTATATGTTTATCTAAAATTAACATAGTTTCTTCAACCGGAACGTTGTTGAACATATTATCTATATCTAAAGACGCCAAATGGAACTTCCTCTTATTATTTTCATTAAATGTTTCCAATTTATTGACCAAATCACCAGTATTTTTGATAACAACTCTTTCATTAGGTAATTTGAAAGAACGCATCCAATAATTTATCTTTCTTGCAAGGTTTTGTGTCGGGGAGCCGTATGCATTAATGACAGGACGTACAGGAAAATTTTCTTTGTGCACTTTTACTCTGCCTTCCAAAATAGGTGAACAACATGACTCTTTTAGTATTTCATCTTTTTCATATTTAGTTATTATTTTATTATCCTCCAATTCCTTGGTCAATGTTTTCAATTTATTATATAATGTCAAAGTGATATCCTTCAAAGTGATATCACTATAGTTCTCCCAAAGCTTACTTAATAATACATGAACAGTTACGGGGCCAAATCACACCAAGTGGCGTCTCACGGAGCATCTGAAAGTATCCCTCCGCGCCCACATGACGCTTTTTCCAATGTAAACAAAACGAATTTTCATTACCGATATCGCGATATACTTCTATTGTATATTTAGCAATTTCAAAAAAACAAAAAAACAACAAAAAAAAAACAGATAGAAATTAAACTTATTAAAGAAACAATCTATTTGTAATTTTAAAAAGAAATCTTAAGTTATAAGAATTTAAAATGAAAATAAACAAAAAATTAAAACTTTTTTTTAAAAATTGAATTTCAACTTTCTCAGAATTAAATTTCAATATAAATTTTTGTAAGTAAAATTTATTACAAATATTTAAAACAATTATTAAAATTGTAATGGAAATTCTTTCTTATTTGACTTTTATTTTTACATACACCTGTATTATTTTCTAACAAATAAACGATAACTAAAACATATTGAAAAGATATTGTCATGTTAGGATTTTTTTTTAAACAAATATAATCTTTATTCTGAAAATATTAGGAAATAAAAGGAAACCCTGTCGGAACAATATATAGGGACTGCATGTGGAAAGCAAATATCACAAATAAATAAGCGGGCGCTCAGCAACACGTCTGCCGCCATCGAAATTGGTTTTCCCGCCCATAAAGCTGGGCTTACTCGTCGGGGGACCATCTCGAACCCATCGAACCTGTCGCCATACGGCCCGAGAGATCGTTTTGTCTCGAATGACGTCGGAAAATTCGCTGACCCCCATTGTCGGCAGATGGAAGGCCCGCTGCTTCTTCCGTTGTAAGGTGCCGGCCGCTGGAAACTGGCCACCGGCAACCGTTCTCTCCTTCACCGTCGGCGGATCCTCACAAGATCGTACTCTGGCTCGAAGCGAGCCTCTCGATTAAACAGCCGGCTGGGTCAATGCCACTCGTTACCTGGTTGATCCTGCCAGTATTTCTCTTAAATTGCACAAAGCATTAAGAATGATGATTTTATCAGAACTTTATTAAGGGTTTTCCTGATTTATGTGGGTGAAAAACAGCGGAGTTGGAAGACGCCATCTTGACTCAACTGTGAAGGCTCACGTGATTGGTTAAAGAACTAATGACTTTTAAACTCATAAATAATTGAAATATTGTCTTTATCTCCTTAAAATATTTATATTTAGAAATTACGACATGTTTAAAATGATAATTTCTGGTAATTGGCATTTATTTTTGACAGTATCATTATTTAATGTACGGAC
Organism: Thereuonema tuberculata; assembly: GCA_023159025.1. NCBI lineage: Eukaryota > Metazoa > Arthropoda > Chilopoda > Scutigeromorpha > Scutigeridae > Thereuonema > Thereuonema tuberculata. The sequence goes on from JAFIDM010000001.1 coordinate 35,471,529, forward strand.
TACTTTTCATAGCGAAGGTATACATCCAGTATGGCGTATTATCATCCCGAAAATTCCGAAAAGTTTTTAAATAAACTACATGTTATGGAGATATGGTGTTTTATTGTTACATTATGTTATTATAATCTCCGAATATGAAAGAAGACTTCAAAATCACCAGAAGAAGTTAAAAAAAAAAAAATTAAAGTATCCCTCTACAGGCCTGGGCTGGCCTTTGGGGCGCGGGATATCAGGCTCCCAGCGTTTCATGACCATCGGGACGAAGTTGAGGTCGGGTGGTCAGCCCGACGCCCGCCCGCCTTTAACTCCCGGGAAAGAAACCCGGTACCCATAGAGCGCTGGGTAGACCCTAGGACCCGTTTGGAGGTGAAAAAAACGTGGAAAAATTCCCGCCCTCCGCCGAGGCCGGGAATCGAAACCAGAAGGGATGCTGCTTAAATACAGTCGAAATGTTGTGAATTTTATAAAAGAATATTATAAAAGAAGATATTATGAAAAGTGAATAATTTATCTATGTTGGGATGGATGAATTTATGTTGTACACACCATGAAAATTTCAGCAGGTCGAATTTCTTAAAATATGAAGATATAGAAACAAAGACAATTCGGACGAAAACGACAATTTTAAAGACATCTGTGTAGCTCTGAGGGGATGTCACGCACCATCTTTGTCATCTTCCACAAAATTTAGAAATGGCACAACATCTCCCAGAGTATCGCATCACCTATTTTTCCCTTATCAATTTTTTTCTGTCAAATTACAGTAATTTCGAAATGAAATGATTGGTAACCACCTGCACAAGTTTTTAAAGTCCTGTTTAATTTGACATGAACTTGCTGACGCTAATGGAGTTTGTCTCTTCATGTATCGTGGATTTTTAATTTTTTTTCTTCATTTCTTTCAAAATTTTTGATTCAGTAGAATGAAGTATCCGAAACCAAGGTAAGAACAGTTTTATTGATTTCGGTTTAAAATATTTTTACTATTTTGATAAAGCATTCATCAATCAATGGCACATGTTAAGAAAAATAGGCGTATGTCAGGATTATAAATATTTTTCAATACCGAATCCATTTTGATATTATTACGAATAATGATACTATTATGAATAATGCTTATTCATCAATCTATGACAGATTGATGAATAAGAATGAAGAAAAATAGGCCTAATTCATGATTATTAATATTTTTCAAAAAACGAATCCATTTATTTATTTTTATTCATAGTAAGTTCAACTAAGATAAAAACTATAAATATCTAGATTTGTAGTATTCGTTTTGATCGATCTTTGAGATTAAAAGATTATAATACGAAAGATTTTTAATGTAACTAGTCGGCTACCCGTCGCTTCGCTCCGGAAGCCTCGCGTATGTAACGGAAAACAATTTGTTATTTATTAAAAAAAACATACACAAATTACATCAAGTAAAATAAAACTAAATTTTTTTTAAAGTTTTTTTTTATTTTAATTTTTGATGTATATATTCTCTCAATTCACGACTGCTTTTAGAATCAGCGTGTGAATCATATATCTGTGATATATTTTTATTTTTTATAGAGATTAGAATGTAATCCTTGTGGTCTAATGCCTAAGACGTCTAACTTCGGAGCAGAAGGTTGCATGTTGGATTCCAGTAGATAACTTGTAGAAATTATTTCTATTTTTGTAAATTACAATAATTGCACCAGAGCCACAGAGAAATAAAAGATTTTCGTAATATAGATACAATTTTCAGTCGCTTTGAGCTACAAATAGCGAGCTTTCAGTATTCTACTTAATAGAAATAGTGCTTCTTTCTTTCTTGAGTCTCTTTTTTTTATTTCCATTGATACTTTATAGTGGTTTTTGAGTTAGAAATAGTGATTGTTTTTGAGTAACAAATAGCGATTTTTCAGTATTCTACCTAATAGAAATAGTCATTATTTTTTTTTCTGTTCTTTTTTATCCAATTCCAATTGATACTTTTCAGTGGTTTTTGAGTTACAAATAGTGAAAATTATCTGTATCCATTAGCTAGGCCATCAGATTGTTCGATATAGATATTTGAAGAAGAGATTTCAGATGAACGTTAGTTGATATAGATGATAAATGAAGATCATAGCTTGTAAACGAAATTCTTCGCAACAAATTGATTGTGAGTATTCTTTAGAGTGAAGATAACCAAATTCTGTTGAATTGTGACTCAAAGATCTAAAGTTGTATGTGAGTTAAGACAACGTTTTCCAATTATATGGCAACTTTATTTAGAGTTTGTCCTTGAGCTTTATTGATAAATATCGCATAAGAAGGTCTGATCGGAAATTGTTTTCTTGTGAAGGTGAATGGAAGTAGATTACCGCATGGTTCCATAGACATCCTATGGATGAAAACAAAATCTCCTTTGTGAGTTCTGTTATAATTTCGGTTTCTATGAGATCATTATCGAATGAACAGCATTTAAGTTGAGTTCCATTGCAGTATGCAAACTTGGGATTGATGTTTCGCAACAATATTATTGGAGATCCAATCTTCAATGACAAACGATGTTGTGGAACACCGCTGAGATTCAATGCATTCAGATACTCGGGCCGATAGAGATGTTCGTGTGGTTGATTATCAGAAGTATCAATTTTATTCGCACTTGTATGCTCTGTAGTCTCTCCTTGTATTCTTATACTTATCCTTCGATTGATGTTATCGACACTCTCGTTCATCTTGGTTGATGAGCCGCATATTTATTGTTAGTTTTTTGACTTTGATGTGATTATAGCTTTTTGAGTTAAAAATAGTGATTTTTCAGTAATCTATCTAATAGATATAGTGCTTCTTTCTTTCTTGACTCTCTTTTTTTTCCAATTGATACGTTTGAGTGGTTCTTGAGTTACAAATAATGATGGTTTTTGAGTTACAAATAGTGATTTCTCAAAATTCTACCTAATGAAGTACTCCTTCTTTCTTTTTTGACTTTCTTTTTTATAACAATTGTTACTTTTCAGTCAAAGTCAGTTCAGTTTTGACAGATAAGTAAAAAAAAGCAATATGAAAAAAGTTGTAGTTCCCATGGCCTAATGGTTAAGATGTCTGACTTCGGATCAGAAGGTTGCAGATTCGATTCCTGTCCCGGATGTTTCATTGAAAAAATTCTTTCTATTTTTCATTCTCACAGAA
>JAFIDM010000001.1:35499734-35576508 GCA_023159025.1 Thereuonema tuberculata
GGTAGAATATATGTTTTGTTATTAGTACTTACAATATGTTTCAATATAAATATAGGTGATATTGGTTGGATTTACATAAGGTTTAGAGTTGGAATGATATTATTGTAATTATACTAAATTTGATGTGAAATTAAGTGAATAAACTAAACTAAACTAAACTAAACTATAGTAAAGGATATTAAAGGGACTCTTAAATAAAATATATTTACTAGCCATTGATAATCAGAGGCTTTTTTAAAATTTTTTCATGGGATATGTCATGAACTTAAAGCTTTGAAAACCACTGTTATATCTATTTTATTACCTGTAGATATGGTTTTCCATCTTTTATCCATCCAATAACAATGTCGGCTGCTGTCATATCATTAGAAGATGAGAATCCAATACTCAGCCATCCTTTGGTTTTTCCAGTAACTGACATAAAAATACTATCGTCTTCAATATTCCAACGGATAGAAATACTCCTCTGAGCATCTAGTTCTTCCTCTCTTTGCCAGAATATTTGTTGCTTACATTGGGATTGGAATTTATTAGAAGTAGTGAAAAAATTCCTCCATAAGTAAGTTGCAGAGAATATGAATAAATAACTCGCAATTATAAATATAAATAACTGGAGAATGCTAGAGAATAGAAAAAAAATACAGCACATTTAAAAAATATTAAAATAATAATATTCCAAGGTAAATGAATTTATTACATCTATCAGTATAGGCATATCCTATAGTGACGAAATGTTATGTTCCAGACTCGTACTCGTATGTTAAGTCGAAACTCGAAAATTATTGTATCTCGATGTGCCTAGATTTGCATACTAGATTGCCTTTTGCTGTTCCTGCAGATTTCAGTATAATAGGTATAATTCCTTACAAGATTAGCATTGAAAACTGATGACAGTAACGCCTTGTTGAAAGAATGATGTGAGCGGTGATTTCATGTCTCTAAAATGTTGAAAATCGCGGAGCAATCGAGAAATGATGGCAATTTAAAAGTGTCGTAATGTTTAGGATCGAAGTCATCAGTGCTTGTATACAGAAGTTTTAGATATATCTTCAACTATGATAAGAAATTAAGTCTCCGAAGCAATTAATGAATACAGTATTTCCTAAACTTTTTTAGACCGTAGTACATATTGCAGGTTAAAACGAAAATAGTTAATTGTTAATTAATAATCCACGTCTAATCTGTCTGGAATGAAATTATCTAACAATTTATGAAGTTTAACTAGGCTTAGCAACAATAGAGTCAATGATCTGGGCACGCATTGTCCCCTGCGAACGGACTTCATCGGCAGATTCAGACGAGAGACACGTCACAAATTGCACTCAAGTCGTCTCAAAGGTCACCCTTCATTCTGCTCAAGCCATACAGGATGTATATCCACACAGCACGCACATTTCATCTTCACAACACACAATTATTGAATAAATGCTTGAAGAAATCAATGGTTTATTATTTTAGAAAAAACATTTAGTCCAATTGTACAAAGGCTGTCCAAAAAGAAATCGAACTTTTTAAATAGCGCGCCAATGAACAAACACAGTAGACTTTCAGTAGAGTTGGTGTCTAACGGTGACTTTCAACTTTACCTTTGAAAGTGATCAATGACGAGACATCAATTAGTCATCGAGTAACTGCGGCACAGGAAACTTTTGTTTTGTACCTTTTGCAATTTTTATGAAAATTTAAATTTTTATCTCTGAAAACAATCGTGTTTGTGAGAAATTAATAAAACTTTTACAGTGATTTTTTCAGATGTTGCAGTAGGTGTACGAAGATTATATTCGAACATATTACGAATGGTACCAATCTTTCAAATCAGGCAAAACATCCAATGAAGACAATCTCAAAGCTGAAAGGCTTTCCATGTCATTGGACGATGATCAAGACGAGGAAGTGCGTGCTTTTGTTCATGAAATTCATCACTTATTTGTCCGTGGAAGTGCTGAAGAAGCTGGATGCTACGAGGCGTCTGAGAGAGACAGTGCGAGATCTCAAGAGTAGAGAAACAAGACCTGGATGTTGCACCTTGACAACGCACCTGTACACTCATCGCTTCTTATCCGTAAGTTTTTGAGATGAACTTTTGATAGGTAGTCCGCTCGCGATCAAAGGTCACGTGACTGAGAATATGAGCTCAGAATCCAAGGTCACGCGATCACTAAAACTTTTACTTGACAGGCTTTTTAGTTAATAATAAATAAAAAAAATAAATAAAAATTCTGTTTTTCGAAATGAGGAAGATTTACAAATAAATAATCGCATTCCAACTATCAAAAAAAAAAAAAAAAACCAGATCCAAAATACTATATTTTTTTCATTTTCAACTCCTACCAACAATGAAAAAAATTAATATAATTCAAAATAATTTAAATAATTTTTTTTATCTAATCAGCAAAAAAAAAATCACTTTCCCTAATAATCATCTTTTGAAGCATTTTCTTCAGATAATTAAAACAGAGATTCTGGCAACTACAGGATAAATATTACAGAAAATAAATCAATTTCTACCCTGTAAAAGTTAAATTTTAAATTTATGTGTCAATACTAAGTTTTTGGAAAGTTCCTGTTTTTTTGTTTGTGGCAGAGTGCTGCTCAGCTTGCTATTTTGACTATATTTTCTTAATATTATTTCTTTTAATTTAATTGTTAATAATTTAAAATTTTATTTAAGAATTGAAGCATTTTAGCTTTCACTTTGTTCCTTTTATTAGAACTAGATCTTCAATTCTTAACTAGCGAACGATCGACGATCCCAGAATTCCATGTGAACAAAAGCTATTGTGAAATTTTGGAATTTCTTTTTTAAAATACTCTTTGATATATTATGATGCATAAATTAATATACTTACTGGAAAGTTTATATCCTTTGAAAGACAATCTTAATTATGATGCAGTAATAACTTTGCTATTACTCTCGGTTCAACTGAAGTGAAGCCAAAAAGCTCTAGAAATTGAACTTGGAGAATGTACATGAAGTCACGAGTTAGGCGTATCAATGCTTCACTCTAATAGAATATCATGTGCAATGGTCCGTTGGGAATATTCTATTTTATTTGGTCGACAAAGAGGCATTTGCGAACAGCACGTCTCGTGCGACTGCTGCTTGCGATCACATTTTGTGCGACAAGTGTTTTGTTTTATTGTGTTCGCGGGACTTAATATAAAATCTTGAATGATTTACACATGTTTCCAACATGTTCTGAATATGATTTTCTTAAAATAATAATGAAATATATGACTTCTAATAAAACGTAGTAAGGCCAAAGGGTAAATTTGATAGACATTGTTAAAACAATTTAATTATACATTAATATATTTAGTTAAAGAAATATATTACTACAATAAAGAAATGTCAAGAAATAAGGTTCTCATTTTTGAAATTTCTCTTGTTTTTCTATTTAATATTCACTGTCCGGCCACTTTATTATATATACCTTTCTAGTACGTATTGGGCCTCCTTTAGCCCTCAAAACAGCCTGAATTCGTCGAGGCATGGATTCCACAAGATGCTGAAAACTTTGTTGATATATTGTGTACCATGCAGACATAAGTGTGTCACGCAGTTCCCTGAAGATTTGATGGAGGTGTAGGCCTGGAGCGAACAGCCAGTTCCAGCTCATCCCACAAATTTTCAATCGGGCTGAGATCCGGGAACTGAGTGGGTCACTGCAGCAAGGAAAAGTCATCGTCATGTTCCTCAAACCATCCCATGAGGGCTTTGTGCACCGGCGCATTATCCTGCTGGAAGTTGCCATCTGCATGAAGATAAACATTAAGATGTACGGTAGCACTTGGTGAGCTACGATGTTTAGGTAATCCCTAGCATACTGACGTGCCTCCAGAGGTATCAATGGACCCAACGTGTGCCAGGAAAACATACCCTCACCATGACACTGCACCCACCGACTTGAAGAGTTGTTGTGAGACATAGCATTTCTGCACACAGGAGGGGTGTACCTAATAAAGTGGCCGGACAGTGTATTTATAATTAAAAGGTGTAATGGAATTGTTTTTTAATTAATGAAACTTTTTTTATATTGACTAACCACTGAGCCACTATTCCTAACCATCAACAAGTGATTTAATTAAACTGAATTGGTAACTGTTTTATATGTAAAGTTCCCATACTTTTTTAGTAGATCTTTCCTTCTAAAGCCTCTACTATTAAATATTCTAAACATCTCACCAAATTTAAATGTAAAAAACTACATTTAATACTAAAAAGCAAATTTTTTCGAAAGATGTTTTGAATTGGTAACTGTTAATTTCATCACGTGACGAAGATAAGGAACAAGGAAATAATTCAGCGGTGGCTGAGCATCTTGTCAACAATCAGAACCACATGTGGATTCGAAAAAATATAAAAATATTGGGTAAAAATTCAATTAGATTAAAATTAAACACAAAAATTAATTAAAAAATAGTCAGTAACAACCTTTTAAATAGAAAAGAAAAGATTTCGGACACCAGAATCCAGATTTCTTGACATTTCTTTATTATTTAACAATGATGTATAAATATATTGTTTGAACAATATATAACACATTTACCTTAAGCTTTACATTACATTATTAGAAGTGATACATTCCATTATTACTTTAAGAAAATATTGTATCAAAACATACAAATATTAAGGAAATTCAAATATTAGATCCAAGTAATCACACGATGAAAAAATTACAAAACTAATTTACATTCATGTTTTCCTAAAGTTATTTAAATACTATATTAACATCGTAGAAACATGAAATGAGGATCATTGGAAAAAATTGGGCCTTTATTTATGTTTACAATTCCTTTTAGAAATTCCTAGTTTCTGTGGTGTATTCTGTGTAGGTAAAAAGATCAAAGTTTTTATACTCACAATACTCGGCTTAAGTATTCACTGTCTGTCAACATTAATGAGCTGACTTAAATCGATTGGCATAATTTGCTTAATTTTGCCATACAACTCAGGAACACACTGATGTCTGAATCGAATTGTCGTTACAGACGGGAAGAAAACTGCAACTTGATGCTTATCAAGTAAAAAAACAAAACTAGAGTCACCCATGGCAACCAACGAGAGATTGTTTCAATCGACGCACGCACAAAATAACACACACAATTGTTTCAAACAGTTGATCACGCTGTGACAAACACTATTGTTTCTTTTTGTTGGACTCGAAGATTGCTCTTCCCGTTAATCGGGCATCAAAACCCCTATCATTGTAAGTTCCAAGGTTAAAGTTAGGCTTAGCGGTGTGAAATATCTTAGGGTTTGGATTTGAAAAAGAAGGTAAGTATCCACTCCTTGGTTTCGTTTAATTTAGCTGACAGGCTTCATGCAACAGACTCCATCCAAACCACAGTTTCTTTTAATTAAATAACAAATAAATTTTAAATTATTTATATAGTATTAGGCCATCTCCCTGTCTCCCCCTGGTAAGTATGAGATAATCCAAGAAGAATCGATTCCAAGCGGTTACGGCAAAAGTGATATTTTATTCCTTTTTGAATGAACTCATTATTTGATAGCGCGCGAACAAATAGAATAAAAGTAGGATTGGCTATTGGGGGACCAGCAGTAGTCCAATGGCTAGCGCTCCTGACTGTTGGACGAAGGTCCTGGGTTCGAATCCTATGCAAGACCCAAAAAAATAAAAAATAAAAAATTTTTAAAAATCTGACTTTCTCAGCAAGGAGAAACTAATAATTAACAATTGCGCCGGACAGACAGAGAGAGATTACTGTAAAATCAGTGCAGACTGAAAGAAAATGATTTTTCCTGCTGTAATATTGTGTTTTATCAAACATGTGCAGCTTTCAGAATAACCTACTTTCTATCTTTACAAAATCATATTGCAAATTTATTTATTTATTAAATCTACAAAACTGAATATAACTGAAATATAACATTACTGTAGGTTCATTAATTTGAAACAGTTCAGCTTTTATATAAAAGACCATTATTTGTAGTATAATGAATAATAATACATATCTTAACATAGTCGTAATCATTTCTCTCGCCTGGGATCTTTGGAAGCGATAAAAATATCTTTCTAAGAGGATGTATTTGTTTGTTTTTTTTTTGTTTTGTCCGTTTTCTTTCTTTCTTTGGAAAAATATGTTTTGAGATAATATTTGTAGTAAATCGTTTTTTTCAATACATTTCAGAAAAAAGATTAAAACTTTCAAACAACAGAAACGAACTGAGAAGTTTATTCTAACTGAGAACTATAGCAAAACAAGCAAGGTTCACTCGATTGAGGTAGATACGCTTAACTGTAGATAACTTTAAAAAAATTCTCAAAACTGAAGAAGTTATTTTTCATCAATTCTTCATCTTTTCATCAATAAATTTTTATGTATTTTTTTTTTCAAAAAAGTTGAAACTTTCCTGTTGTTGTTTTGTTTTTTTTGTTACGTAGGTCCTTACTTTTTTTCTTCCAATTAAACCAAAAATTAGCAGAAATATTGAATTTGATAGTGTAATCTTCAGCGACAGTTGCCTAAGATAAATAAGTCGTTATTCATGGAGTTCTATCTGTCGAGTATGAAGATGGAAGAGATTTTATCTCCCTTTGGCTCTTCTTACCTGCAGGTCCAATAACGTAGAAAATCAGTTTAAATTTCGTTTCAGTAGCATAAATTGACCAATAAAGTTGAACGCTTGGAAGATAACAGCATTTTTTAGTACAGTCCAGACTGACCGTAAGTTATGTTTACAATCTATATTACTAAAATCTTTTATTTCTCTGTCTGTCTTTCTGTCTGTCTGTCTGTCCGGCGCAATTTTCTGAGCGAATGGAAAATAGAAATAATTTTTACAATGAAACATCCGCGACAGGAATCGAACCTGCAACCTTCTGATCCGAAGTCAGATGCCTTATCCATTAGGCCATAGGGACTACAACTCTCTTCATATGGTTTTTTTGACTTATATCTCCTTTCCTTTCCCCCATCAATAAGGAATGTATTCAATCTTTTTTTTGAATCTCAAGATTGTTTATTTATTTCACATCAGTCAGTTTATTTGTAATTCGAAACTGACAATTAGAACGATAATTGCCGAAACGTTGCAATATTTTAAATATTCTTACTTAACCAAATCCTATGTGATATTGAAAAATATGTGGTGTACACGCCAGTTGTTGGAGTAAAGAAAATAAAGAAAGAGAGAAGCACTCTTTTTTTGAGGTGGAATACCGAAAAAATCACTATTTGCAACTCAAAAACCATCAATAAATGTAACTCAAACGTCACTGAAAAGTGACAATTATAATTAAAATGAAAGTCAAAAAAGAATGAAGCGATACTTCTATTAGATAGAATACTGAAAAATAACTATCTGTAACTCAGAAACCATCAATATTTGGAACACAAACGCCACTGAAAAGTGCCACTTAGAATAAAAAAAGAGACTCAAAAAAGAAAGAAGCAGTATTTCTATTAGATAAAATACTGAACACTATTGTAACTCAGAAACCACTGAAAAGTATCATTTGGAATAAAAAAAAAAAAGAGTCAAGAAATAAGAAGCAGTATTTCATTAGGTAGAATACTGAAAAATCACTATTTGTAACTCAAAAACCATCACTATTTCTAACTCGAAAACGACTGAAAAGTATCAATAGGAATGAAAAAAAAGATAGTCAAGAAAGAAAGATGCACTATTTCTATTAGGTAGAATACTGCTCAGAAGTTAGACGTCTTAACCATTAGATCACTAGGCGTACATTCTAATCTCTGTAAAAAATAAAAATATATCATAGATATATGATTTACAACGTGGTTCTAAAAGCAGTCGTAGATTGAGAGAATATAGACATCAAAAATTAAATTAAAAAAAAGGTTTTAAAAAATTTTAGTTTTAGTTTCCTTGATGTAATTTGTGTGTGTGTGTGTTATTTTTAATAAATAAAAAATTGTTTTCCGTTACATAAGGGAGGCTTCCGGAGCGAAGCGACGGGTAGCCGACTAGTTACATTAAAAATCTTTCGTATTATAATCTTTTAGTATCAAAGATCGATCAAAATGAATACTACAAATCTAGATATTTATAATTTTTATCTTAATTGAACTTACTATGAATAAAAATAAATAAATGGATTCGTTTTTGAAAAATATTAATAATCATGACTTAGGCCTATTTTTCTTAATGCTTATTCTTCAATCTGTCATAGATTGATGAATAAGCATTATTAGTATCATTATTCATAATAATATCAAAATGGATTCGTTTTTGAAAAATATTTATAATCCTGACATAGGCCTATTTTTCTGAACATATGCCATAGATTGATGAATGCTTTATGAATGCTTTAGTAAAAATATTTTAAACCGAAATCAATAAAACTGTTCTTACCTTGGTTTCGGATACTTCATTCTACTGAATCAAAAATTTTGAAAGAAATGAAGAGAAAAATTTAAAACTCCACAATACATGAAGAGACAAACTCCAGTAGCATCAGCAATGTCAAATTAAATAGGACTTTAAAAACTTGTGCAGGTGGTTACCAATCATTTCATTTCGAAACTACTGTATTTGCCAGAAAAAAATTGGTAAGGAAAAATAAGTGATGCGATACTCTGGGAGATGTTGTGCCCTTTCTAAATTTTGTGGTAGATGGCAAAGATGGTGCGTGACATCCCCTCAGAGCTACACAGATGTCTTTAAAACTGTCGTTTTCGTCGAATTGTCTTAGTTTCTAAACCTTCATATTTTAAGAAATTCGACCTGCTGAAATTTTCATGGTGTGCAACGTTAGTACAACATAAATTCATCCATCCCAACATAGATAAATTATTCCCTTTTCATAATATCTTCTTTTTATAATATTCTTCTATAAAAACATAAAATTCACAACATTTCGACTGTATTTAAGCAGCATCCCTTCTTCTGGTTTCGATTCCCGGCCTCGGCGGAGGGCGAGAATTTTTCCACGTTTCTTTCACCTCCAAACGGGTCCTAGGGTCTACCCAGCCCTCTATGAAATGGGTACCGGGTTTCTTTCCCGGGAGTTAAAGGCGGGCGGGCGTCGGGCTCAACCTCAACTTCGTGCCGATGGTCACGAAACGCTGCAGCGCCCCCTGACATCCCGTGCCCCAAAGGCCAGCCCAGGTCTGTAGAGGGATACTTTAACTTTTTTTTTTTCTTTTGGTGATTTGAAGTCTTCTTTCATATTCGGAGAGTATAATAACATAATGTAACAATGGTATAAAGTAACATATAACAAATAATAAGTTTCAAAATGTGAGGTAATCAATACTGAATCTCTCAAACTTCTCAAATTCGGCGTTCGGTAATCCGGCCCCTACAGTAATCCGGCCTGGTCCTGAATAATTTTTCTTTATTTTAATAACTAAATTCGTTTCCTTATTTTGTTTCCCTATCCGAGCGTATTCATTATGAGTGAAAAAAAAAGAAAGAAAAACTTTGTCACTATGGAACAGAAGCTTAATGCGTTAAGTAGATTGGATGCAGAGGATCTGCAAAACAAATATCATTAGAGCTTGTTGTCGGAAAAAGCACATTTGTATTGTTTCTAATAAACATTTGAGTGCAAAATTATGAAAATGTGGTTAAATTAATTAAACCTGGCATTATGTCTTCACAAAAATTGAGCTATTGAGTTATTTTAAGAACACACTCGGTAGTCGGGCTTTTCTGTAATCCGGCCTACTTGGCGCCACATTAGGCCGGATTTGAGAGGTTTTACTGTAATTTCAAACATACAAAACAATAAAAACAATAAATTCTGTCACATATTAATCTAGTATATATATATATATATATATATATATATATATATATATATATATATATTTATTCATAATTTTCATTCTGGAAAATCTTTGGAATACTTTTGTTTTTGATACTTTACCAGGTTCTTGAAGAAGCTCAGGACCAGGAATGGGGAACCATTTATCATTGGAAGGCCCCATATTAAGGAGACTACATCAGTCCGCAAATCAGTCAGCTCTAAAGGCCAACGCGCATACGCAACGGATAAATGAAGACCTACGGACTTTCGCGTCTTCACCGTAAATTTGTGACGTCAAATCTCTCAGGCGTCCGCAGACGCAAAACACAGCAGCTTTCAAAGTTTTACGGATACGGATTCAGCAGACAAAGGAGGCACGCCAATTAGATAGTTTTTCTTTGTTAAAATGGGACCAATCAGAGTGACGGAAACAATCGTTTTTTAGACAGCCAATCACGAATTACTTGCATTCCTCAAACGAGAAAAATTTCAGTAATTTCGTCGCTCCATTCATGTATTTCTTTGTGATTTTTGAATTTCTGAGTGAAGATTAAAAATCGTTTAATTATCAGAGTATAGATATTTACTAAACATGTGTCTCAGAAAAGGTAAGATGGCTTTAAGAGGTTTCTAAATCAAAATAAAAAAGGAAACAAAGGAATTTGAACCGAATTGATGAGACCGTATGCTCCTTTCTCGCTGAAATAATCGCAAAATCACTATTTACGATTTCTAAAATAAGCAGTGTAAATTCTAATTCTACATTGCATTTATTATTTGCATTTAATTTGTAATAACAGTTTATTTATAATAGTTTTGTACTATTAAAAATTAAAAAAAGTTTGCTGTTAATATTTCGTTTGGCCCGAATCGCCTTTCCCAAAATATGCACGCTAGAACATACAAATCGTGGCTCTGGCAATGCTCATCCAGTTAGAAGAATATCACATATTCACCCAACCCTCTTTCCAGTGGCGGATTTAGCACTTGAGAGGCCATAGGCGCAATTCAATTTTGAGGCCCCCCTCTAAATATTTTCATTACCAGTGGCGTACCAACGCCTTTCATTATTCCACAACCAAAAAAAAAAGGAAATCTTGCTTTTACAACCAAAAAAAAAACCAAAAAAAAACGGAAATACTTGGGTGGATGGGGCTCCTAGGTTGACTGGTGGGGCCCCCTAGGCTTGCTTTTACAACCAAAAAAAAAGGAAATCTTGCTTTTACAACCAAACAAAAAAAAAAAAAGGAAATAAGCTCGCTGGTGGGGTAATAAGCTGGCTTATTACGAAAAGAAATAATTAAATAAAATAATTTGTTTTTCCTTTGAGAGGTAAATTTTGAGGCCCCTTGATTTATGAGGCCCGTGGCGCGCGCCTCCTCCGCCTATGCGGAAATCCGCCACTGCCTCTTTCATTTTACTCCAGCCATCACGATAAATATATATAAAGAGTTTATAAATAATCTCTCATCGTTTCTGAGCGATCCATTGCCGCGAAAACTGATGAATTGTGGGAAAGCTTCCTTTTCCGTTATATGCGCTCATAGCACAGCCTGATTTCTCAGTTAATCTGAAGTCAGATTGAAAGGCTAAAATCTAAAACCTGGACTTAAAACAAGAACAAAAAACGGAAATCTGATATTCACTTAATGTATTAACTACAGTTTTATGTAATTCAGCTTAAAATCAAATGAATAATATGGATATAAGCCATATCCAATAATGCTACTTTAACACTCCATCGGGCGCAACTGATCTGCTAGGCACACCTCGATCTCTTTCTTTTGCCCCGCCGTTTCTAAACGTCGTCCCCACTTCTCCATCCTAGTAGCTTCCCCTTTTCTAATGCCAATTACAGTGGCAAGTTAAATCAGTTAGTGATTTTTCTTCCTTCATTTCCGTTGATGAAATAGATGAAATAGATCTAATAAGCTCACTGTGCCCGATTACGTTGCAGTTTTATCAGTTATTTTTAAGTAAGTTTTCGCAGTTATTTTTAATCCTGTATCACATTTGTTGATTAGTAATCATTAGTGGCATTAGAAGAGGGGAAGCTACTGGGATGGAGAAGTGGGGACGACATTATAGTGGAGCAAATCAGAGAACGACCGTGGGCACCAGATGGCGCGATGGTAGAATTTGAATCGATTGTTAATGTCAGTGTTTATGGCGGGAAAGTTTATGGCTTCTGATTGGCGACTCTCAAGCGAGGCAAACCTTTGTCAATAATTCTCTTAAGTCCTGGAATGATAAGAGATCATTGTCCTCTATGAAGGTCAAAGTCATTCTCTGGTTGGCCCCCATATAGAGGTGGTGGTTAAACGAAAGAGCTCGAGGTGTGCCTAGCAGAGGCGGATTTACACTTTAACCGCCTATGTGCTATCACAGATTTGCCGCCCTTCCTCCTGACCTTCCTATCTGAATATATCACTAGTAAACTATACTGATGTTTATGTTTAGTTTTGAGCTAAGTTACTGATAATTTACAACTCGTCTATTCATTAGAATTTACTTACTCAGAGTATGAATATATATATATAAATTTATATTTATATTTATATGTAAATATAAAGGCCCAAAATGATGCATTCCTTTCCTTAAGTTCACATTCTAAAAATATATAGTAAAAAGTTGTTTAACAGAAAATTAAACATCAAATTTAATTTAAATAATGGGAATATATTTCATATATAACAGTCGCAGAAGATATGTATTAGAAAGTAAATGCAATTACAACTTTCAGACATCGCCGACTCCCACGCCTGAGCACTCCAATGCAACATCTACCCCCTTCCACTTCAAACCTACGGCCACATCCCGGGTCAACTGATTTCCCGGGATATATACTTAAAGCCGAAAATACGCTCTGTTCCAATACACTGTACAGACACATCAAAAAGCCAGGAAATGTCTGTTTCTTTTTATGTTTCCCTCATTTTCTGCTTATAAAATGACACTTAATATTTTTGAGTATTAATATTGAATATTAATATTCTTGAATACTACAGGAGTTTTGTTTTTTTCCTATTTTTTTTGCCGCTCCCCAATGTTGCCGCCCTGGGCTATAGCCATTTTAGTCCTCGTGTAAATACGCCTGATCAGTTGCGCCCGACGGAAGGTTGTAACAAATCATCCGATTGCACTAAGAATTTGAAGACTATATGAAACTGTTTTATTGCTCCTTCGATATTTTTATAACGTATAGGTGTTTACTAAGAACAGTTAACAAATGTTTTTTGTAAGAAAAAAAGCTTATATAATTAGAAAAGATTAGTAAATCAAGCAGTGCCCCCGCCCAGGCTCAATGAGCCCGACCGGGTTTCGAACCTTATTGCGCCCTTCGGAGTGTTAAATGGAATGGAACTTAAGGTTTACACCCCTATCGACGTCACGTATGCAGTGGCGTACCAAGGGGGCGGTCCGCCCCGGGCCCCCACCTGGGAGGGGCCCCCATCAGCCAGTCTAGGGGGCCCCATACACACAAGATTTCTTTTTTTTTTGGTTGTAAAAGCAAGACTAGGGGGCCCCATCTACAGCTCCCCCCCCGGGCCCCCAAAGGCGTTGGTACGCTACTGTAAGTACGACATGTAATGTGGGATCATGTGGGATAAACAAACGTATAACTTACGAGGAGAGGTCACGGATTCTACGACGCAGCCAACTTCATGCCCTTTTGGGAGATGAAAGTACTCATGAAGTACTTCAAAAATACACAAGGTTTTAGGGTCCAGCACTCAAGCGTTTTGAGTGATTTGATGATTTTTGGAGTGTTTTTGCCGTTTTCGCTTAAAAGCTATTTGCCTCATAAGTCGAAACAGGAAGTTCACTGTTAGCTCGATTGTAAACTTGGAGGTCGCTGGTTCAAGTCAGCTACCTAACGAAATTTTTTTTTTTAAACCTTTTTTTTTTTTCATTTTTTAATCCCTGTCTTATATGTTAATGCAGTTTCTTTTCTTTTTTTTTTTCTTTTTTTTAAATTTTTCTTTTCTTTTTTTTAAATTTTCTTCTTTTTTTTTTCTTTTTTTTTAATTTTTCTTTTCTTTTTTTTAAATTTTCTTCTTTTTTTTCCCTTCCTTTTTGCTTCTGCTTCTTTATTTCTTTTTCGTGTTTTTTCTAGTAGGCAGAAATAAAAATAAAATTAAAAATATATAAATCTATTAAGTTTTATAATTTAAGTTACTTCAGTGTAGAAAATTAAAATCTGCCTATCAATATATATTTTTTTTTGGTTGCAAAACAGTTCGTTTCTTTTGCAGACAGGAAGACAAATAAAATCACTGGAGGATGCACTTAAAATACATTCAATTATACATTTTCAGTTGTCTGCACGAATATTCAAAGCAATGATACAATATGCTTGGTTTGCTTCCAAATTAATGTCAAAGAGAGATTTTTTTATAATGTAAATAAAATTTGTTTTCCTGATGAACTGCAAAAGAATCTGTTTTTGTACGATGTGCTTGGTGTCAGAAAAAAATATGTTTTGTTTGTTTTTACGATAAATACCATAATCAACAATGTTTAAGATCAGTGTAATAATGTATCAAATATACTCATGGACAAAAAAATTAGCGCACCAAGAAATAATTGCGGGATCGTAACGAAACTTGCAATGAAGGTACATATCGGGGAGATATGCAAATGATTAGAAATGCAGCGTGATTGCGCATTACTTTTAGCCGGTAGAGGGCGTTGAACATCGTACTCTGTGGAGTATAAAAAACAGGTAACCAAAGCTTGTTTGAGTGTGCTGAATCATTTACAAAGGAAGAGCTGAGGTTGACATGCCATTACGCCGTGTTCGAAGACAGTATACGCAGTTGTCGCAGTTTGAGAGAGGGAGAATCGTCGGGATGATGGAAGCTGGGTGGTCAGCTAGGCGAGTAGCTCGTCAATTAGGCCGCTCTGATTGTGTTGTGAGGAGGTTTTGGGACCAGTGGACCCGAGAGATGTCATGTACACGAAGACCAGGCTCAGGACGCCCTCGACAGACCAGTCGTCGAGAAGACCGCCACATAGTCAGAAATGCACGCGTACAGCCAACTGCTTCATCGGCCGCCATCCAGGCACAGGTAGCACCTTCACTAGGGGCCGCTGTGTCTTCTCGAACCATACGAAGGCGCGTGGCTGAAGGACAGTTGGTATCGCGGCGCCCATTACGTGTGCTGCCCTTGACGCCCACCCATCGACGCCTCCGTTTGGAGTTTTGCCGCGCACGAGGAAACTGGACTGCAGCGGAATGGAACCAGGTCGTCTTTAGCGACAAATCCAGATTCAATCTCGGCAGTGATGACAATCGTGTTCGTGTGTGGAGAGCCCGTGGTGAATGCTTCAATCCTGCCTTTGCTGTACAGCGACACACCGCTCCCACAGCTGGTGTGATGGTATGGGGTGCCATTGCCTACAATACACGGTCACCCCTAGTATTGTTCCGTGGCACCATGACAGCCCAGCGGTCATGAAATCCTGCAACCACATGTGTTGCCACTCATGCAACGGCTCCCAGGAGCCATTTTTCAACAAGACAATGCTCGGCCTCATACGGCAAGGGTGTCACAAGACTGTCTCCGCACTGTTACCTCCCTTCCTTGGCCTGCCCGATCCCCAGATTTCTCTCCAATCGAGGATATGTGGGATCATTTGGGACGACGAGTTGGCCATCCCATGAGTTTGAACGAACTAGAGGCAAGGTTACAGCAAATATGGAACGAAATGTCTCAAGACATCATATAGAACTTGTATGACTCAATGCCCGATCGTATCGCATCGTGCATTCGCGCTAGAGGGGGTCCAACGGAGTATTAACTCCTCCGTTCTTTTGCCTTTTTCTCTGAAATAAATTATCCTTTTTCTTTGATTTTCTAATCATTTACTTATATCAAAGTAGTCATTACGTATGTAAATTTTCGTTTCATTTTGACGACTCCTTCTTGGTGCGCTAATTGTTTTGTCCATGAGTGTATGTTGATAATGCAACGAATCATTGGTGCAGGCCTGATTTAGGAGAGGCAAGGTGAATCGCCGTTCCGAGCGGCATGTTTAGCGAAGGGGCACAATTTTTTTTTTTTATTTTAACATAGAAGCCTGGGAAGTAATGATGTCGTAGATAGATGTTTGAAGATAGCCAAGGACTGTGATACAAAAGACGGAAGGGAGGGCTACATACGTAGAAGGAATGGATACATATATCCATTGAGATATATCCTCTCAAACCATATCCTTGATCTGAAAACACAACTACATTAAAGAAAAAAAAATATGATTAATATAAAAGTATGATTAGGGGTATGAATCACACTTCATAATCAATTTCAAATAATAAGCTTAGAATTTTTCTCTTTTTCTTCAATATTCCAATTTTAATAATAATGAAAAAGAAAAAAAAAGGACAGTTTTGTTAGGGGAGATCGGGTCAGTTGGCATACGGGGCTAGTTGGCACACAGCTTCTATTTCCTGCCACCGTGTAGCTAGAGCGCTGACATCTTGATAATGGGAAGTGTATGTAAAGATGCACCATCCAGCCTGATTTTAGTTTGCTTGGAAGTGTCACGAAGGAACGACTCCTGTTTTATCGTTTTTCTGACTGATGAGTACATTTTTTCATCGTAAATTTTTTTGTTCTGGTGAACATGTAGATCGAATTGAAGTCCTGCTGATGGCGGTTTTCGAAATAGTGGAGAACTGTGGTTGCATGCATGTATCATAATCTTTTGTTTCTGATGTTTGGGATTGTGTGGAATCCATCTTAAAAACACTTAATTTGCAGAGCAGTTTCCTTAATCGTAACAGCGCCATCTGCGGACAGAATTTAGAACTAATTTTTTTTTCAGTGTGATCAGTTTGCTGTCCTCTGAAACCATTGTTCCTGAAAATTAGAACTCTCTGAGCAACCGTCTTCGCTTTATAGTGTTTCATAGCGAATATTATTCTTGCCTGCCCTGTATAAGGAAATAGTTTTTAATTCGAATAAGAATAAACAAAAGTCTGCAGACTTGAACAGTGTATGACATTACAAAAAACATGCAGTAATAAATAATAATAAAAAAGAAATATTGAAAATAAAAATGTTAGAAAAGCAAAAAGCAAAAAAACAAAACAAAAAACAATTGGAGTGAGGTTTTCCAGAAATTAAAACCCACAACATTAATGATATGACAACAAAAGGAAATCAGAAATCACTTATCATTTCATTAGAAACATGATTTACAAAAGACATTGAATTGAAATAACTTCATCTAGAAAGTACAGAAGAATATAAATGATTCAATAAAAATGGAATGAAATATATATATAGAGAGAACAATAAATTGGAGATATGCTATTCGAATGAAGATTAAGAAATTATTCTATCCAAAATTAAGGAATTAGAAGATGGTCTTATCATTGAACTAATTTTGTTGAAGAAAAATACTGGAAAGTAATAGTGTGACAATAAGAATATATACAGTTAATTAGTGATATACAAGATTATGTAACCTGACTACTTAGCAAAAAACAAATAATTTTATTAGGAGATTTTCATGTCGACAAATGAAATATAAATGCAGTTTATGTTATAAAAAATCGGAGGAAGGTAGGGTTATTAGGAATTCTCAAGAAAATGTTAAAAACAAAGTTTAATTGGTTAAAGAAAATAACTTTACTCAATAAAAATTGGACTGTTTTTTGGTAATCAGAGGTATCAGTTTTTTCTCAAATAATATATTCGGAATAAAAAAACTAATTTTGAGATTTTATCAACTCCAATTTTAGATCAGTCATAAATAGAAAAAGTTAAATAATAAGGGATAAGATTAAAAAGAAGAAAGCAAGCGTCAAAGGTATTTGGAATTAGAAAATTTAGAAATTGTAATAAAAGATGTTAGCACAAAGTATGTTAAATATGAATTTAGAAGATGATACAAATAGTTCGAACCTAGCATTTGTAGAAATAATAAGAAACAGTTGTAAAAAATATTTAATAAAGAGGGAAGAATTCGGTTGAGACAATTTGGTATTCTTTATTTTTGGTTTGATGAAGAATGTGAAGAAAAAATAAAAACGTAAAGTAGGCTGTAAAAAAAATTAACAGATACGGTAATGAAAGGAAAAGATTTATCTCAATGAAAAGAAAGAATACAATAAATTACATAAAGGAAAGAAGTGTACAGGCGTTATAAATATAGGAAAAATTTCAGTGTCCAAGAAATAACGTGAGGTGTTTGAAGCGCGGTAAGTTAATAAATATTAGGCGCATCGATCTCAAACTTCGGATTGTAGGCTGATGGGTCATGGGGAGTGGAATCATGAGAAAAAAAATTTCTAGTTAACATAGTCACCACCAGGGGGGGGGGGGCATGTGGCGCTGCTGTCGACTATGCAAATGAAGGTCTCCATGAAAAGGCTAGCACACGTTTACTCATGCACTAGTCTTCAACAAGACCACAGCAATGCTATTAATACTACTTATTAACTGCACTTTACTCGTGAAGCTTGGTTATCAGTTGCATTCAAATGCCGCTAGGGGATATTATGTCAATACAGGAGTATCAGAGGCATCAGAAGTGATCGAGGACCACTGTCGATAGCAAATTTACGAGGTACCGTACGCTTCACTTGCACCATTACAGGGGTTCACTATGCATCTTTATTACGAAACCAAGTGTTCCCATTCCTGCAGCAGAATGGTGACCTAAACACAACAGTCTTCATGCAAGATGGAGCTATGCCGCACACATCATGTGTTGCTAGGAATGCGATTACCGGATGCATCCTTACAAACGTGTAATAAGCAAACATTATTCTTATGCATGGCCCGGACAATACCCTGACATCAATCCTTATGAATTTTGGCTGTGGGTTATCTCAAAGATATTGAAGTAGAGTGCAAATCCTACAGGACTTGAAAACACCGAATCAGACGTGAATGTCGGCATGATGAATTGCTGCGACGTGCTGTACAACACGGTACAGCATCGAATGCAAATGATCTCTGAGGATGGAGGACATTGAGCAAATTCGTGACCAACATATTCTGTTCCACAATTCCGAATTCGAACGAGCTATGTAAATCAGTGGTGCATAGCCGACAGCAGCACCACTGGGGGTGACTACGTGAACTAGAATTTTTTTCTCATAATTGCACTCCCATGACCCATAAGCCTACAATCCAAAGTTTGAGATCGATGTGTCTAATATTTAACAACTTATGGCGCTTCAAACACCTCACATTATTTCTTGAACATCTGGTATAAATAATCATAGAGAAATTGGGAGGGTTCAAAAATTTGAAGTTATGGGAAAAAAATGAATGCGGATGACAGTGAAGTAAATTTCAGTAGTATGATAAAAACCAAATACTGTTCGTTACCAATTAGATTTAAACCTAGACAAGACAAAAGCATTATAATTACAAGAAACAAAAGTTACATGCAGCAAAATTATTTAGAAATGAAAAAACAAAGGCTGCACATAAATAAACATATATCACGCATTCGACATTGTCAAACATGGGACTCGGGAACTGCCGTTTCGTTCTTTTTTGGGACTCATCAGCCCGATCCACCCTCCCGATGACAAACCTAGAAAGACGTGAAAAAGAAATGGAAGTCAGCTTTATTCCCGAAAGTGTTTACCAAACAAAATAAACAACAATTAAAAATAAGTGCGAAAGTGCACCAGAAAAACCTTTAGCCTGACGATCGTCAGCGATCAAAAGGCCTTTAATTATAAAGAGAATTCAAACCTAAGAGGCAATGTAATTGTCATCAGGGAGGTTTAATCGGGCTGATGAGTCCCTAATCAGGTCGAATGGGCAGTTCCCGATTCCTTCTGACAAACTCAAAGGCGTGATTTTTACAGTCTTTGTTTTTATTTCCAAAACTTTTTCTGCACGTTAAATTTGTTTCTTGTAATTACATTGCGTCTTACATTGCAGCACATCATTACATAAAATCATTAAGAATGTTAAGAATGAATGAAATGCTTTAAATTTAGAATTTATTTCGCTGCATCATTTTAATGAAGGTTCTCTCTCACGTTAACAGTGATTCCTGTTAAAAACCACTAGTGCGAAATCAACTGTTGAATTAACTTTGACAATTTGAGACGATTTTCTTGATTTACAGTTTGGAAGGACACACTGCAGAGATTTCATACCGTAAATGTGAAATTGCAAAGTGTTAGCGTAGACATTGCAGTAGTTTATGGATTACAGTAGAGTCGCGGTAATCCCAGGTAATTGGGGCTGATGGTACCTCGGATTACAAAAAACTCGGATTACACGGAAAAAAGAAAAAAAACTGGAATTTTCAACTAAAATGAATCAAATTTAATTTATAAAAGATATTAAAGTAACAGATACATTAACAATGTTACCCGGTTACATGAAAAGACTCTATAAGGATTTACAACTTTAAAAAACTGTCCAAGGTCTTCTGTTTCACAGTAGAGCAACCCTTTTTAGCAGCGATGTCACGCCATCGTCGAAGTAGTAGGGTATCACTTAGGGTCGCCTTGATGAAATCTTCTCAATGCTTCTAAAACTAGAAGCATTGAGGAGAATTCATCAAGGCGACCCTAAGTGATACCCTACTACTCTTTAATAGAAACAAACTTTTTCTTAGCCTTTCCACTCATTTTTGCAAAATATAACTTGAGCTGAACAAAACAAATGAGCGCGAACCGATCACAGTAGCAGACAAACTGATACTGACTGACATGCAGCTGCACCTCGGATTACCGGGACTCGGATTACCGCGACTCTACTATATATGAATCCCTTGTGCAGTTCATAACTGCTGTTCTTGGCATGTTCAACTATTATGAACAAAACTCCATGGAGAAATCTGATTTAAACTACTGCTGTATTTATAGAAGACCAACGTAACGCAAACTTTAGGCCGATGAAGAAAGGGACAAAGAAGTTCTTACAGGAAGAAAAAATTTAAAGTTGAAGTGTTCTTCTTTATTCTTGATAAGTTACACACTGAATTAATGAGCAGAAAGGAAAGTTGTAAAGTAATGTTAGACAAGTTCAAGTTTTTCAGTCAAATTCTAGAACGTCTCTAGATGTTACTTCTGAATGCGCAACAAAACTGCAGGCGTCATGAGAACCTAATTCGGAACTATCCTTGCTAAGCAAATGTGTACATTTTGCGGGATTTTTAAAGACCAATGGGATCACTGATGAATCAGTTGAAATGATTAAGTTTCTACTAAATGAACGGTTACAGTCTTTGTTTCCAAATGACATTACTCTTAGAATATTTTTTATAAATTAAGCTTACAAACTCTTCAGCTGAATGCTTGTATTCGGCTCTTAAGAGAGTAAATGAACTATCTATTCTTTACACTCGTGATTAAGAAATCCTAAACTTACATTCATTAATAATCCTATCAACAAACAAGTCCACATTTTACGGCATTTTTTTTTAAGTTTTTGAATTGTAAGCTATTCATTAACTGTATATCCTCCTTTTCCATTCCATTTCCAAACATATTGAAGTGATCCGTTTACGTTGCTTTCGTCGTTTATTAAATATTTAAACATTGCAGCATTCAAACTTTTTAAAGTAAGGAATAAGAAAAAGGATATTTCTGTCACGATAGACAATTATTGAGAACAATCGAGTAGTGGTAGAACTCGAGAAATTTAATAACAATAAGTTCTGGTCAGTTTCGACTAATAAATGTTAATAGTTAACAGCAGTGCGCGATTTGTGATTTTACCAGAGGGGGGGGGGGGATGCCTAATGGGTTCACTACCAGAATTAAAATTTTAAATATGTACATCAAACCTCCCCTGAAAACAGACTTTTAGGCACATATACATATGCATGGCTTTTTTTTTTATAGAAACTTACGTATTAAATAAAGACAAGCTTAACAGATTAATAATTTATTAAATCATAATTCCTTAAAATATACTTATTGGGTTTAGTTTTTTATAAAAAAAATAACATTCTTTGGTCCTGGAAGTTCTGAAATCAAAATGTAATATAATATGAGACTTACATAAATCAGTTGAAGAGACGACATGAATGTTGATCCGGCTGGTTTGGTGGTTTTCCTGTTGGTTTATCCAGGACACTATAATGTTTAGACTTGAAAACGTAAACTTCTCCGCATTAAAGCAATTTACTGGAGGACCACTTATTGAGATAAAAAGTAGGATTTGAAAGTGCTGCAATTGGTATCTTTTTCGTTTGATCAATAAAGATCAGAAGAAATAAAGACGGGCAAATACCTATCCCAGAAAAATACAAATTTTAATTTTGTTTCAACAAAACTAAGATTCTTATCTAAAAATTAAATGTTTATATAAATTTAACATATCCATTGGATGGGAAATGATTATCTCTGGCAGGGATATATCATTTATATCCAGATGTTGGGATAGTCCAAACCAGTGGAGAGGAAATCACCACTACCCCCTATAAATCGCACCCTGGTTAACAGCGATTTTATTTTCTAAAACGTAATTACTGCTTCAGGAGGTCCAATTTTTTTGATTTTCTTATTTACATTTCAAAAAAAATAATTCGATTCCGTTTCTTAGTGTGATTCCAGCTTCATCTGTGAATTAACTAAATAAATTAGTTGTTTTATTTTACAGAATTGTTATTTACTTTAACGATATACACTCTTTGACAAATAAATGTACGCACCAAGAAGAAATTATCAAAAATTCCTTCAAAATTTGACAAATTTGGTACGTTTAATATATATGTACAGAAAAGGAAATGATTAGAATTTGAGAAGAATTGGATGATTTATTAGACAGAAAGAGGTACATAAAGTGAGCAGGTCAGTATGACGTTGGTTGACCTCTGGGTTACAAGCTGTAACCCGACGTGGCACTGATGGCATTCTGACAGTTGGCGGATGGTGTTATGCGGGATTTCTTACCAAACGGTCTCCAATCGTCGAAATTCTGGGATGGTCGCAGGCGACGCCCCATCACATCTCAAATGTGCTCAATAGAATAGACATCTGGCGATCTGGCTGGCTAAGGAAGTGTGTAGCAAACAGGAAGACATTCAATAGAAAGGGTGCCGTGTGGGGCCGGGTGTTATCTTGCTGAAAAATAAGCCGGTGGTGCCGGGAAAGGAATGACAACAAAGGATCGTACAATTTTATCAACGTACCAGTGTGCTGTGAGGATCCTAGGAAGAACTATCAAGGGGTCCGGCTATCAAATGAAATGGCAACCCAGACCACAACTCTCTGTTGTCGTGCCATGTGGCGTGCGACTTGTAAGAGCGGAATCCTGACGATATTCGGGCCATTTTCAGACATGTCCGCTCTGGTCGTTGGAGCTCAGTTCAAAACGGGACTCATCACTGAACACAATTCGTCCGCAATCAGTACAATTCCACGTTCATCGTGCTCTGCACCACTGCAATCGCTCTTGACGGTGCTTACTGGTCAGTGGTAGGTGGCGTAATGGGCGCAAACGATCGCATATTCTGTTCCCGTAGCCTTCTACTTATGGTGGTCACTTCATTATTGGTCACACGTTGGATAGTTGATAGCAACGAATCTGGTGTTGATCTGACAATCGCTCAATCTTCCCGTTCTGAAATCGCTATTCGCTATTTCTGCTTTTGATTTTTGCGGTTTGTCTTTCACTTCCTGAATAAATCTCACTTTTTCCTCTAAAGAGTAACTTTTATTCCTTCTATTACCCCATGGCTGCAAGAGAGATACTGAATTAAATGAAGGGAACACATGCTTCATCAATGCGAAAATTCATTCAGTTTTGTCTCTGGCGGACCTTTCATTAAAAGCCGGCCAGGAATCTCATGAACACGACGATTATGTATCGATACGGAACGCCGAGCTGTCGGTGCATTTGGGAAATATCTATTGTTGAAAATACCTACAATTCAATGTAGTTGTCAAAATAAACTACGTGTAAAGGCGAATTACGTGTAGCTCAGTTACGTATATCTAAGAAAAAATTTGTATGCGATTATACACAATTTTCGCCAGGACCTATGAACAATTAAGCATAAACCAGAACTACGTAAAACTGGGTTACGTATAAACCAGTTTTCACTTATATATTAAACTGCATTCTTTAACCCTAACTCGTTCCGATTCTGATCTTATCTCGAATTTACCTTTGACCTCACTGTGTGCTTTTCAGTTCCTGGGATCATGAAAAATTCATTTATGTATTTATTCTAATATGAAATCCATGAAATCTATGAAACATTTGATTTCATGTTTCTCCTTAGTTGTTTTATTTCTGATAAAAACAAGACCAATGTGATAACATCAAAGACAAAAAAAAGACACAACAGAATATCAAATAAAAATTAATTTTTATTATTTATATTTCTGATATAAACAATACAAGAGTTTTGAAGCTTCATCAATAATAGTGCCATATTTGTTTATTAAGTGATAGAATGCTTACTGCTTGTATTCGTACAATACGCATTATCATCGTACGGTGGTACAGTTGGAAGGGACATTTTATTAAAATCCTGTAAAATAAATTTTAAGTTTTATCAGCTTTAATCGAATACAAATGTTACAACTCAACAACTGAAGCTATTAGAAAAGCTACTATTAATGTTAACTTTAATATGCTATTCATTATATTCTATTTACAATATTTCTACAGGGCCATTGCAAGTCTTCTTCTGGCTGCAAGACGTTATGCTTTTAAATTAACAGTTTGCATTCGGAGAATGTTTGGTTCGTGTTTCCAAAATAAATTGCTTTAGAATCCTTAATTCTATGAACGCCTGATGAAGTACATAAAGAATGAATATATCAGAATTGGCGGTCAATTGTATGATTAATTGCCAAAATCAGGAACCTAACACTGAAATTTTATTTAAATAAAAGATGAGAAGTCAAGATTTATAGTAGAGTCCGATGTATAAAATAAAAATCAAGGATTAAAAATTGATTAATGTACTGTGGGTGGCATTCCCAATGTCACATTAGCTGCTCACAGTGCAACAGCTCTCCACTCTTAGACTGGTTTAAGGAAAGCAATGCAGGAAAGCACTGCTTTGCAATGTGGCATTAGGAATGCCACCCACAGTACATTGAACGTATTTAAGGAAGTGTTAAGTAAAGTAGAAAAATTCATGTAATGAAGAAAGATTATGAAAATTTTTTGCATATTAAATAATTTGTTGTAGAATTACTACAGAAAGATGTATTATGTTTATAATAATTGTAGTTAGTTACTAATGAAAGATATATTTTGTTTGAAGAAATTTGACATGCAAATTGTTAATTTAAAAGTATAACTTATCCAGTAGCCAGAAGAAGATCCAGGCAATAGACCGGTGAAATGTTGGAAATAGAAGTTAAAGATTAATAATTTATAGCAATGAAGATATTAGAACATTGTGTGTGTGATTTATTAAGTTAACTTTACTTTTAGCTTGCGTCTCATTACTCAATTACCCAATTTCCTTTATTTCCTAAGTGAAATTAATGCCAGTTTTCTCTTTTAAACATTCAATGGCTATTTTAATGAAAAGTATAAATTCAATTAAATTACTGTTCCTCATTTTTTCAATAAAAATATGAAGCCAACATACAGTCTAAAAAATGAAGAATTAAAAGTTAAAAATCAATTATGTACAAATAAAATCAAACTAGTGTCGCTCCGTCTTAGGCGGAGCGAAACTAGTTTGATTTTATTTATACGTAATTGATTTTTAACTTTTAATTCTTCATTTTTTAGACTGCATGTTGGCTTCATGTTTTTATTGAAACAGAACTTTATTCGCACACGTTAAACAACTTGATACTCTTCCTCATCTCTGTGAGAATTCATCAAATACAAGTTCCCTCCATTAATGTGACCTTAACAAATCTGAGAGACAAAATTCTCTTTTAAAATTCGATCATTGCAGGTGAGCTTAAGGATGACTTAGGTTCTGGTAATAGATCAACAGTGTCTAGCTACTCGCACTCCAAAGGTTAAGATATAATTTTTAGTAATATTAACATTATTATTATAAACACATTTAATTCATCTAATAAAATCTATTCTACAAATCAGTAAAAGAAAAATCTAGGCTTTGAGTAAAAACAATATTAACACAAGCGAAAGTAATAGAGAACAAATCCAGAAAGCAAATTATGTAATTTAAACACGTAGATAATTTGGTAAAAACAGATGATCAAAATTGAGATGGTTTACATTTTTTTTTAAATTTAAGGCTAATACAATAATGTATTTCTATGGGACGATTACCCAATTCTAATGTAGCAGCTTCCAATAGGTCATTAACGAAAATGATCCAATTGGAAAAACTGCAGGTTTTTCGTGAGTAAGATAAAGTCCTGTTTCCTACTCCTTATTTTCTGTAAGTGTTTTTCATTCTCACAAAACTTCTGTGATGGTGCGATCTGAGAATAACTAAAACTTCTGGAAGATCACATGCAGGCCATGTCTTTTACTTCCCTTCTATTCAGTTAAAAGCAATACGCTTTTTTTTTCGGTTATGCAACAATTTCGTGCTTTTAAAAGCTACACAGAACGGCTCAAAGAGATGGACAGATAATTGACAACGTGAAGAATTCCTAAAAGCAGTTGAATTTTAATGCTTGTAACAAGTTGTAACTACTTTAATTCGTGGGATAGGACATGAGGGCACTTTCATTTCCAAGTTATTTTGAAAATTTCCATTTAGAAATCCAAGTTTTGCAAATAAAACCTTAGGAAAAAAAACAACTTTATAACATATTGATGGTTTACCTGAATATAAAATCTATGATGTTGCCGATGCACCTGAATACTTTTAAATACACTCATTACCAAAAAAACGACAAACCTAGAAGGAGTTGTCCGATTGTAATGAAATTTCGTATGCAAAGACATTGTGACCGCCCATACAAATGATTAAACTTTGGTGTCCAATGAATGAATAGCGAGAGTACAGCGCATCGGAAATGCGCACGCAGCAGGTGAACATAAGAAGCGATTCTCAATCTGATTGTCAAACTTTTTGTTGCATTGCGAGTTAGGATACCTTTCAACGGCTGAAAAAATACCTCGCCGCAGGATTCGAGCTCATTACGTGCAACTGTCAGAGTTTGAAAGAGGTCGTATCATTGGATTGAAAGAGGCAGGTTGGGCAAATCGGAGAATCGCTCGTCATATTGGTCGAAGTTTTGCAGCGATTAGAAGATGCTGGCAGGAATGGGTGGACAATAGCAGATTTCAATGTCATGAAGGTAGCCATTGTCATGAAGGGCCACAGCAGAGCGGGAGGATAGAGTGAATGTCAGATCAGCTGTCACAGCGCCTGAATCATCGTTATCAACCATCAGACGTGCGATCCGCACACGAGAGTCCACCATGACCATTCACAGACGGCTGCTAGAGCGACATCTACGCTCGTACCGACCGCTACGCCATCTGCCACTCACGTCTGCACACCATCGGGCCAGATTACAGTGGTGCTTGACTCGATCCGGTTGGAATGATGCTGACTGGGGACGTATAGTGTTTAGCGACGAATCCTGCTTCCAACTGTGTCCTGACGATCGTCGCAGACGTGTCTGGAGACGCCCAGGGCAGCGTGCCGATCCTGCTTTCACTATTGCACGCCACACAGGCCCTCAAGCAGGAGTTATGGTCTGGGGTGCCATTTCCCATGATAGCCTTACCCCTTTGGGGCGTCATTAGCGGCACACTTCCAGCACAGTGGTACGTAGACGACATTCTGAGACCTGTTTTGCTACCCTTCCTTTTGCAGTACCCTGGCCTTATTTTTCAGCAAGATAATGCCAGACCACATACGGCACATGTTGCTATGACCTGTATTGCAGCTTGTGAAACACTTCCTTGGCCAGCCAGATCCCCAGATCTCTCTCCAATCGAGCATGTCTGGGATATGATGGGAAGGCGATTGCATCCACCAGGGAATGTGGATGACCTAACCCGACAATTGGAGCAAATTTGGTAAGAAATACCGCAGGAGACCATCAGGGAGCTTTATCATTCTATGTCTCGTCGTGTGGCAGCTTGCATTCAGGGTAGAGGTGGGTCAACTCCTTATTGAGCTCGTTGCTTTGTAACTCTGTAACTCTGAAATAAATCATTCAATTTGTCTGAAAGTTTAATCATTTTCTATTCTGTACATAATCTTCCTCTCCACCAATTTTTGTCTCCATCGGACAACTCCGTCTAGGTGCGTTGTTTTTGTTTGTTAATGAGTGTAATTTAATGTAAAACATAAAAAATTTTACTAATCGAACTAGTTTCTTCCCCAAGAGGGGACATCTTCAGCGAAACAAAAATTAAATACAATGCTTTGGTATTTATGAACAATCTCAAATGAATCCTTCAATCAAAAAATACAATTACAACGGAATCACATGGTAGGCCAATGCCGTCATGACGCTGTCGCTGCAACTGTCTCCATCTGGCGTATCAATCTTGAACTAATCATCACAACAAATACTCGTGCTGGCTTCCAACAGGCCAAAGAACACACCAGTTCTATCGTTTCATGTGTAAGGGTAATTGAAGTCCTAGAATAAAACTCAAAAAGAAATAATTAAACAATAAAGGAAATTACTACTCAAATCCCCTCTTTTTTTATTTAAGCTTAAACTTGATTATTTTAATTTTTTTTTAGCTCATATTCCCGAATCTCCGGTATGGGTAAAGTTTCTTTATACATATTTTGCAAAGTTAATATGTAGCAGGATTCGATGCACTTTCTTTTTTTTTGTTGTTGTGCTGACAATATTGTTGGAGTCCTAACGTGAATTGCATGCTTAGCTGATGTTCAGTGGATACACGTGAGGTAATCAACATTTCTGTTGATAACAGCTCTCCTGTGTTCAACCGCCCTGTCCTCCACTCTCCGACGGGTTTCGCCTACGTATCTGCAAACTTCGTTTATACAATTCGTAGCATATACAACTCCTTTGTGTCCTTGCTGGTTTTTCTCATCTCGTTGTCTCAGGAAGTCACTACAGTGTGCGTAGCAGGAGACGTTACGACGATCCCATGTTTCTTGCATATTTTATTCAACGTCGAAAAAATGTCCGAATGATATTGCACTGAGACGTGTCTGCGTGTTATTATTTCACTAACGTCATTCAAATCGTTGTAGCACTTATAATAATGAGCATTTAAAATGTCTTCCAATTATAAACATAATAGGAATAATAATAGGCATTGGCCTATCATGTGATTCCTTTGTAATTTGAACTTTTTGATTGAAGGATTCGTTTGAGATTGTACATAAATATCCAAGCATTGTATCTATTTTTTTGTATCGCTGAAGATGTCCCCTCTTGGGAATGAAACTAGTTCGATTTGTAAATTTTTTTATGTTTTATATTAAATTATTTAAAAGTATTCAGGTGCATCGGCTACATCATTGAGTTTATTATGAACAGTGCACATAAAGTTTTATTCATCGTTTACCTGAATATCTTGTCCATTATTTGTTACACACATGGACTCTTGGCTATTTTGAAAAGCTTGTAATAATGGAACATCATCTTTAGGCCAAACGTAATGATTTGCAATTTCAGTTATTTCTTCAACAAATGTAGGATAGTCCAAGGTACCCTGTATGATACTGAGAATAAAATAAATTTTATTTTACACATTTCCATCAATAAAATTTCCTTATGGTTGCAAAAAACATGAATTACTTTTGTAAACTAGTATAGTCCATCTCAGAATTCTGCTTACCAACGTTAGGTGGCTAAATAATGGCTTTGATGCATTTCTTCCATCTTTTAGATTACCTTAACAATGAAATTTAATTAATAGTATATGTTGTTCATGGGTACAGTGGTGGTGTGGAGAAGCCTGGTTCAATTCCAATGAAAGTTGGGATTTTTCCAAAAGTGTTTCTTCTCCACATGGGTCTTGGGGTTCTCCCACATCTATGTAAAATGGGTACCGTGTTTCTTTCCTGGGAGTTAAAAGACCCCGACCTCAACAGATCGACGGGAGCCTCATCTCTAGCGACCCAAAGTGCCTGTAGTGGGTTACATTAACTTTATTTAATGTTAGCTGACCCAATCGGAACAAAGCACACCTTATTGTTATCCACATAACAACGATACACAGAACTCTGGCACGACAATAGACAATTTAGTTTTTGAAAAATTTCGTTTTAATTAGGGATGTATTTAACTAAACGTTTTGGAAACACGTCATTAGTATTATTAATTAAACTGATATTCGAACAATACAATTTTATTGTGTGCAGTTTACGATTTACGAACAATGGTCAACGCAAGATTTAAAAAATTAAAAAAGTTTATATACATTAAAAAATAAACCTGGTGAAATAGGTGAAACCAGTCGTTCTATTGTATTTTTTAATGTGTATAAACTTTTTTAACTTTCTAAACCAGTGTTTTGGAGCAGGGCCGCGCCAAGGTATGTTGGCGCCAGGGTGCTAGACAAATTTGTCGCCCCTAATAAACTAAATTATTTGCCGCCCTCCCCCCCCCCAAGACGTGCCGCCCGGGTGCCGTGCACCCCTGGCACCCTCGCTTGGCGCGGCCCTGTGTTGGAGGTTCTTCATAAATCAAACTGACATGTTACAAAAATTTTAGTTGATAAATACATCCCTAATTAAAAATATTCTTATTCTATGCTCCTCTACTCAACTATACGTCTAAACTCCTATAGTTTCAAAATTAAATTCCTCTTATAACTTTTTTTTAAACTAGACGCATAAGTTAAATGTAAAATTCAAAACATTGCTTTTATGTTCCACTTAATTCATTGTGAATATCTTGTCTAATTAAGGATGATAATCCTGAAATAGAATTCTCAAGAAATTATTAAAATAATCAACATTGATATAGAATTGAAAAAAAAAAAATTCTTTTTCAAATGTTACATTACATTATTCAAAAATATACAAAAAATATGATCCTTAAATTATCAATTATATTAAACCTACTCATTTTGAAGTCATAGTTTGTAATACAAGTATAATTTCAAATCCAATTTGAATTTCCGTTACAAGATTCTCGGTAGACCATTGGCATACATATAACCTTCAGAAGAGATGTTACTTCCCTCGTAATTCTAGTGGAAGCAACGCTCGCATTGAGTTCATTTAATATGGCTTGATCCGCATTTTACAATAAACGGTCAACTCTGAGTAAATCGCCAGTGGTCATCTTGATTTTGAATTGCCACATTGGATCGAGAATATACGTAATATCCCTTCACAGCAGATAGAGCTCAATTTTGGTCCCATTTCACTAACATCCACACCTAAAACCAGAAATCGCCTGGATAGGAACTAGATTGAAGTGAAAGTCGGATTTTCTTTCAACCCTCCAGGCCATGGGAAGTCCAAACATGTTGACTCATGAGGTTTCGAATTCAAGTTTCGGCTGTCGAGGGCATTGCACACACGATAGATCAGACTAGGATTAAGAATTACAGCCGTTCCTAGGCAACGCTACCTTTGCCGTCCTGCATAAAATTCTTCCATATATCCATGAAAACACAGACTCATATTTACGGTACCGTATGTATATATAAGTGCCTTTTCTGATGACCCGGCTTCGCCCGCTAAATATAGAAATTCCTGTCAGTTGATATAATTTATAATAAAAAAAAGAAAACTACAAAATGCATGCCGCCCAGGCCCAAATACGGCAGAAATCCTAATACAGTGTTACCTCCTTTAACGGACACTCCGAATAGCGGACACCTCCAATTAGCGGACATTATTGCGGGTCCCAGTCCTTAAAATAGGACATTCCATATTATCCACTCCGAATAGCGGACACCTCCAATTAGCGGACATTATTGCTGGTCCCAGTCCCTTAAAATAGGACATTCCATGTTATCCACTCCGAATTTGGACACTGAATAGCGGACAGTTATTTTAACTGTTAAAAATTTTTTTTTTCTTTTTGATCAACACTTCGACAAACACATGGTTGTATTTACGTCGGTATCCCATACATTGATACATTGTGTCGGTGAGCCATGATTCAATGCACGAATCTGAAGCCCTTTTTTTCACTGCAGTTGCTTTGTAATATCAATCCCTCGTAAGCTATCCTATAAACGTGTTGATTAAGTGTAGTGAGAATTAAAATGGCGTCAAAAAGGAAGAGATTGGCACTGAAAGAAAAAAAATTGATGTTCTTGAAGTTGCTGAAAAAGAAAAGCTGAGTGTGCGTTGTCTTGCTGAACGTTTTAAAGTTGGAAAAACTCAGATAAGTGAACTTTTAAAGGATAAAGATGAGATTAGAAAAATGTGGATGGTGAATTCAAACGAAAATTCGAAGAATTTGAAGTTTCGTAAAACTGAAACTAAAAGCAAAATCGTCGAAATGGTGATAAAATGGTTCCGCTTTGCTCGTGCAAAGAACATTCCTATAAGCGGTGTTTTCCTTCAAGAAAAAGCCAGAGAAGTCGGTCAAACTTTAGGATTGGACACGTTTAAGGCATCAAATGGATGCTAGAAATTAATTTCTATATACTGAAGTTAATTTTATCATTATTTTAAGTAAGACAAACTGATTAGCACTCATTTAAAAAGGAATATAGTAAATAATTTGCAATTGTTCATATTCTCTCATATCGCAATGATAATTGTAGAAATTTAATTAAGATTGTACGTAAATTTTCATTAAATGACATGCTTTAAGCTAAAAAATGAAAAAAAGATAGTCCTCCCCAATAGCGGACACCTCCCAATAACGGACAAAACTTGCGGTCCCGCGACTGTCCGTTATTCGGAGGTAATACTGTAGCTTCTGATCTCTGAATTCACTGCTGATAATCGTTTTTCTGTAAACTTCTGTAAACAGTTGTTCACTAGAGGTCTCTGTTCCTAAATCTCGAACCAGTCGCTCGCCTACTGCTACGCCAATCCAGACTATGCACATGTCTGTATCTCATTACTTACGATCGTTTGTTTATAAGTGAAACGAAAAATGGTTCGAAGATTGGTGATCAACCCAGCTAATGTATTGAGATTGGTTGAGATCATGTTACGACGAAAAGCGCGTCATAAGATGGTATTGGTGTGTTAGATGAGTCATTCACATGTTTTCTCTGAACTTATTGCTTTGATCATTTTATTGAAAGTCCTCTTATGCATTATCCTTTGGACGCAGGCGCGTTCTAAAGAAAACTGACTATCGGTAATGAAATCAAGAGATGTAATACTGTTCGATTCTTCAAGCTTCAGCGTGTCCATTGTGCTCAGAGATCTGCAGTGAACAACTGCAGATGTTAATATCTGCAAAACGACTGTCACCAAGAGGTCATCCTCTAAAGTTTGGTGCGTATTTGTTTATTCAAACACAAAGGTGTGACTTATTAGTTTAGATGAAATGTGTACCTTACAACCTATGTTGAAAAACGAGTATAAGACTTCGTTATGAATATTGTACGCTGAACTTACTGTCCTATAGCTTCAGTTTGAGGAAGGTTAAGCCTCAGATAATTATCTCCTTTTACTTGACTTTGGCAGAGGGAAAGAGGGGTTGCAGGATAATAATAAATAAACACTTTGCAAGCCTCACTTTTGGCCGAAAAAGCACCCTAATAGAAGGACAAAAAAAGTTAACAAGAATTAACTGCGTTTAATAAAGTTTCAGTGATACATGAAAATATATAATGCTTTTTCAATAAAAACACATTTTTGACTAGATATGCATTTTAGTTCTTCATAAATAACCCGTTTGGACTAGTACAGTATTTTATAAAGTTTACCTACAGTAATGTGGCCATTACGGTAATAGTGGCATTAATCTAAAGACATTTATCTTAATGTTTTTATGTTAGATCAACGAATAATGATAATTAAAATTCACTGCTTTGGGGATCTAATAGAAAGAATCAATGTTACATTGTTTTGAACTTAAAACTTAACTTTGTCTTTTCTTTAAGAATTTAGTGTTTTTTATGAATATTGCAGTTAACAATTTTATAAGTAAAAAATATCAAGGAGATCTATCAGAAGAAAAAACGTAACATACCAATGTGGTAAAAGTTCGATGTAAAGAGTTGTATGTACACTCGAGTACTAAGTGATCTTCCTGAAAGAAATAAAGAATAAACAACAAAAACATTAATTCACAGTTTTGTAAAATATAGTTATTTCTCCTCCAGACGACCAATGGGACTAATTGAGGTCGCATGGTCATTCCGACGCCCGCCTGCTTTTAACCCCTGAGTAAGAAACCAAATACGCATTTGACAGAGGGCCGATAACCCTAAGATCCATTTGGAGAAATAACACTTCCAGGAAAAAACACACCACCACCCGGAATTGAACCACTGGGCTTTCGCAGCCACTCTTGTAATCGACACGAAACCAAGCCACAACGTACAGTTCGCAATCTAACAAACGCTTCCATTGTTAAAAGTGGCACTACTATTGATTGGCGTGGAAAACTCATTTATTCGGTAAGTTGTAATTCAATATCTTATCTTATCCAGTCTTCGTAAATGCTAAAGCTTCGAGAATTTTCTAAAAATTTAATGAATGATATCATTTAGGTTATCTAACAAGTTTCTATTAATTTAATTACAAAATCATGCCCAAATAACTCGAAGTCAATAGGGAGAAAAAATGTTCTTATGAACGCTTTTCCAAGCTTCTAAGTAGACAATCGACTTTATAATTATTTTTAACTGTTTAATTTAAATTAATTTAGATTTCTGTTTTAGTAATAAAGATTTTTACATGATGAAAAAGTGTAGAGAATTTTCAAATAAATATTATGAAAATATAAATAAATAATATTTTACGAAGGCTTGAAATGAAATTTAAGTTTAATTATTTTAATTTGAATAATAAAATTAGATGCAACGTCATCACCAGAATAGAAATATAAGGAAGGCCGGAGCCTCGATTTAGCAGAAGTGGTGGAGCAGTGATCGAGTAGTGTTGGAGTAGTGATGCAGAAGCAGTCGAGTTATGTAGCAGTCGACAAGAAGAGACGACAGCAAGAGTTACGAAGCCGCCAGAGCAGTCGCCAAGAAGCGCTATCAGCGTCAGATACTGGAAGCCGAAGAGTGAAGACCGCAAGTGCAGTCATACATCGTGGAGAAGCTAAAGAAGAAAGTTTCGAACAGTCGACCAAACAACAGCAGCCACATATCGAAGCAATTGCAGTCGTCAAGGCGGGAAATTCCGAAGTTCAGCTGATGAAGAAAATGCACGGCATTGTGGGAGAAATCCAATCAGCTGATGAGAAAAATCATGTGAACGCTGAAGGGATACGATTTCAAGCGAACAAGTTACCGTCGATATAAATAGAAATTGAAGTCTTCAGATCGTTGGAAATAAGAGAAAAGTCTTCGAGTTGAAGCGAATATTATTCTCAACGAGAGCTGAATTTATGCGTCAAAAGGAAGGAGAGTTACCTAAGGATATATAGGAAGGAATATAGGAATATTGAGTTACTACAAAACTGTAAGTAAAGACATTTTATTAGCGGATAGAAAAATTCCATTGTATAGAAGAATAAAATAATTATTCGTGAAGAATTAGAGTTAGCGGAAATCAACTTAATAAAGAAGACAACTATTAAATTACAACGATAATTATAAGTTCTAATTATCGATATTAACAAGAAGAGTCAGCGATATATAAAGCAGAGTTATTAAGTGATATATCTACAATTAATTCAATGTGAAGTGAATTTAAAATACAGTGCTAAAATTCTAATTCAATTAAAGTGAATAAGAAGATTAAAATTACTTTCAGTGCTCCATTAGTGAATAGTTTGTAAAGAAATATATTTCCTAACTTTAAGTATTATATAGTGATTCATATGCAGCTGAAGTTAAGAGAAAATAAATATCAAGCAGATATTTATTTTACGAAGAAGTTAGTGAATTGAAATTCAATCAAGTGAGTGAACATTTTACCCGATTCCAGAGATGAACTTTTCCTGAACTATTGCAGTTATTGAAGAACTATTATTATTATTGAATGATACTTGATATTCCTGATTGAATATCTTTGTATATCAAATATTTTTAAAAAAAGATATTTTTTAAATATTTCCTGTTTTGTGTCTTGAAAAAAAATCTACAATACTATATCCAAATTTCTACAAAAAGGATCTAAATTTGCTAGATAAAATATATAATTGTTATCAATTCTTTTTATTAACATCTGAAAAAAAAATGATAATTACCGGGAAGTGCTGAACTTCTTCTTTCAAGAATACAACGTCCTGGAAACAAGATTTATTGTGTATTAATATTAACATTTTGATTCTATTTAAATTAACTTATTTTTTTGTAAAGTTTCATTTATAAAACAATTACAGAATTGAAAACGCAATATTTAAAAAAAAACAAAAAAACAAAAAACCGATAGGGACTACTAGTTTCGATTGCTTTTTTAACGACAAATCTTAATCAAATGCTAATGGAACAATGAAAAACTAAACAACACAAACAATCAACAAACAACTCCATTGCTCCTCAGCAACATGCAAAGGAGTGATTGTAGGACAATGGTCACAGCTGAAACCAATCTAACAGAGATTAAAATGTAGACAATCTATTTATGCCATAATATCCATAATATCTCGCCACTTAATAAAATAATTTATTATTACAAAGATCATTTTTTAAGATACTTAGCGATTCTTTAAAATTTATTAAGAAACCATTTTCTTCACGTTTAATGACTAAAGGATTAGTCGTTTCCAATGTGTGTTCAGTTTTGTAAACATGTGCAGCTGTATAATAGTTAAATTTGCATTTTTTAACAGCGTTGAGGTGTTCTTTAATACCAATTATCAAGGCCTTTTTGAGTCGATGTACATGCTTTCTTTTCCCATGCAATTAATTCCATAAATGTAATTATTTAAGTATTTACCAAATTTCTGCTCAGGTTTTGTTTTTCTATTAATGACTTGAGCTATCGAATTTCGCACTTGAACAACTATACATGTTATACCGAGAATAAAAACTGTCTGTAACTGCTGATAAACAGTTCTTGGATGTATGGAATCACTACATAAGTAGAATTTATAACAATGCCGATATGGACTAGGATTATAAATAGTCTTCAATGTATCTCTTATTAAGTTGTTTACAAAATTGATAGGATACCCATTATTCAATGCTTTTGAGTTATAAAATCGATCTCTTTCTGGAAGACTAAACTATTAGATGAAATCTTAAAGGCTAGGCGCTGTTTAATGTATCATAACCGCTGCATCACTTAGTTTCCTACAAACTGATATAGTGAAACCCTCTTCGTCTTTCTTGATGAGGACGTCTCAAAACAGTGACCCATTACTTTCATTTTTTTTTTTTTTGTGGTCGGTTCGCACCGAAGTGCGAGCTTCGTTGCCGAAGCATCCGTGCTCCAGGGAGCGCTAGTGTTCCCAAGACGGCGAACCCCTAGCAGACTCCCTAGAATTACAAGGGAAAGATACTGGGGTGGTTTCCCGTGGCCTTCCCCAGGACGCCATTAAGGAATGACGTCAGACCGAAGAGAAAGTGAAGAAGAGGCTACAACACAGGAAAGGAAATTTTTGAAACATCCATGCTCGCTACCGGGATTTGAACCCGGGCGCTGGCACATTGATCTCACGACAGACCGACGCCTGAGACCGCTCGACCACACCAGCGCGGCATTACTTTCATTACCTATTGTAAACTAAATTTCCTATAGAACTCAAAATTTTGAGTTTGTAAATAAGCTACAAAATCCTTAATGATTTTGTAAACATTAAAGAAAAGTTGACAAAGTGCATCAAAAGCTTTGTAAATATCCTTAGTGTAACCCTTTTTTGCAATAATAAACAGGGCATCAACATATCGTCTATAAAGTAGTACATATTGCACCATATTCAAAGTCGTCATAGCCTTCTTGTTGACGTAAGCCATCACACTGTTTCCGCTAATTTTGTAAAGAGGGAAGGCTCAGAAAAATATCTATCTGGATAAAGTAATCTGTTCCATTATGAAAAAAATTGAATCTGAAACAAACTCTTAATCATTTCAATAGAATGTGTGTATAAATCTGTTCAGCTTCGTATAGTTTGTTCTAATGGAAATGAAAGAAAAAAATCAATTGCCTCTGTTATCACCTTCAATGTAAACATCTACGGTCAACCCAATGTCTGCCCGCCTTTAACCTTCTGGAAAGAAACCCAGTTTCCAATCTCCAGAAGGCTGGGTTTACCCTAGGACACATCTAGAAGAGAACTCTGAGTAGAAAAATCTCCGATCTACGAACCCAATTATTAATTACCCCAAAAGGCATAGACAACACATTTTGATATTTTACTGCAGGAAACATTTCCTGACATTCATTGATCAATAGTTTGATCAGAAGTTCTTATTTGAAAAGACTCTCTCCTTAGATTTTGCATTAGAAAGTGTAAATATTTTTCCATTCTTTAAAAATTTAAATTTATTAAAAATAATTTTATAAAACAATTTTTATTTAAAATTTGAAATAATTCCAACCTGTAAATAAGTGTTGAAATGATCGTCTATAATTGGCTCTAATTCACGGTCTCCCCGAAAATGCCGCAATTTCATTTTTGTGCCTGAAATAAATTAAAAGAACAGAATTTATATCGAATAAGTATAAAAATAGTTTAATTATAAAAGCTTAAAATAGAAAAAGTCATTCAGGTCTCTGCATAATATTTAAATTCTTAGACTTAGATATGTGGAAAACAAGCATTAGTTAAATTGAATCTACGAAAAATAAAAATTAATTTCGATTAAAAAAAAAACAAACAAACAAAATAAGAAAGAATCTCTTACTAAGTTGTTTACAAAATTAATAGGATACCCATTATTCAGTGCTTTTGAGTTATAAAATCGATCTCTTTCTGGAAGACTGAACTATGAGATGAAATCTTAAAGGCTAGGCGCTGTTTAATGTATCATAATCGCTGCATCACTTAGTTTTCTATAAACTGATATAGTGAAACCTTCCTTGTCTTTCTTGTGAAGGACGTCTCAAAACAGTGACCCATTACTTATTAAATTTAACTTAATTTTAATAATATATGAGTGTAATACGGATCTATATTAATCTTAAATAATATATGATTGTAGTTCAAAAAAAGTGAATGTATTATGTTAAAGAGGAATGTATTATTTCAAAACAATGATATTGCAATTGTTTCCTTCAGAGAAACTACAGTTTATTGATACGAGGAGATGCTGTAGTGTTTTTTTTTTCTTTGTTTATTTATTTATATTGTAACTTTGTTGTAATATATTTCTTTAATTTGAATTATTATACTTCACTTCTGTTCTTTAAAATGGAAGAAGTATTTATATTTTATTTTTTTCTCCTGAAGAAAATACCCGTTTAGGGTGTAGAAATATTGAGAAACCATAAAGATGTTTAATACTATAAGGAACGATGTTTTTCATTTGTTTATATATAGAAGAAGTAAGTTGTTACGAATTAAAACTTTTACATTCAGTTTCCATTTCATTTTTTAAAGTTTTGAAAATTCGATTAAGTATTCGCTAAACGTTATTTCTATAACAAACAACAGAAGTTTTAAAAATTCTAATTCATAAAAATTAAATTCAGTTTTGTAGTAACACAAAACCAAGCGATCCAACAGTACACTTCGCACCATTTTACAGCCTTTGGGCGATTCTGAATAAGTTTCCACTGGCCAACTTGAACTGGAAGTACATAGACTGGGTCGAGGGTATCGCATTCTTTCTCAGCGTAATTAATTCAGTATAGATAGTCCTCAATTTTACCCAATTACCACTATTTCTCAGCCGGTCAGAAGCCACCTAAAACTGGATATGCCTGAACCAAGTCGGGTTTTTATCCAAACCACCAAAACATCGGGAGTCCAGCGACGAATGACTTATTTGGCTCCGACTTAGGGTTTGGACTGTGAGATATGTTACACACTAGTATTCAGAGGGCCGGACTTACATCCATGCACACACAAGCTTTCCTTATGGTGTCGCTAAAAACACGAAGCCATTTTCATTATTATTGTTATTATTAATGACTTCTATTGCATTTCCAAGACGTTCTTTCTTCATCACTTTAAAGTTTTGAAAGCAATTTGTCGTTCCTTTGTCTCCAAGGGTTTAATTCTGATTGCTTTTTACGATGATGTAACCGAGGCAATAATAGGGGAGAAATAAGGGATATGTGCCAAATAAGGCCCATCCTTCGTTTTATTAAAAGAACGTTGACGATTTCAAAAGATTAGTTATGTTTCGGACAGGTCCTGGCTTCTAGCGGCTACACCAAAAATTAGGTTCGTTGAAGAGGACTATTCCACCATGTTTCTTTCAGTTGAATAGTAGAAGTCGTTCGAAGCTTTTGTCATTACTATTTCAACTTAATTTGATATATCGTCCGCATTTTTTGGCAACTGAACATACATGAACATGTTTTATGTCATTTTAAAGTATGTAATGAGTAGAATAAGATATTATATTTGATATTTTCCAATTAAAGTGCATTTAAATACTTTTAGTAAAACAATAAATGAAAGTGTGGTTAACAGGGAGCTCCAAATAAGGCACTCCACTGATGAACCAAACAAGGCCCATGGGCCTTATTTGGAACATCAGTTTTCATATATGTTTTTCTGATTATGAGCCTCACAAGCACATATTGTAACGTAAAGTAATCTATATATAATGAGAAAAAATATAAAAAAAAAATCATCAAAGTCAGTTTCAAATTCATAATTTTATAAATTAATTATTAACTTGTAGCTTAATATTTAGTCCTGACAAATATTTTGTTTATTTGAAATAGTTGTATTACTAAATATTTTGTAGTGAAATCTTTTGAACTAAGTCCTTGATGACGAGTTTTAAGATATTTTAACCCTTAACTACTCGCGCGGTGTACTTTATACACCACTGTATATGGACACTATTTATTCAGAAATATGGTATGAAATTACATTAAAACCCGGCCAGTTCTGCTCTAGTTACTTTCGTCCGTTGTAGGATGTGCACATGTATCACATTTCACATCAGTTTTGAATATTCTCTGCAAATAAAGTCATTGCAAGAAGAACATCTCATCGTTGTCACTCTTTAGCTCTTCCACACAGACGGCTCAGCATTATCCCCTTCTTCTTGAGGCTGTGGCTTATATTTCGCCAATAAGCATTGCGTGTCAACTGGAAGATTTTTTAACTGTGCTCTGTCCTCCAGATGAGGCTTCAGCAAACTGATGGCGAGATTCTTGAGGAATTGACGCCGTTTTGTGTTGCATCTTCCGAACTACATGTCATGTATATCAGCCGCAGGAGTCGCACTGGAAGTAACCGTGGAGTCGATGCCCTTGTAATGAATCAAGCAGAGGATAGATGGCGTATCTTACCTGTATGATCACATAAACAGATAGGGGACAAAAATAACTGCGATTGGTGTACGAAATACACCAGAGCGAAGAGTTAAGGGTTAACTTAGATTGAATGGGTTACATAGGTGGAGTAGGGGAAAGTTTTAAAGTTTTTCTGGGTTAGGAACTGGCTGAGCTTTTGTTAGAGGATTTGAGGAAATGAAATGTGAAGAAAGTTATAAAGATTTTGTTTTTCTGGATTAGGACAGGATTATACTGTATCTATGGATGGGAAAACTTTACGGGATGAGTGGAAGAGAGGAGAAAGAGAGAAATGGAAGCTAAGTAGGTGTGAACATTGTAGAAGCAGCCGACTCGTACGCTTGACGCTCTTCTGTTTACCAAGCAATACGACACACGAGTATAAATTTACTTTAATAACAAATTATTAATAATACTCACCAATCTCTTTAGAAAAGAAAGAAAAACCAAATATCCTCGTTCCATTCGGAGGAAAGGTCTATAAAAACATAAAGAAATCAAAAGTACAGTAAATGTGGCCAAATAACATACAGAAGCAAAATCAATAATTTCTGTTTCCTAGTAAAATTTCTGGGATAAATAACTTTGCTAAATTATTTACTTTCATGTTTTTTTAAATTTAACACTTACATCAGTAATTTTTGTAATTTTTAAATATTTTTCAGGATTGTCAGGATATAATGTCAGGATTTTAATCAAGTCTGGCTGTTTCTTTATGCTAACTATTAATAAAGCATTATAAGTAAATCCTCGTTTAATTTACAAATCAGGCATCACGTAATA
Source organism: Thereuonema tuberculata (assembly GCA_023159025.1). Taxonomy (NCBI): domain Eukaryota; kingdom Metazoa; phylum Arthropoda; class Chilopoda; order Scutigeromorpha; family Scutigeridae; genus Thereuonema; species Thereuonema tuberculata. The sequence goes on from JAFIDM010000001.1 coordinate 35,541,572, forward strand.
CCAAAGCACGTATTGCCAAGTGTAAAAAAAAAGGAAGAATAGTTAGGGATGTGTGATTGTGTCTTTAAATTTTCTAACTATGCGTGTTGTGTTGAGTATCACAGCCTTCTGGAGTTGTGCATAAGTGTTTTTATGAAGTCCTAGTGGGCTGAGGCTGTGCTACAATGTGTGAGGCACCAGACCACCAGGACGATGGGTACAACACGTACTCGGTCCTGCCTTCACTGCTTCTGAAGCTCATGTGCTAGGTCTGTGTATTTACTTATCTTGTCTGCGTGAGTTTTCTGCATGTTCCTGCTGATAGACACTGCAATATCAATGAGATAGGTCTGTTTGTTGACCTTATCAACAAGTGTAATGTCAGGTCTGTTGTGATGTATAGTTTTGTCTGTGTGAATGGGGCGGTCCCAGTATAGCTTATGTGAGGGTGATTCTAGTACCCTTTGTGGGGTGTACTTGTAGGATGGGACCGTGGTTCTTAATAAGTGAGTATTTGTGTGCTAGCTGTTGATGAACGATCGACGCTACCTCATTGTGTCGGTGGAGGTAGTTTGTTTGGGAGAGAAGGGGACAGCCTGATATTATGTAGTCGATCGTCTCAAGCGTAGTGTTGCATTTCCTGCATCTTTCGTCTTGTGTGTTTGCATCGTGTAGAATGTGTTTCTTGTAGTTGCGTGTGAGGATGACTTGGTCCTGTATCGCGATCATAAACCCTTCGGTCTCCCCAAACAGTTCACCACTCGTCAGCCATCTATTCGACGCTTCCATGTCGACATGAGACTGGCTGAATTCGTGGCGATGTCTGCCATGGAGTTCCTTACGAGCCTATGATTCACGCAGCTGCTGTGTGTGTGGGTGTCGGGGGTGGTGAGTGTTAGAGAAGGGTTTGCGAGGTCCAGGGGTGTGAAGTGTGTGTAAGCCTTGACAATGGCTGAGTGGAGTGAGGAATGTTGTGCTCTTTGGTGGAAGTGTTCCCTAAGTGTGCGTACTTGTTTTTCGTGTAGGGTGATGAGATTGATGAGTCCTCGGCCTCCCTCCTTGCGGGGAAGAGTCATCCTTTCCATAGCGGACTTGGGGTGGTGCAAGTTGTGTTTCGTGAATATAGTGAGTGTTGTGCGTTGTAGTGCTTCGAGTTCAGGGTTTGTCCATGGAATTATGCCGAACGAATATGTTGGTGTGAGGATGGCAAAAGTGTAGATGGCTTTAATTTTATTTCCGGCATTGAGTTGTGTTTTGAGGATGTTGTGAACGCGAGCACGATATATTTTCTTGAGTGCGTTTTTGATGCTTGCGTTATCACGCAATGACACGCGCTTGCTGGAATTTCTACAACAGATGGCTTGAGATGAATTTATCCGCCTACAAAACTCCGTCAGATTTTGCCTGAGATAAACACAAGTTTAAAAACAATATAATAATAATAATAATTCCACAAATGCATCCTTAAGAACAAAATATAATTTATCGATGCATACAATGTCGAGAATCAACAGAGACCATAACATGTTCTTGGAGCATATAGCACTCTGGCTAGAACCGACTACACAGCGGCCAAGATACTACATTTTGAGCTTCCCAAGGCAGAGGTCTCATTCAGGATAGAACACCTTACTACAAGTACCATCCAGAGGATATCCTTGACAGCAACAAACACAAGATCTACAGGGATATGGAAAGTCGCCCTGATAAGAAGATTGAAGCGAATAGATCTGATATCATCCTCGTAGACAAAGAGAGAAAGGAGGCTACACTGTTTGATATAGCTGTGCCACTGAACCACAACCTTCATAAAGTATATGCCAGCAAAATTAATAAATATACAGAGTTGGTCATTGAAATAAAGCAGATGTGGAAACTCAGAGCAGTTCACATTAGAATAATCATTATATCGGCAACTGGAATTTATAGAAGCAAGACATGTGCAAAGTAAAAGCAGAAATCTGTAATTTTAGACTCGTGTCACATTGTCAGAAGATTCCTTAGTTTGGAATAACTTGGGTGCACTTGACAACTGTCGGTTCATTCATTGATATCCATTAGATTAAAATAAGAAAAGAGAATAATAATAATAATAATAATAATAATAATAATAATAATAAGAAGAAGAAGAAGAAGAAGAAGAAGAAGCAGTGGAGGCAGGATCGAGTACGTGTTGTACCCATCGTTCTGTCTGCCACTGGTCTGGTGCCTCACACATTGCACCACAGTCTCAGCACACTAGGACTTCACAAAAACACTTATGCACAACTGCAGAAGGCTATGGTACTCAACACTACACGCATATTTAGGAAATTTATGGACACAACCACACATCCCTAATCATTCTCGCACACGTCTTTACACTTGGCAGTATGTGCTTTGGTCCTTGACCCGCCATATTGTTTTTGCTGGGGAAACCCAAGGTTTGAAACATACAAACATAATAATAATAATAACAATAATAAACTATACTAAGATAGATCTATTCTCACGGAAAACACAATTGCACACAATATATCAAATATCACATTGATTGACGAAAAACAATTCATGATTAATTAAGTTTTAACGGTATTAAATATTAAAGTAAAATTTTGACTGGACACAGCTGACTTATTAAAAAGGTTTTTATATATTAAAAATACATAAGAACTACCAGTTTCTTCCTGGTAAGCAGATCATTGACGAGTGATAGAATTTGACAAACATAAGAGATATTTAAGGTCATCAGGAACCAGTAAACGAAGCAGGAAACACGTGGGTCGATCCCATTTGAGCGATACCATTGGACCACTGAACCTTGAAGAATTCCGACAATACGAAGTCTTCATGAACTCGTGTACATTCTGTCCGCGTATCTTCTGTACAAATTATCCTAATCAGCACAAGAGATCTTTGCAGAACCGTAAGAATGGATGGGATAACTATATGAGAAGAAAAAAAAAAGAAAGAGTAGGTGGAATAATTGAGTGGGTGGATCTAATTCTGATCCAAATCAATATTTCGACTTTTCGTTTTAAACTCGTGCTGATAGATGGTTTTAACCAATATAAAGTCATTGCACAGTGTGGTTGGGAAGTTCCCGTACCCCTTAATTGATAGTCGTATTATAAGAAAATATTTACAATTTAGGTGTCCAATGTGTTTACACACAAGTTCATATGCCATTACGTAGATACTTGAATTTTTTTCGGTGGGATGGTTCGAATGCTACCTCATCTGCACTGCGCAATACGATCTTTAAACTTTCCACTTCTTCATAAGCGGAATTTCAGCATTTGATTGGGGGGAAGGGGGGCAAAACCTTAAATTACTTTAAACTACGACTGAAGGTAACTTGTAGATAATTTAATTATGAGAAATATGCTAAGAGTCAAAAGTGAATAATGCTTGTCGACTTATATTTAGTATTTTTCCTCTCAAAATATTTGGGAAGGGGGGGGGGCGGACAGCTATCCCTCCCCCTCAAATTCCGTCTATGCAGTCCTTATAAAAACTTTGATTCGGAGTTAAATGTAATTCGTCAATTTTGATCTCCAATGATTTTTTTCATTCATTGTAGTATTAATAACTATATATCTAGAATCCTAAGGAATATTTATAATCCACTCATCCTTCCTATTAAAAACAGGAACCTCTAATATTTTGCTATTCCTTCCATGAACAGTTATTTCCCGCTTTGAAGGCTCTTCGGCCTTTTAGTATTGTTTTAACAGCCCATATACGCAACTGTATCGAGAAGGTTATCGAACACTACGTATACGTAACCCCCATCCCAATCCTAAAGGCGTGGTTTATGCTCTTAAATGCTTTCCAGTACATTGGGGAAACGAGGTAATCTGAAGAAAAACGGGTAACCAGCACATTTATATACACAGAAATTTCTATACTAATTATTTGACATGTTATGCAGGTGGAACATTCTATAGATTTTACGCAACCCATAATTTTATGTAAAGGTTACTGTAATGGATGGGGTGCCTACATGCTGATTAGGATAATTTGCGCAGAAGGTACGCGGACAGCCTCCAAGAGATGGAAGATTTCATATTGTCGGATTTTTCAGGATTCGGTGGTCCTCTAACTGGTGTCGCTCCAATCGGCCCAAGTGTATCCTGTTTCGATTATTGGTTCCTGATGTCCTTAAATATTTCTTATGTTTGTCTACTCTATCACTCGTCAATGACCTGCTTGCCAGGACGAAACCGTAGTTCTTATGTATTTTTAATGTATAAAAACTTTTTTAATAGTCATCTATTGTCCAGCCGAAATGTTACTTTACTAATTACTAATATACTAATTATTTGACATGTTATGCAGGTGGAACATTCTATAGATTTTACGCAACCCATAATTTTATGTAAAGGTTACTGTAATGGATGGGGTGCCTACATGCTGATTAGGATAATTTGCGCAGAAGGTACGCGGACAGCCTCCAAGAGATGGAAGATTTCATATTGTCGGATTTTTCACGATTCGGTGGTCCTCTACCTGGTGTCGCTCCAATCGGCCCAAGTGTATCCTGTTTCGTTTATTGGTTCCTGATGTCCTTAAATATCTCTTATGTTTGTCTACTCTATCACTCGTCAATGACCTGCTTGCCAGGACGAAACCGTAGTTCTTATGTATTTTTAATGTTTAAAAACTTTTTTAATAGTCATCTATTGTCCAGCCGAAATGTTACTTTAATTAATAATAATAATTTATTTGCCTTTCAAAAGTTTGATAATACATAATAGATATGAGTGTGACTTCTCTGTGCCTTAAGGATAGTCCCGTCGAGAAGGCAGGCAGGGAGTCAATTACAGGCAAGAGAAAATAAAATAAAAAAAAAATAAAATACAAAAAGTATTACTGGTTACATATAATGGAGAAAACAAAACAGAGCATAACACAAAAACATTGAAACTAATAAATATAATAGGGATAAAAGGAACAGTTAATTTTTAATAAAAATGTGAAAAAGAATTACACAATTGTGGAGTTTAGATTTGATGATATATACAATCTTCGTAAAATAACTAAGATAATGAAATATATAATTAAAAAATTTCATATAATTCGTGAACAGAAATTTTCGGATGAGAGGTTAAGCCTAGCTCAAATAGATGGAAAGTAAAGAGAATACTAAGAGAAATAGCGAAATAAGGGAGAGGAGAGGAAAGGTTGAGAGATATCTGATGAGAGTAGACTTTTGCGACTTGACAACGGAAAGGTAAGGAATTAACTTATGAATTGGAGAGAAGAGAAGATAAGAATGATAATTGTAAAATTGTGGAAGGATATGTAGTGCAGGCAAATGATGTTTTAGTTTTCTTTTGAACTGCTTTAAATTGGGACTTTCACGAATATTGTGGGGAATTTTATTCCACAGAGAAGGAGCAGATTAGCTAACAGCTCTTTTTTGATAATTTGATTTGATTCTTGGAGTGAATAGAGTTGAGGAGGTTCTTGTATTGTAAAGATGCAACTGTGGCTTAGTAGTTAGTGTTTAACATTTATGATTGATTGCAACCATCCAAGTAACAAAAGTATATCATCAAGTTATAACAATAAAGAATGATCCGATCTTGCTATAGAAATTTAAAACAGTGACACAGAAAAAAAGTTCACAATGCTCCAATCTTGTCTCAGCAACTGGTTTAATAAGAAAAATGTTCAACACAGCAATAACCGACTAACACTTCCAACAAACCTAATCAAGTAAAAGTTGCTTTCAAAGTATATGTCATAGAGTTTGCAAATTTCTACATGGCAATTCATTGTAAAGTACAGAACACCATATTCTTCTTTTTCTCAAGACGAAAACTTCGCTGAGCAGTCGTATCAAAACAATCAGTCAAAAACTGAGCAAAAACAAAAATAATAACATTATTTTTTACAAATCCAATGAACAAGCACCGAATTACAAAGATTAAAACGTTAAAACATAATAATAAAACAACGTACGTATTCGGATCCTCTTACTTCTAGATCCTTTTTCAAGTTCTTAACCCCTTTAAAAAAAAAAAAAAAAGCATTCCTTCCCTCTGGAAGTCGTCGTGTAAATGAATTGTGGTGAGGATTTAACTGAGTGGATGATGGACTGCCCTCTGTTGAGGAAACAATGCGTAAACCAAAGTGGTGCGTCGTCTGCTTGTCTTTTTTTTTTTTTTTGTGTGTGTGTGTGTGTGTGTTGTGTTGTATTGTATTGTATTGTATTGTGTTATATTGTACGTGCGCAGTTAAATGCCGTATTCCAAAATGTTACGGGTAGATAAATCCTGGTTATAACTACCTTGAAGTTTTATCATGGCCGATTCATAAAAGCGGGTAGATATTCATCCCTAAATTGTCCAAAGACAATCGGGTGCGCCGTGTCCAATTCATGGGACTTCTTTAAACAATGCTGGGCTGTATGATAGGCCATATTACGTTGATTGACGGCCCCTACATGCTCATTTAGGCGTTTCTCTAAGGCCCTTTTTGTTTGCCCAATATAAATGCATTGGTTTTCATTTTGTATGGATTTACATTTTATCCCATAAATGGTGTTTAGTTTTTTCAAATTTTTTTGGAATCTATTATGATTAGGTACCTTTTTTCGATTAAGATATGTTACGATACTATTATTGGGTTTATAAGCTAAACCTATTTCATGTTTTTGAAGAATAGGTTTTAATTTGCTATGCATTTTTTCGTCATATGTTAGTATTGCATATCTTTTAATATTTTTCCTTTTTTTTTTCTTTTTGATTATGGTTGCTTCCATTATTACAATTATGTTGCCTAAAATCCTTATCATTGGGTGTCGAATGGAAACGTCTATTAGCCATTTCTTTATATTTAATTGTTTGGAGGGATTTCTTAATAAACCCATTGACGATGTTATAAGGAAAGCCATTATTAATAAATATATGCCTTGTAATATCTATTTCTTGTTTGAATCATTAGCCCTTTTGCAAGCCATGTAGATGGCATTCCGTTTATAACTTACGGGAACCGCACTCTCAAAGTTCACGGTGATTAAAGCGTCAGTGTCCTTCCTGAAAACAGAAGTATGAAAACCCTTACAATGTTTTTCAATTCGTATATCAAGAAAGGGAATAATGCCCTTATTTTCTTTCTCCATAGTATATTGTATGTGCCGACAGATGCTGTTAAAATCATTAAGGATCTCATTCACATACAGTTCATTAATAATTAACAATGAATCATCCACATATCTACTTATGTAATGAACATTGTTGATTACTCTGTCTAAGGAAAATACTTTGAATTCAATGTAATTCATTACATATTCCGCTAAAACCGCGGATGACGGTAATCCCATAAATGTACCTGCCGTTTGGGCATAAATCCTATCATTGAATGAAAACATTTGTAAATGGAACAAAAGGGCTAAGAGATTGGCAAATTCATTCATATTAAAAATGAGTTCACCTTCCATATAATCAATGTCGCTGTCAATGGCATGCTGAACAGCGTCTATAATCAAGCTGCGAGTTAAAGACGTGTATAAATTGATAACGTCCAATGAAACTAACTTGGTATTAGGAATGGGAGCATGACTATGGATATAGTTGAGAACGGGTTCGCGGTTATTAATGCAAAATTTGGATTGAAATCTTAACTTTTTTATCTTTTTTGTAATAATTTGATATTCTGTGCTTTGTAATTCTGTGCTTGTTCATTGGATTTGTAAATTGAATATTCAGCACGTTAAAAACAGTATAATATGTAATAACATTATTATTTACTTTCTTACCTCTTTAGTGCATTTTGAATCGCAAAACCCCATGATAATAAATTCCTTTTGATGAGGTGGTATAGCAAGTTGAAATGAAGAATGGTAGGATACCTCTAATATATCGGCTTCCAATGGACGCACGAAATCACTCAGATGTAGACGAATGCCTGAGTCATCTCTCTTCACTAAAAAGAAAACAGAAATAGAATCCATGCAGCATTTATTATTATTATTATTCTGTAGAAACAGAAAACTACTCGAAATGCATTATGAAGTCTAGCATTTTGTCGAATATATGCATTATCCCAATATATAATTAAATGCATTATCACAAATCAAGTATTAACAATTCTTTGACAAACTGTAGATTCGGATACTGTCCTTATATATGATCACTAATTTACAGGGCAATAATAATAGGATGAAAAGCAAGCAAGCAAGCACATTTTCAGCGACTCCAGAGCCCAAACCGGGAATCAGAGCCCAATGAATCATAACAGGTTGAACTCCCTAAGGCCTGGAAGGCTGAGAAAAAAAACCAGATTTTCAGTTTAGACCAGTTCCGGTTTTAGACGGTAATTGATCGGATCAGGAAAACAGATATAACTGAGGTTTCATCTATACTGATTCGACGATATTGAGAACAAATTTGATGCCCTCCACGTTCTCTGGCCACTTCAATTCAAGGTGACCACTGAAGACTTACTTAAAAGTCGTACGAACGATGCAAAATGAACACACTAAACATACTAAATGAACTCAATGCCGGCATTGCACTTGACCCTTGAATTACAACAGCCTGAATAGCCTTGCAAATGAGTAGTAAAATTTGATAATTTGTAAATTATCGATTCGTTTTATATGTATTAGAAAATTGTGAATTGACTCGTTTGAAACAGGTTTTCAACCATAATTGCATTGTTGTTTTTTTTCCGAAAATACACAATTTTGGAGTTCCAATATTATACATATTTAAAAATGTTTAAATTAAACAAGTAAAGGCAGATAATGCAGGGATTGAGGAATTAATATACTCAATTTAACAGAGGTTACTGAGGGCAAGAAATGAACAATTCCAACAAAGATTCTTATCAGTAAACTGTCACTATGAAGGTCTGCTGCCAATTAAGCTCAATAAGTTGTAGTATAACTATCGAGATACAGTGACTGCTCAACATCTGTGTGTTTCATCCCAACAGTGAAGTTTGGTGGTGGTGGTGTAATGGTATGGTCGTGTTTCTCCTGGTTTGGACGTGGTCCGTTGGTTGTGATCGAGGGGAACAGGGCATCCACGCAGTTTCTGGACGTTCTACACAATTCTATGCTTCCTATGTTGTGGTCGCAGTTCGATGAAGGACAATGTTTCAGCACGACAATGCGCCGTACCATAAGGCCCATGCTGTCAGCGCCTGGTTTCCGGGGAGTAATGTTCAGGAACTTCAGTGGCCCGCCTAGAGTCTGGACATCAATCCTATTAAAAATCTATGGGATGATTTGGAGTGCCGGATTCGTGGCGTCCAATGCGACGCAAAGACTCATCCAACTTGTGGAGGCTTTGAAGGAGGAGTGGGCAAAAGTACCGGATGCTTGCTTTCAGATACTGGTGGAGAGCATGCTTGGAAGTTTGGATGCTGTGCTGAGGGTAAAAGGCCACTGTACCCGCTATTAGACACGCTGTAAATAAAGCGTCTGTTCCATACCATATGTGTCCACTTTCAATTGAGCAGTCAGTGTATGCTGGAAGTTTGCTACAAATTCCAAATTGGAATTTATTTGGGATTGTATTGGAATTTTGGCATTCTTCTGGCATTTTTCAATTATTTTAAATCACTTCATTTTAATTTTTTAATTTATTTTAATTCTTATTTGCTAATAATCTATAGATTCATTTTATGACTATATACTGTAGTATTTTTGATTGGATTAATTAATTATTCCTTCAAGAAATCTTAATTGACCCCAAGAGTTCAGGAATTGCAATACAGAATATTGTAGACAGTTCTTCAGCTAAAACATTAAAGGTTTCATTTGTCAAGTTCCTTTATATTTTAGTATACATATTATTATTAGTACATATTATTTGTATCATATTTTTTTAAAGTTCTCCATTAAATATTCATCACCTCATTCGAAATACTAACACAAATACGTATGTAGACAATATCTCAAGATGGTTTACACAATTTTAAAATAACGTTTCAGTTTCATATTTTGCTTATTAGCCAAAAATTCAGTAAGGTCATACATATGTATAATAATCTATATTACTAAAATCTTCTATTTCTGTCTGGCGCAATTTCCTTTGAGAATGAAAAACAGAAATAATTTTTACAATGAAACGTCCGCGATGGAAATCGAACCTGCAACCTTCTGATCCGAAGTCAGACGTCTTATCCATTAGGCCACGGGGACTACAACTCACTTTATATTGTTTTTTGGCTTATGTGTCCTTCCCCCTCTCCCCATCAAGAATGAATATATTCAGCCTTATTTTTTAATCTCAATTGTTTATTTAATTTCCATCTATTTATTTGTAATTCGAAAATGACAATTAGAACTACAATTGCCAAAACTTTGCAATATATAAATATTTAATTATTCTTACTTAACTAAATTCTGTGTGATATTGAAAAACAAGCGCGTGTACACGGGGGATGGCCTAGTATTTCTTTAAGATAAAAGAGTCAGAATTTAAATACCGTGTTCTAGCCTACTTTCTGAGACAGTAAGCTTCATAAAATCAATCAACCTGTGTATGTGTGATCGCATATGTCTTTGTCTCCTCCTACTAACTTTTGAACCGCTAGATAGATCATTTTGATTAAGCCATATTTAAGGATTATGGATGATTCAACTTTTAGATTTGAAATCCTTTCCAAGTGGACAATGCCCGTGAAGGCAACAAACATTGCCGAGAACCTAAACATTGGAGTTCTATCTACTTATAGCTTTCTTACAATGCCCTGTCTTGTTACATGATCCTCCATACTTTCCTCCAAATGATTCATAGACTGTCCAATATCTATGAAGCTTATGAACTTTGAAGGATACTTGGCCCTAATATGTCTCAATCGCTCTCTACAAGTGACAAATCAGAGGATCTTGCAGGCCAGAAGAGGATTTCATTTCACAAAATTTCATAATATAGCTTTAGTACAGTATTTGTGAGTATGTAGGTTTTTGTGTCCGGCATTACGCATCCGTAGAAGTAAATTAATCATCCACTGTTAGCTCATTTTAATTTACTAATATCATTACATTTGTTGTTAAAGTAAATATAAATAAAATGAGGCCAAATTTTGATGTGTAGTCAAAAAGAAATAAAAAAATTAAGTCGTTGAAAGATACCCGATCAACTACTACTGGACGACTACTTTATGCTAGAATAAAAATATAAAACAAAATTACCTCCATAAGTGTCGGTAAAATTGTAATAAATCTGCATGAGATAAACCTTGCTTTTCGGGAAACTGATTCCAACATGAGAAGGAAGAAATTGTTTCTGAAATAATAAAGAAAAGAATAGTTATAGCACAGAGTGGTTCTAATTTTTAAAATTTTGAGTCCTTCGAGAAATTCATGTATTTCTTTAATGAAACAGTGGGTTAATCTTGTCAATATTGATCTTTATTTTAATTCACTATTTTATTCTATAACTTTCAAAAAGCTTACATGTTATAATTTTTATAAAAATCTAGAAATTTACTATTGAAAAATTCTTCAAGATATGTCGTATAATTTATGCTGAATGATCATTGCAGAATGTGATCTAGTGTTATTATGGTGAAACACTACAAAGCACATTTGCAATTGATGGACGTTTTACAGCAATTGTTTGTTTTATATTTTCTAATTGTTTGACAGTATTTCGTGTAGTAGGGTTTCTCATAATACACTATCTCTGTAGTCCCACCATATACTAAGCATTACCTTCTTCGAATGCAATTCTGGCTTTAAAATGGTTTTGAAGCCTACGGAGGGTTGTTTACAATCTATGGTAACGATTTGGATTCGGGTCTATTTCCCAGAAATTCCCTTTCTTCACCAACGATCATGCTCTATTTGATGGGCATGAGATACTGCTATCGCTCTGCAGCGCAGTTTCCATTGCAGGAGACTACTGCGAGAACGGGAAGACTTATACGTTGCCACTCCTGCTGACAACATTTCCAGAGTCCATCCAAAGAACGCGGACGTCGTCTTCCCAAGGCTTGTTTTAATAGTCCAAATGCGCAAAAATCCATGGGCGATGCATCTGGAGACTTAACTGGTATTTCGGTAAACGGTATAGCCTGGATTCCGGTTTGCTGTTCCATTCGTGTCAGAAAATTCTGGGTCGATTTGGACGTATGGCTGGACGCCTTGTCTTGGTGGAGACGGACCTTGGAAACGTCGTTTCCGTAAAGAGCAGGTAGTTCCTGTGTGTAAATTGGTGATCCTGATAGTACGCAGAATTCACCTTTACATTTTGAGCGACCCTCCGTATCTGTAGCTTGCCTTGATAGGAATAACCCGCAACGATCATGAATCCCTTCGAAAAAGTTTCACGACATTCTCTGTACCAATTTGGAAACGATTTGGCTCCCACTGGGCGATAGAAAATTGCCCTTGGTTTATTGCAGTCGGACAGATAAACATATGCTTCGTCTAATGTGGCCACATACTTCCATTTATCCCCAGCGAAATGTCGTTCATACAGTTTTCTGCAATTTGTCTTACGTTCTGAAAGGTGCTTTGGTAAGAGCTTGTGAACCTTGCTTTTATGTCTCTTTTGAAGTCCCAAATCTTTATGGATAATCTTGTTTACGGTACGAAGAGATGTTCCTACCTTCGCACCAATGGTGCTTTGGGTCGCTGGATTGTTCCCCGTCACCATTTTCTTGACTTTCTGAATGACAGTCTTTGTGTGACTTATAGGTGTCCTTGGATTTGCTTGCTTTTCAGTCCCGGAAATCTGTCCTGTACGGGCCAAACCAACACCAGCCAACGCATTATGAACTCCTTTCTTCGAAATGGTGAAACCTCTTTTTCTACATGCCGTAATTATTGCGGAATAACTAAATTTCGCGTCGGAAAGGGCTGTAACGTACCCTTCCCAAAACTGTGACACTTTCGGCGGCATTTCTCCGTACAAACTAACCCGCACCTCTCCACACTAATCTTTAAATACTCACCTGTACGTTTGCATAAATTTGCATACCTACTGTAATTGGTTGCGTCGTCATGCGCCATGCAAATCGTTACCATAGATTGTAAACAACCCTCTGTATCCTGGTGGATCCCAATATCGTTTGCTTTTCAAATTATCGTATATTTTTCATAGCCTGGATCAGAAATGGATCATTTTATGACGACCAAGCAATTAACATAAGCCGAAACTCTGCTGAAATATTTTATTCAGACAGTTCGTGAGGTATCGACAGATTGCAATGACTGATGAAGCCGATCTTCTTTACATAGTCAAAAACAGTTGATTTAGGGATTCCTACTTCCTTCAATTTCCTCTGTCGTTTGTCTTCGATTATTTTAAATTTTTATATAAATTATTTTGTTATCAATTTCGGTCTGAATTCCACAGGTGATCCAATATATTTTCATATTGGTATAATGTTATTACAACACCATTTCTAAGTTTCAATGAGTTATTTCTTCTAATAATATTGATTTATTTGACATAAAATTAGTTTAAGCCTCGCTTAACATAAACTCCTCTGTGAATGCGAACCATTATTAATTTCCTGACCCAATAATACCATCTGTTCACAGGAAACGATGCTTATTTGAAGCTCATTAATTTTCTGCATCAGAACATGCAAAAAAAAACAGTGGACTTCTAATATTTGCCTTCCCTAACAATTTTCATTCAAAAGTAACCAATGATATTTGCAGAACCGATAATAATGTAGATGCAAATCTATGTACGACTGGACAAACGTCCAGACCTATGACTATTTCTGCATTGAAGCAAGATTTCCTGTGTATGTTTGTCAGATGACATTTTTCTTATTCTTTCGTAATACACTCAGATCCTGTGAGCCATTATTAAATTACTAACAACAATACAGACATATGTTCTTAAGCCTTAAGAATGAATTCAAATTCATTGCAAGATATTATAACATACATAGTTTTCCGGAAAGAAATCATACATTATCATGGGTCATCTAACAGTCATACTCGCGGTCTGCCGTGCGGACATTGTGTGGGCACCCGGGTTCGATTCCCGGACGTGGATTGGCTGTTTCAATTTCCTTTCCTATGTTTGTCAGTCTCTTCAGTCTGACGTCATTTCTTAATGGCGTCCTGAGGAAGGCAACGGGAAACCACTCAGTAACTTTCCCTTGCAATTCTAGGGAGTCTTCTAGGGGTTCGCCATCTTGGGAACACTAGAGCTCCCTGGAACACGGATGCTTCGATTACGAAGCTCGCATTTCGGTGCGTTTCGTATCCACCACCAACAGTCATACCCAGAAATTTCACAGGGGTCAAAGTTCCCAATAACTCCTTTATAAGCGACTCCCCAAAATTCCTCTTACCCAGTTCCCCCTTCCCGCGGTAAATAATCAGAAAAGCCTTCAAAAGTAAACTGAAGACTTAAAATAAAAAAAAAAATATTTATTTAGTTTAAATTAAATTTGAGAAAAGAGTACTTACATCAGATCCATTTGTCCATCTAATTAATAGTTTGAAACATTTCTGGAGAAATGGAGAAACCGATAAATCAAAACAATTTGTCGTTTCAAGAACTGGAATCCCAGCCATGTTGCATTCAAATACATCTATATATCTTACAGCTTTCGTATTTGTAACCGAAATTAAAGGGGATACCTGAAATTTTAGATTACGTTATTAAATAAAGTTAATGGTGAATGAATGGTACTAATAAAATGTTGATCTAATGGAAGGAAAGTAGACATTAATGTCATTGTTAGCCACTTGATAGTAATCCAGAGAAATATGAGTCGGAGTGTAGTAACAATCAGTTGCGCATTGAGGTCAAAATAAGTCTTCTATTCCTTGAAACACACAGTGACTTACAGACTATCGAAAGGATAGACCTAGACAGGGACTTGCAAGGCACCTTAAAAAAGCAAGATACTTCATTCAATTAACTAATTCTTCCTCGACCTCAATCCTTCTAATGAAAATGAACTTTAAGTGCAGGCCAAATAGGCTGCAAGCTTCAGATTGCTAAGCATCGAAACCTCTTTTGGACAGATATTTGGAAAGAGACAGTAGCATGCGATCCGGACAGGGCAGGATTAGAGAAATCACGTGTCCATGCTATTTATACCTACTAATTGAATTGAGACCAAACCTTCATGACAGTAGTTATCTCGCACAATGTGGTTTCAATCAATATGGATTCAGTAAATGTTTCATTGTTTTTATTTTACAGTTGGTTTTACAATTTTTCTTAATAATCAACAATATTACTTCTGCTACGAATGAATTTCGTCGCGTTTCCTAAATTAACCAATCTCTTATGCTGTAAGTAATACCTCTTTCAGTGCGATAGTTTTTTCTAATATATTACCACACTGTTTGATTTAAGCTTGTAATCATGAAATCGTACCTTTTCAATAAGCCTAATTCGTTTTCAATTCAAAGATTCACCGGAAGTTTTAAGTTTGATCGTTTAAGACCGAATGATAAATTGGATAAATAAATATTTTATGCTGATAGACTGGATAAAACATGATTTTTACTTCAGCTAAAGTGAACCCCCAAAAATTAAATTATGTGTATTTGAATAATTACTACAAAACTATTTAAAAACTGGATATTAAATTAAATAATAGAATAAGATGCATCATTTAAACAAGGTAGGGATAGCGATTAATAAACCAATCACAATGCTTCGCAACGTCTTCTGATACATCTATGAAAATTAATTGATATTGCCTTAATTTCCTTATTATTATAAATGTGATTGTTGCCAAAGACGCAATTGTTGCGATTGTTGTCATTGCTGCTAATGATATTTTAATGATACATTCCCGTTTTGTCTGGGGACAAGTAAGTCTTCTGATCTTGATCAGAAGACTAAAAGTATATGCGATTTTGTAAATTTTCTTTATCGGTTTATTTTCCTTCTACTACCCTTCCTCCCTTCAACAGAGTCTGTTTAAATACATTAATATTATCCGTAAGAAAAAAATATAGTCTCTCCCAAATCTAAGATTATCATAAAAAAATACATAATAAAATTTAAACAAAGAAATTCATGTGCAGGCTCAAGGAATTTTTATGCGCAATTAAATAAAACAAAAGCATATAAAAATAGATAAGCACATTAAAGGTTGACACCAAATAGTTACTAGGCGACATCCCAGAACAGGTGTGTCTTCTTTAATTGGCGATCATCAATAAATGTTTGTATTTTTTTTTCGGGGGGGGGGGGGGGGATTAAATGACCATGAAATGTGTGGTGGTCCCCAGAAACGTGTATCGGCAAACCCGTAATACATCTGAGTTAAGCGGTCTGCGATGCTTCCCCTGCGTAGCGGACGACGTTAGGAGCCATTGGCTTCTCGGAATTCAATATTTTATATTGATTTAACATTAATTTGTAACTATCATTTAAAATATAATATTAATTGGTAATGATCACGTAATATTTTACCAACTGGGAAAGGTTTCAAGTGATAGGGGTGTGGAGAAGGCCACAAAGGGCTGGGAAGTAGTACATTCTCCGATCTCGATATTAATTTGCTAGATTGATAGTTTTTTTTACATTACTTATGCAAGGCTTCCAGAGCGAAGTGAGGCTAACCGACTAACCATATTGTTATGATTTATATTTTATATTTATATTTATTTGACTTGTATTTTTTACAAAACTTTATTTTAAAATTCTCTCACATTTTTCCGTTCAACTGACCGTTAGTTTTATGACAGCACAGTTCAACGACCTCGGCCACCCCCTCTCCAACTTTCTCCCTTGGTCTCTTTTTTTAACTCTTCCCTTTTGTGGGGAAGCAATTAAATATTTTATATATATCGGGTAGCAGAGTAAATTGTGTGCTCTAAACTAATTACTTAAATGATACCAATACAGGAAAACATTAAACACATTTAATGAACAAGTAACATATGTACAAATAGCTTTATAAGCTCAGTGTTTATCTATTTAATATTTTCAATCTTCTTACAGGGATTGACTTCCTTCTCATGGGATGGCTTGCTTCAGTGGACAGTCTTCAAACGCTAAGCTTTCAATTTCCCAAAACAGGATCTGACTTCTTTTTACTAAAGTCTTTGACAGTTACTTATCGAATCTACCTTAAGATTCCCTATTGGAATTATTCTTTCAATTCCTATAATCTGAGTCGCTTTGCGCTACTTTGCTATTTAGCTATCTCTAAATTCCTTTACTTCTAAGGGTTTCTCTACGCAGCATTCGCTACAATCGTAGTTAGCTAAATTCCCTGGTCTCTCCTTGAATGATGATCTGACTACTTCAAAATACTTCTGAACGCTAGAGATATTCTATCAATAACTTTACGTTGCTAATTTCTGTCCTAACTTGATTAGTTTAATTCCTAAGATCCTAATTCTTCATAAGAATTCATTTATCTACGCCAAGCTTGTATCTAAGCCTCCTATCAGCTGAGAGAGATTTTAAGTAAAAACTGTACTTACAGTAAATACTGGAACTCCCTTGGATGAATGATAATATCAATCCCTTTACTTCCGTTGTCGGTGTGATGAGATATCCCGAACTTCCTATGGATTCGCCGCTTCGAAGTAATGTTCCGATTAGGGCTATTTTCCGGGCCGTCGTCTCTCTTGCGATGTATGATAAATTCGATATGGATCTCCAAAATTAGCTGTAGTTATTCCCTCTATATTGCGTTCTTCTAAATAGGCTTATTCACTTGTATGAATCCTATTCTCCTGTCATCATCGACCAACCCGGCGGTAGCTGTCTCTTCTGCCGACGAATTATACTTCCGTCTTGGGCTCCAATCAATCGTCTTGGCTTCTCGGTTCAGGTTACGGGACAATGACTCCTTTCGCCTTCCGTCTAGGCTGTTACATTGAATCGCCTCCGGCCAATTGCTTCTGGCTATAATTTGTCTCCAGACAAATTTGTATCGTCTCGGTTCGTTGAGGTTGATACACGATTCTATTCCGCTCAGGGACGCCTACTGTAGAAACCTGCTTATATTTTATCCGGACGCACTATTTTGGAATCCACCAAAATTTCCCGGCTGATTGAAATGGTACAGCTCCTTTGCTTTCGTCCAAGCAAACTCTTGAATCCCACGGATTCTTCCGGGCGAATTCTCTTTTTATTATCAGAGAATCTGAGACCTATCTCACTCCTATTCGTTGGTGAGAATCATTACGTAGCCGCAATTTATCCTCTGCATCTATTCTGGATGAGTGGACCAACTTCTATTCATTCCGATAACTGGGCAATGAATATTTCCTCCATGGTTATTACCGCTGGCAGGAACAAAGCGAACTCCGCTGCCAAACTCGGCAGCTCCTTAATTCCACATCTGTACTCGTGGAAGGCTGCAAACGAACTGTGTCTGAGACGCGTTTACAATGCTGTCTCGCTTCGAGTTAATTACCTCGCGTCACGAGAAACAATGACTTTGGTTCGCGACTCAATTGTTTCCGCGAGTCTTATCAATTATCTCAATTGCGTTATCAGAACATGAAAAAATAGCAAACCTTCCATGCTAATCTAATAGTCACTGCCACAAGCAAATTAAATTTGCCATCCTGAATATTTAGGCCTATAAATTTTCAACTTAGAAATTCTAGATCTTGAATTTCTACACCTTTTGTTTTTCAAAACCTACCAATGCCAGGCTATTTTTCTTTGTTTCCGACTATTCCTTTTCGTATAAAAACGCTATGTTTTAAAATGAACTTTAGAGACCTTTCAAACCTCCATTCCGATTGTTTGCCGTCCTTTGTACTCACAAACAACATTAAAATATATAGTTAATGTAACATCAATAAATTTTAAGTATTTTTTTATGTGACTCACAGTTGTCAGTAAAAATTGATGGAAGACGAAAAGACTGTTCTCAATAAAATAGTTATTTAAAAAATTAAAAATAAATTAATATTTTATCATTAAGTCTTAATTATTTAATATTTTTTTCAGTAACTAGAGAGATGAATCTAATGTAAACGAAAACTTAACAGGTGCATTGAAACCTTTTCGACTGTAAAGGCCAACAATTTTTGAAATGTTATTATTGTTAAAATTATTATTATTATTATTATTATTATTATTACGGATTTTTAATGTTGTTAAAATCATCACAATGATTTAAATAATCACATAATTTTAATAATAATTTTAAGATAATTATTAAGTTCAATGTTTTTTCAAAAAAAGTGCCTGTCCCCAACTACTGAAGCTGTTCCAGTTCTTTAGAAATGATTCATCATTACAACTATTTGTGAAACTCAACGATCTGTTTTATCATAATAACACGTGCTTTCACGTTATACAATCAGGCATTCGAATTTCAATCCATTGTTTTGTAAAAACATATTGTAACCGGAAAAAAATAGAGCAGCAGACTTTTGAAAACAAATGTAATTGGTTCCAAGATTGCCAAATGATTTTCTCGGATTCTTATCAAATAAATTTTAAAAACAAGAATTTCAAAGAAAACAATACAAAATTTAATTTTTAATTATTTGTTTTTTTGGTTTAGTTGTTAATTTTATTTTTTATTATTTGGAAATTTAATCGTTCAACCAACCCTTACAACCCTTACAAATCATTCCCACAAAAACAAATCTCATCAGTACCAAAACGTGAAGCAGAAAATTATCACATTTCATCAAATCTATGAAATTTTACTAAATTTAGTAAGCAGAGCGAAAATCACCAAATCTGGTAAAAAAAAAATAATCACCAAATTTGGCAACTCTGACTATTCTTATTTTATTTTCGATAACTAAAGGAATTGAAAAGATTTGGACAAAAATTGGGATTGGTTAAGCAGTAGTCACATGCTTTGTCAATGATTGGATAATTTGAATCAAATTAAAAAATATTGGTTCAATTAACGGTAACAGAACAACGGCTAATGTGATTTGAAAAGCTTAACGGATAAATTTAAGCTGTTCAACAGGAAATAAATGGAAATTATTATAAAAAACAGAATAATTAATTTGCACTTTTAAGTGTCGGTGATCCAATACAGCTGAATAAATACAGAAATAAATACAGCATTGAAATACTGAGGAAAATATTAAACCTATTAAATATTAGAACACACAGGCGCATTGGACAAATATTGTGTAATATTTTCTTACAATATGACTACCAATGAAGAGTACGGGAATTTTCCGGCCACACTGTAATATCATAATGTTCTATATTATGTAATATCATAAAGTTCTACATTATATAATATAATTATAATATTATATAACATTTTCATAAAAGGAGAATGTTTTTCATGTGAGTTTACCCTCCCCTAGCCAGAGAAATAGCTCATGATGGAGCATCCGTAGATTTAGCAATTTTTTCTCTTCATTTAGCTGGAGTATAACACTTAATCATTATGTGAATGTTGTTACTTACATTATTATATTTGGAGGTAATAGGAAAATAATATGAAGATATCTGGATCAAGAAATTGAAAAAAATAGAAATATATTCTCTCTCTCTCTCTCTCTTTATATATATATATATATTGAAATCATAAAATCATAAAGATTTTTAAATGTTTTGATACGAGGTAAGAGGGTGAAATGCTGGAATCTTCAACAATTGAATCCGAGCAGCCACAGCGAGTAGCAAGTTTTCCACAATCACAGAAAGGAAATATAAATAGTTCGATTTCAACAGACAATTCTTCAGAAGATGATGATTTTGGGTCAAGTTGGAAAAACGTCAGAGTTTCAGAAATGCAACATTCGAATGAAGAAGACTTTGAGAGAAAGTTTCAACAAGATTGTCGTGCAAATCGAGGGTATGGGTAGGATCAAAGTAAAAGTTATGTTTGAAGCTATTGAGGGTTACCCATACCTAATTCAAGCTTCTCGGTCGAATTTATTTCGTTAATTTCCTTATTTCCTCTGTATTACTGATGTTCGACATATTTCGCGCCAATGTATGTCGTCTCGCATATAGTCGTTAATTAATAAGGGCGATTACTGGTTACTCCTTTTGCGTGGTTCGGTGATTTAGCCGCTGTACTGCGGACTGGACGAGCAGTTAATTCCTAATAGCGGTGGGGAGATTTTACATAGTTGTTACTCCTCCAGACAGACTCTTTGGTTCACCCAACCCTCTGTCAAATGCGTACCGGGTTTTTACTCGGGGGTAAAAGGCGTGCGGACATCAGAATGACTATCCTACCTCAACTAACCCCGAAGTTCGGTAGGAGCCTAAACTTTTTTCGCACTCAAATACCTTCCTGGCCAATAGTGGAGCTCCTTTACCTTATATCCAATAAATATCTATTTAATTTCAACAGGAACGTAAAATAATATTTCCCTCCAACATTTTCTTTCTCCTTTTGTATTAAATTAGGAATTACGTATTATTTATAAAATATTTAAGAAATATGTACAGTAGGCATCAAAGCATTAGTACAGTAATACACATACATTAAATATTTAATACAGCAAATAAAGTTACAAAACTGTGTCATTATTGTACACTACTCAGTACTGCAGTCATAATTTTAGAGAAAAGTAAATGAATTACAGTTTAGGTCACAATAACGTAGGTATTTCTTATTCATATACACTTCGATATAAATTCGAATTTCTTAGTTGGTTTGAAACGTATTTTCCACATAATAAATTAGACTAATGGGAAATCGATGCCTGACATACTAAATATTTCTATATTTCGTTATAATTCGTGTTTTAGAAATATAACTGCAACCTATAGATTCCTGTATTTGTTTTTAAGAAATGTTTTTAGAAATGTTCTTATTGCTAAACAATGATGAATATTACAAAACAAAACTGTATGCAATTCACTTCTTAGCAATATTTGGAATTATGAAATTTGTAGAAAACAAATAAGAAATTTTAAGTAAATTCGCACTTACCCCAACTAAATGTTTCTTTTTGGCAAGGTTTTGTATTTCAAAATATGAGCATGAATAATATTCCTTAGGATCATTTTTCAAAGTTTCCTATTAGACGACAAATAAGCATGAAAAGTTTAGTAGTTGATAAAAAGAAATTAGAATGGAAATTAAATACGTAATAGATAAATACAGTACAATTTAGATGAATAAGAAATAGCTTTGATCACCAAGAAAGTGACAAAATTCGTGATTTCTTAATATCAATTTTGAATAAGTAGTATTTAAAACAGTTAAGTAAATAAAGTGAAAAATATCGAGTAATATGGTTATATGGATACCAAATTATTAGATATCACAGCTCTCTTTGACATAAATTTCCAAAATAACCTGTAGCTTACAATTTCCAAATAGGACATATGATTAACAATTATAATACAGATATTTCCAGATTAAACATTTCGACTTTTAAATTGATTCAAACACGCAGACAAAATCATTTCGATATCAGTAAAATGGATCTTAAAATTGTTAAAAATAGTAAAAAAAATTTGAAAACCATAAATTTTTCACTAGATGCTTGATCTTAAACTTTTTAAGAAAGGAGAAAATAAATTCAGCAGACCTTTTTATAAATTGTTGGACGATTCCAAGCATAAATTATGTCTATGTCAATTATGTGTATTTCACAATTTTGATTTGATCTAGATACGAGATTTATAAAAAAAATTCTCTAAAAATATCAATAATTTTTATTGTTCTTCTTTACAACTTACTTCTGTGCTTTTGAAGTCAATGTATTTCATTTTAGAGGAAGATTTGGGCTTCGAACTTAAAAGGAATATTTTCTTGCTTCCTCTGCTACTGTTGTGATAGACTGGATTATCAATGGGATCTTCATCGTTAGTTGCCCAAATAACATTAACAAATTCTTTCTGTTATTAAAAAGAATATTTTCATTAAAAATTATTATTACTATTTAAATTGTTATAACAACTAAATACTAAAAACTTAAGAATTTTACAATATGTTTCAGGTCACATGTTAAAATTAATAGTACGTATCATGATTAAACGTTGCGAGATTAGGTTGTCTGTCCATGCTTGAGGAAGTTCCGGCGGAAGGCAACGAAACTAGTCGTGCAACGTTTCATCAAGTTATATACTTTTAATTTTATATATGTGTGACCTGAAACATTTTCTATTATTCTTCACTTTTGTGGCAGTCATTTAAATTTTGCTTTTTACTAGAACTTAAGTTTTTCTCGGAATTCAGCAGAAAAAAAATAAATGATAATTTTAAATGTATAAAAACAAAATAATACTCATTTTTAAACAAATTAAAGAAAATTAAATAATATTTCAGCTGTATTTACTTTAAAGCATGCGTTTTGACTAAATACTTTATTTTTATATGGCTTTATAATTTGCCATTGTATTAAAATGATGTTAATTTTTTTTACAAAGTTTTTTGCTAAATACGACATTGCATTTGTAGTAAAATTAAAATTTATTGTGCTAATTTATAAAAGATTTTATATATAAATTAGATTTTAACTTCAACTTGATCCGCCTCTACACTTAATCACTCAATCCTATCAATATCACTACAATTTTTAGAATCATTTTATTTTAAATATAGTTAAAGAAAAACTTGATCATATTAAGTATAAAAATTTAAAATATCACGGTAGCTCGATAACTTTACGGAAGACTTCCATTATTAAGCATTGTTAGATAATCTAATAATTTCTAATTGGTCGTAATTGGGAAAAAAATTAAAAAAAGTGATAAAATATAATTGAAAAATTGGAAACATTCATTTCATTTATTTGATATTTATTTATTTTGATTTAGTTGTTTGAAATTTGAAAAGTTTAATTAGAGAACTATTTAAATAACATATTAATAATTTATAAGAAAATAAATGTTAGAATTCCATCAAAATATTATTAGAAATATTGAAATAATACATAGTTATATTACATAAAAGCATTATTCTGTCTGTCCTTGTCATAAGACTTTACGTTTTTCCAATTTTGTGACCAAACTAGAAGAGATAGATTGGTCATGTAAATGGATAAAATGTAGATCTTTTTAAGACACACAAACTGCTACAAAAATCTTTCGAAAAACTTTTTTGGTTTCCAAGATGTCGCCTTTTAAAGGGTCAAATTTTGACTTTTTCTCAATTTAAACGAAAAGTATAAAAGTTGGAAGAGAACATCATATTGAGAAAATGTTGGTATTTCAAAGTTCTATCGAACGATATATCAGTCATTCATAATCATTTCTGCGTTTGCAAGATACATGCTAAAATGTAATTTTTCGCTTTAAATTTTTGATGTGTGGTGCCAACCCGCATCTGAGTTATCCGGAGAAGCCACAACGAGCTTGGAAGTCGTATATTCTCAGACGATCTCAATATTAATTTGCAAAATAAATAAAGCTTGTTTTTTTAATGCTATACATGCAAGGGCTCCGGAGCGAAGCAACGGTACCCGGCAATTATTATTATGTATTATTAAAACGCAAATTATAAAAACGTTATTCTGTCTGTCATTCTGTAAGCAAAATATTAAATTACAAATTACTAAAACGTCGGAGGAAGGCAATGTTTTGGAAAATGTTTTCAAGAATTTTCACAAAACATGTTACTTATCATGAAGTTTTCTAATAAGCCTAATTTTTCATTATCAAAAATGTGTTTGTGTTATCAAATACAAAAATTAACATTTTAGCCATATATTAAACATACATTAAACCACCAAACACAACGAAAGATAAATTTACTGAAGAATTAGAGAATCTATTCATAAAAAATTAAAATATATTAAACAACTGTCCAACTATAATAATTGGCGACATATATATATATAGATCTTTTCAAAATGAATAAAAACAATGCAGTACAGAAATACATAAAACTTATGTGCAATAATGGTTTCAAAAATTATCTTTACGGAACAACAAGAAACAATTGTACAATTCATGGAAATACGAAAATAAATATAGATTATATTTTCATAAATATCCATGATATCGAAACACCAGGAATAATATGTAAAGAACGAATCTCGGATAATAAGAGTTGAAAATGAGAAAATAACAGATCCAAATATAATCTATAAAGAACTAATCAATGAGATTAACAAAACAAAATTCATGAAAATCTACATATATAAAAAGAAAAGTCCTGACTCACTCACTGACTGACTCATCAACGCCCTCCCCGAACCTTTGGAAGCTGAAATTTTCTACAGAGGTTCCCTTTATGATGTCGACAAGGAATAAGGCCGGATTTTTCGAAATTCCCACGGGATATGAAATAATCTGTCAACTAACTATGAAGTGTGTAGCGGCAACCCCTGGTGTGTGGCGCCAACTCGCAATACAACTGAGTTAAGCGGAGAAGGCCACAACGGGCTGGGACGTCATATATTCTCCGATCTCAATATTAATTTGCTAAATAAATAATTTTTTTTTTTAATGGTATGCAAGGGTTCGGAGCGAAGCGACGGTACCCGGCTAGTAATGAAATAATGAATTAAATAGAAACCTAATTTATTGTTTATTATTCAATTCTGAAGTAATTATAAATATAGATTGATCTAAAGTTAATGATTTTTTTTTTTATAAATTATGGTACAATTAAATATGCTTAAATCATGAATTTGACATAGGCTTGCACTTAACAGCTTAGTATGTATCCACTATTAAACTTTCTTTAACGTGCGGAGTGAACAATCTAGAAACACAATGGACATGCACAATCTACGCAAGGATTCGCACCCCGAGCTGTCATCGTGAAGAGACTGGGACGGACCGTGTCGCACTTATTAGTGCTCATCAGCCGCCCTTGAGAGCAAGAGCCGGGATAGCTAAAGTTTCGCACCTTCTGAGCATGTTATCGGTGGAGTGTGGCTGGCTGATGAGCACTAACAAGTGCGAAACGGTCCGTCCCAGTCTCTTCTCGATGACAGCTCGGGGTGCGAATCCTTGCGTAGATTGTGTGTGTCCATTGTGTTTCTAGATTGTTCACTCCGCACGTTAAAGAAAGTTTAATCATTTCTATTTACAGCGTAGTTCTTATTTATGTATCCACTCTTTAGGTGTCTGTATGGGGTAGTCAGTGGTATAGGTACTGGATCGTGGACTGGAGAATACGAATTCCCTTCCCGGCTGAGGTCGGGGATTTTTTTTTTCCTTGGTGTTTCTCCTCCAGATGAGTCCTAGGTGTCACCCTGCCATCTATAAAATCGCAACCGGGTTTCTTTTTCAGAAATAAATGCGAGAGGGCTTCGAATTGACCATCCAACCCCGAACTTCATCCTTCATTATGCTTATTTATTACCGAGAAACAAATATATTAACATTTACCTTAATTTTGTGATCCTGACTGTCACAAGTATCCAACTTCCGTTTGAAGCAGAATGACGTGAATTCATCCCATTCTTCTCCTTCTATTAATTCATAATCTTGTTTTTCATCAAGAAAAGAAAATCTCTCGTCCTCGAAATAGCAATCCTTCAATTCAAAAAATATTACAGTAAACGCATTTAAAAGCAAAGTAACGCCAATCCATAATAAGAAATATTAAAATACATAACAAACGTAATTAAGAAGACTATCTATTTTTACAGAAATTACTCTTTTAAATAAGGGGGTGGGCTAAAAGAGGGGAAATAGAGAAAATACAAAGAAAATATATCAAAATTCTGTTAAGATTTAATTGAAATACCCTAAATGTATTCTAAGAACAGAGATAGGTTTTGAAGAAGATATTTGAGAAAAAAAATTATAGGTTTCCAAAAAAAGTGTTGGATTCAAATGGAAATTGACAGAGTAAATAGAATGAGAAACAAATGGAGAGATGAAATTTGAAAGTGCTTATATACAGTAGATGAGTCTTATCAGATGAATGGATGGAGGAGAATTTTATTATTGGTAATAAAAATGTAATTAAAGAAATAAAACAAAGAAAGGAAGACAAATAGTGGGAAGAAATACGACATAAAATAGTAGCGTCCACATATATTTGGTATAAAGATATTTATGCAAATAACATAATGAAATATTACCTTAATGGAACAGATAAATGATGGATAAAAAAGATATATTTGAAAATAAGGTATGGTAATTATAACAATATAAAAATGTATAGCAAAAAAAGACGAAAATATATGTAAATTCTGTAATGCAGGAAAATTAGCATTAGAACATATTATTATATATTGTGAAAGTTTTAAATTTGAAAGAGATAAATGGTTAAAAATTAAAGAGGAATTTACGGATAAAGAGATAATGGCAAAGATGTTGTATGAGGAAAAATGTAGCAAAAATTTATATCTATTTATAAATAATGTAAGGGAGAAATGGTCTAAACTAGTAAGAAAAACAGAAAGTAATTATAAAAAAAGAAAAAAAAAGGCCTTTCCCCCCACCCCTTGTCAAGGCAGTAACCGGTACAGGGGTTCAATTAGGTAGAATATATGTTTTGTTATTAGTACTTACAATATGTTTCAATATAAATATAGGTGATATTGGTTGGATTTACATAAGGTTTAGAGTTGGAATGATATTATTGTAATTATACTAAATTTGATGTGAAATTAAGTGAATAAACTAAACTAAACTAATATCACAACTCCTTTATTAAACTAAAAACAAGAATACTTCTTCACCGATCCGATCCAATATTTCGTCTTATATATTTTTTCAAAGACTTCTTCAGGGTACAAATAAAAACAAAGAAAAATAACATAAAAATAACGATTAAACGGTAAGAGAATGAACTTTCTCTAACCTTACAAAATTAACCTTAGTACTACTGTATTATTTAATTTTGTAAGGTTAGAGAAAGTTCATTCTCTTACCGTTTAATCGTTATTTTTATGTTATTTTTCTTTATTTTTATTTGTACCCTGAAGAAGTCTTTGAAAAAATATATAAGACGAAATATTGGATCGGATCGGTGAAGAAGTATTCTTGTTTTTAGTTTAATAAAGGAGTTGTGATATTGTATGAAGATCTCAGATTTTGATTAAACTAAACTAAATCCTTTAGTAAAGGATATTAAAGGGACTCTTTTAAATAAAATATATTTACTAGCCATTGGTAATCAGAGGCTTTTTTTTAATTTTTTCATGGGATATGTCATGAACTTAAAGCTTTGAAAACCACTGTTATATCTATTTTATTACCTGTAGATATGGTTTTCCATCTTTTATCCATCCAATAACAATGTCGGCTGCTGTCATATCATTAGAAGATGAGAATCCAATACTCAGCCATCCTTTGGTTTTTCCAGTAACTGACATAAAAATACTATCGTCTTCAATATTCCAACGGATAGAAATGCTGCTCTGAGCATCCAGTTCTTCCTCTCTTTGCCAGGATATTTGTTGCTTACATTGGGATTGGAATTTATTAGAAGTAGTGAAAAAATTCCTCCATAAGTAAGTTGCAGAGAATATGAATAAATAACTCGCAATTATAAATATAAATAACTGGAGAATGCTAGAGAATAGAAAAAAATACAGCACATTTAAAAAATATTAAAATAATAATATCCCAAGGTAAATGAATTTATTACATCTATCAGTATAGGCATATCCTATAGTCACGAAATGTTATGTTCCAGACTCGTACTCGTATGTTAAGTCGAAACTCGAAAATTATTGTATCTCGAATCAGTGCCTAGATTTGCATACTAGATTGCCTTTTGCTGTTCCTGCAGATTTCAGTATAATAGATATAATTCCTTACAAGATTAGAATTGAAAACTGATGACAGTGACGCCTTGTTGGAAGAATGATGTGAGCGCTGATTTCATGTCTCTAAAATGTTGAAAATCGCGGAGCAATCGAGGAATGATGGCAATTTAAAAGTGTCGTAATGTTTAGGATCGAAGTCATCAGTGCTTGTATACAGAAGTTTTAGATATATCTTCAACTATGATAAAAAATTAAGTCTCCGAAGCAATTAAGGAATACAGTATTTCCTAAACTTTTTTAGACCGTAGTACATATTGCAGGTTAAAACGAAAATAGTTAATTGTTGATTAATAATCCACGTCTAATCTGTCTGGAATGAAATTATCTAACAATTTATGAAGTTCAAATAGGCTTAGCAACAATAGAGTCAATGATCTGGGCACGCATTGTCCCCTGCGAACGGACTTCATCGGCAGATTCTGACGAGGGACGTGAAACACGTCACAAATTGCACTCAAGTCGTCTCAAAGGTCACCCTTCATTCTGCTCAAGCCATACAGGATGTATATCCACACAGCACGCACATTTCATCTTCACAACACGCAATTATTGAATAAATGCTTGAAGAAATCAATGGTTTATTATTTTAGAAAAAACATTTAATCCAATTGTACAAAGGCTGTCCAAAAAGAAATCGAACTTTTTAAATAGCGCGCCAATGAACAAACACAGCAGACTCGCAGTAGAGTTGGTGTCTAACGGTGACTTTCAACTTTACCTTCGAAAGCGATCAATGACGAGACATCAATTAGTGAAGTGATTATTCTTGGAATAATTAATAAGTGTTTTTTAAAAGAAAGCTTCTCATGAAAATTAAATTTTATATTTAATAATAGAAGAAACGGGAATTACATTTAAATACATGACGTAACGGAAATCGCCTATATAAGTGCCGATCTGCCTCGTTTCCATTCTCTTTCTCTCTCCATCGGTCAATCCACCAGTTAGCGCAGGTGCGTGAAGTTAAAAGCTACGATGCCTCCCCCGTAGGAATGAAGCAATGTCGTCACGATGACGTAAGCCAAAAGTGAGACTCAGACGAAGTCAAGAAAAGCGAATGCGTAGAAACAATGAGAATTAGCTGTCGATTAGCGTACAGGAGATGATTCGAATACGAAGCGATGTGATTCGTAAGAAGCAAAGGAAACCTACAGAAGAATTAAGAAGTTATCGAGGCACGGAATAAAGTTCATTAGATTGATTAGAGAAATCCGCGCATTCATAAGAATCAATTCTGCGAGTGGTGGAACGAAAGCTACGAGCGGCAAATTCAACGGGACTTCATGAACGTCGCAACTGCAGCTCTCTATCACACAAGAAACAGTAAGTAATATTTCAGTTTATTACTTAGTTGAAAAGCCATTAATCGCTAAGTATTAAAGAACAATGAAACGTAACGAAGTTGAATATTAAAGCTAAATGTTCATACAAGTGAAATAGAGAATTAACGTTAATTGCAAATGTCGAAATGGAATAGTAATTAATTATTATGCAACAGCTATAAATGAAGGCATGTTATAGAATTAAATGCATAATTATATTAGAGCTACAACGAAATGTTAATTAAGCAATTACTATTGAGTTTTAGTGTGATACTTTAAGTCAGTTGAAGATTAAGTCTGTATTAATATAGTGACATTTACGAATACGGTATGAATTAATATATTATTGTTGAAAGTGTTTTATTGCAGTATATTAGCAGTTGTAAAAAGGAACATTACGTGAATACTGGAATTCTCAAGTGGAATACAAAGGTGTGACAAGTCCTGGATCCCCCGGTACAAGCGAGACGGAAAACTTCAACCGGAAGTGTTTCATCGTACCTTACGAACATTGTATAAAGATTACAAGTGTTGATACTAAGTGTTGAGTAATTTAATCTAAAAGACTTAGAATTAAATCACTTACCTGTTTACTCATTCATCCTATTATCAGGTTGATTAATTCACCCTATTGTAAATACCAATTGTAAATAAAAAAAAAAATCCTATTCTAGTTCACTTTTCAGTTCACTTCTCATTTAATTAGTCATCGAGTAACTGCGGCAGAGAAACTTTTGTTTTGTACCTTTTGCAATTTTTATGCAAATTTAAATATTTTTATCTCTGAAACCAATCGTGTTTGTGAGAAATTAGTAAAACTCCTACAGTGATTTTTCAGATGTTGCAGCAGGTATACGGAGATTATGTTCGAACATGTTACGAATGGTACCAATCTTTGATATCAGGCAAAACATCCATCGAAGACAATCTCAAAGCTGAAAGGCTTTCCATGTCATTGGACGATGATCAAGAAGAGGAAGTGCGTGCTTTTGTTCATGAAATTCATCACTTATTTTTCCGTGGAAGTGCTGAAGAAGCTGGATGCTACGAGGCGTTTGAGAGAGACAGTGCGAGATCTCAAGAGTAGAGAAACAAGACCTGAATGTTGCACCTTGACAACGCACCTGAACATTCATCGCTTCTTATCCGTAAGTTTTTGAAATGAACTTTTGATAGGTAGTCCGCTCGCGATCAAAGGTCACGTGACTGAGAATATGAGCTCAGAATCCAAGGTCACGCGATCACTAAAACTTTTACATGACAAGTTTGGTATTTAATAATAAATAAATAAATAAAAAATAAATAAAAGTTCTGTTTTTCGAAATGAGAAAGATTTACAAATAAATGATCGCATTCCAACTGTCAAAAGTAAAAAAAAAAAACCAGGTCCAAAATACTACATTTTTTTCATTTTCAACTCCTAACAACAATAAAAAAAATTAATATAATTCAAAGTAATTTAAATTATTTTTTTTATCTAACTAGCAAAAAAAAAAATCACTTTCCCTAATAATCATTTTTTGAAGCGTTTTCTTCAGGTTATTAAAACAGATTCTGGCAACTACTGGATAAATATTACAGAAAATAAATCAATTTCTACCCTGTAAAAGTTAAATTTATGTGTCAATATTTTAAGTTTTTGAAAAGTTCCTGTTTTTTTTATTTGTGGCAGAGTGTTGCTAAGCTTGCTGTTTTAACTATATTTTCTTAATTTTATTTCTTTTAATTTAATTGTTAGTAATTTAAAATTTTATTTAAGAATTGAAGCATTTTAGCTTTCACTTTGTTCCTTTTATTAGAACTAGATCTTCAATTCTTTACTAGCGAACGATCGACGATCCCAGAATTCCATGTGAACAAAAGCTATTGTGAAATTTTGGAATTTCTTTTTTAAAATACTGTTTGATATATTCTGAAGCAATTAATTCTGAAGTGTATTAATATACTTACTGGAGAGTTTATATTCTTTGAAAGACAATCTTAATTATGATGTAGTAATAACTTTGTTATTACTCTCGGTTCAGCTGAAGTGAAGCCAAAAAGCTCTAGAAATTGAACTTGGAGAATGTACATGAAGTCACGATTTAGGCGTATCAATGCTTCACTCTAAGCTGGCCGAACACGTAGCAATATTCTGCAGTATTGACGGTCAATATTGCTCATTTTTATTGATATCAACAGTTTCCAGCAATAAAAATGGTCAATATTGACCATTTCAAGAATATTGACGTTGCTACGAAAAAAGGATCAATTTCAGTTGACGGGAAGTATTGCTGGTGCGGGAGCGAATCATATGAACGGATGAAATCACGTGACAATGGTGACGTAAGCAAGGCGCCGCCTTCAAGATAGAAAACGCACACCGAGCAGTTTTTTTGAGATAGAAGGCATAAAATCATCAAAATGGGTCGGCCCAAAAAAAGATAATTCAAACAACATTTGGTCAATTGATCATGAAGGACTCCTCATTGATTTCTGAGAGGGGTCTAGTGGGTTTTTTTTTTATTATTATTATTAAAACGGTCGTAAATATTTACAGAAAGTTGAATTTTCAACTTTAGGTAAAAGTATATGTACAATAGAAAGTTCGTATATTAAAGTCCTTGGAATGGCAGGGTTCTCCAGTTTGCTTTTCCACGTAGTGGTGCGTCCACTAGCAAGCTGGCGCTGGGCTCATCCTAATAATAAATTGAACCAACACAATTAGTTACTATCAAAAGCAATTATAATTAGCTTTTGCCAATAGCTCATTAATAATTAATAATAAATTATCGAATTCCTTTTCGATGCACTTCACAAAAGAAAAATAAATTTATTGCACTGCTTACTTATGCGGTATGCAATTTATGGTTGCTTAACTTAATCAAATTATCAGTTCATTTGATATAAATATTAATAGTTTTTAATTTCAAAGACTTTCACCTTTCGTGATTAAATGATCCCTAAATAGCTACGGCATTCAATATTCACTTTTTATCTAGTATGAAATTTAAATTTACTTTTTAAATTTAAATTCAATTTCTTTAGTTTTGCTTTTCACCTTGTATGAAAATTTAAATCTTCCATTAAATGTTTAAGTCCCTTTAAGCTTTAATATTTCAGTCTCTTCTTGCTTTCACTTTCATAGTCCTCCCTTTATAATAAATAATTCCAATACTCACAGTTACTGTTCAGACAAACTTTTCCTTCGCATGTTCTTTGTAAATTTCACGCTCTCTCTTTGTTGCGACTCCGTTTCCCCTTTCGTAGTCTTCAACTTGTTTCGGTCCACGCAGCTTGGATTGAAAGCTTTGAATTCCTTTACGCTGTAGTTTCTTCTTTCTTCAATCCGAATGCTCTTCTTTATTAACTTCTTTCCTTCTTACTTTTGACATCGAAATTGTCTTCGGTTGTCTTCATCTCCCTTCGGTTCTAGGTCTCATTGCCGTGGGTTAAGTTCATCGCATGCTGGGGTTTCACATCTTCTGTGCGGGAGTGTCGTTAACCATTTGAGCATTGGGAGGTTGGCGAGACTTCTCTCTGCGTGATTGTGTCTGTCTCGCTCTGCAGAGCGAGGCTGACACGGGGTTTTATAGATGATATCTCTCCTGACGTAATATTTAAGTTTCCCACTTTACATTTTAAAATTTATCAATTGAAGCTTTTATTTAATTTAATTTTGAGAAATAAATTCTTCTTTAATTTATTCCACTTCAATTTCTACAGAGGAAAGGCGTTTAATACTAGAGCGATTCTGTACGTTCGTAACAAGTTAGGCTTAATCGCAAGTAAGCACACTCGATTGCTCCCATTTTATTCGCAAATAAATTGTATAAAACCGATGTCGTTCAATCGCTGGGAATATTGTCCCCAGTGCAGCTATGCTCTGCTCGTATAGTGTGTTTATAAGGCGTTCTCACTGAGTCCCTAGTGAAGGACAAGCGCAGTAAGCATCAATAATCAGGTCAATACTCGATTAGAAACAACTGTGTGTTCGCGCGTGATAGCAGCTGTCAATATCAATTTTAATCAATATTGACCGTCAATACTGAAAAATATTGCTAAGTGTTCGGCCAGCTTAATAGAACGTCGTGTGCAACGGTCCGTTGGGAATATTCTATTTTATTTGGTCGACAAAGAGGCATTTTCGAACAGCACGTCTCGTGCGACTGCTGCTTGCGATCACATTTTGTGAGACAAGTGTTTGTTGTATTCTGTTCGCGGGACTTAGTATAAAATCTTAGATGTTTCACACATGTTTCCAACATGTTCTGAATACGATTTTCTTAAAATAACAATGAAATATATGACTTCTAATAAAATGTAGTAATGCCAAAGGATAAATTTGATAGACATTGTTAAAACAATATAATTATACATTAATATATTTAGTTAAACTACAATAAAGAAATGTCAAGAAATAAGGTTCTCATTTCTGAAATTTCTCTTGTTTTTCTATTTAATATACACTATCAGGCCACTTTATTAGGTACACCTACCCCTAGTAGCGTGTTGGGTCGCCTTTAGCCCTAAAAACAGCCTCAATTCGTCGAGGCATGGATTCCACAAGATGCTGAAAACTTTGTTGAGGTATTGTGTATCATGCAGACATGAGTGTGTAACGCAGTTCCTGAAGATTTGATGGAGGTGTAGGCCTGGAGCGAGCAGCCCGTTCCAGTTCATCCCACAAATTTTCAATCGGGCTGAGATCCGGGGACTGAGTGGGTCACTGCAGCAAGGAAAAGTCATCGTCATGTTCCTCAAACCATCCCATGAGGGCTTTGTGCACCGGCGCATTATCCTGTTGGAAGTAGCCATCTGCATGAAGATAAACATTAAGATGTACGTAGCACTTGGTGAGCTACGATGTTTAGGTACGCCCTAGCATCCTGACGTGCCTCCAGAGGTATCAATGGACCCAACGTGTGCCAGGAAAACATACCCACACCATGACACTGCACCCACCGACTTGAAGAGTTGTTGTGAGACATAGCATTTCTGCGCACAGGAGGGGTGTACCTAATAAAGTGGCCATACAGTGTATTTGTAATTAAAAGGTGTAATGGAATTGTTTTTTAATTAATGAAACTTTTTTTTTATTGACTAACTACTGAGCCACT
>JAFIDM010000001.1:35586508-35629521 GCA_023159025.1 Thereuonema tuberculata
AAAGGCAATTGTTTTGTTTATTTTTGTGTTGGGCCTTACAGTCATCATCGAACAGATATGACAACACGTAAAACCCTTTTATTTTAGTTAATTAGTGATGTACAAGATATTGTAATCTCACACTTAACAAAAAAAAAATAATTTTATTAAGAGATTTTCATGTCCGGAAATGAAATATAAATGCAGTTTGTTATAAAGAATCGGAGGAAGATAGGACTATTAGGAATTATCGAGAAAACGTTAAAAACAAGAATTAATTTAATTGGTTAAAGAAAATAACTTAACTCAATAGAAATTGGACTGTTTTTTGATAATCAGAGCTATTCAGTTTTTGGTATTCAGTTATTGATTTATAAAATTTCTCAAATAATATATTCTTAATAAAAAATAATAATTTTGAGATTTTATCAACTTCAATTTTAGATCAGTCATAAATAGAAAAAGTTAAATAATAGGGGATAAGATTAAAAAGAAAAAAGCAAAGGTATTTGGAATTAGAAAATTTAGAAATTGTAAAAAATGATGTTAGTACAAATTATGTTAAATATGAATTTAGGATAAGATACAAATAGTTCGAACCTGACATTTGTAGAAATAATAAGAAACAGTTGTAAAGAATATTTAATAAATAGGGAAGAATTCGGTGGAGACAATTGGATATACTTTATTTTTGGTGAAGAATGTGAAGAAAAAATAAAAACGTAAAAATAAAAAAAATAAAAAAATAAAACCGTAAAAATAAAAAAAAAATAACAGATACGTAATGAAAGGAAACGATTTATCTAAATGAAAAGAAAGAATACAATAAATTACATACAGAAAAGAAGTGTATGAGGGTTATAAATAAAGGCAAAATTTCAGTGTCCAAGAAATAACGTGAGGTGTTTGAAGCGCAATAAGTTAATAAATATTAGGAGCATCGATATCAAACTTCGGATTGTAGGCTTATCGGTCATGGGGAATACAATCATAAGAAAAAAAATTCTAGTTCACATAGTCACCACCAGGGGGCATGTGGCGCTGCTGTCAACTATGCAAATAGAGCTATCCTTGAAAAGGCTAGTAGACGATCACTCATTCATTAGTCTTCAACAAGACCACAGCAATGCTATTAATACTATTTATTAACCGCACTTTACTCGTGAAGCTTTATCATCAGTTGCATTCAAATGCTGCTAGGGCTTTACGTGAGACAGGCGTATCAGAGACATCAGAAGTGGTCGAGGACCACTATTGACAGCAAATATATGATGTACATATGGCTCACCTGAACCTTTACAGGGTTTCGCTATGCATCTTTATTGCAGCAGCAAGGTGCTCTAAATACAGTAATCTTCATGCAAGATGGAGCTATGCCGCACACATCATGGTATTGCTAGGAATGCGATTGCAGAGTGCATCCCTTCGAACGTGTTATAAGCAAACATTATCCTTATGCATGGCCCGCACGATCCCCTGACATCAATCCTTGTGACTTTTGGCTCTCAAGGTTATCTCAAGGATAGGGGCTATCGAAGTAGGGTGCAAACCCTACAGGACATGAAAATGTCGATTCAGACGTGAATGTCGGCATGATGAATTGCTGCAACATGTTAAAGAACACGGTTATGCATCGAATGCAAATGGTTTCTGAGGATGGAAAACATTGAACATATTCGTGAATCGTGACCTACCGTTCTGTTCCACAATTCCGAATTCGAATGAGCAATGAAAATCAGAAGATACTGCATAGCCGACAGCAGCACCACTGGTGGTGACTATGTGAACTAGAAATTTTTTCCTCACGATTGCACTCCCCATGACCCATAAGCCTACAATCCAAAGTTTGAGATCGATGTGCCTAATATTTAACAACTTATGGCTTCAAACACCTCACATTATTTCTTGGACACCTGATATAAATAACTACAGAGAAATTGGGAGGGTTCAAAAATTTTAAGTATGGAAAAAAAAACAAAACATTTAACTTAATGAAGGCGGTTGATAGTGAAGTGGAATCGAAAGGAAATATCAATAGTATGATAAAAATCAAAACAGTGCTAGTTACCAATTAGATTTAAACCTAGACAAGACAAAAGCATTATAATTATTACACAAGAAACAAATTTAACATGCAGGAAAATTATTAAGAAGTGAAAAAACAAAGGCTGCACATAAATAAACATATATCATGCCTTCGACATTGTCAGCCAAGGGAATCGGGAATGGCCGTTTCGTTCTTATTAAGGACTTATCAGCCCGATCCACCCTCCCCGATGACAAATCTAGAAAGGCGTGAAAAAGAAATGAAAGTCAGCGTCATTCCCGAAAGTGTCTCCCAAACAAAATAAACAACAATTAAAAATAAGTGCGAAAGTGCATCAGAAAAATCTTTAGCCTAACGATCGTTAGCGTTCAAAAGGCCTTTAATAATAAAGAGAATTCAAACCTAAGAGGCAATGTCATCAAGGAGGTTGAATCGGGCTGATGAGTCCCTAATAAAGACGAAACGGCTGTTCCCGATTCCCTCTGAAAAACTCAAAGGCGTGATTTGTACAGTCTTTGTTTTTTAATTTCTTAAAATTTTCCTGCACGTTAAATTTGTTTCTTGTAATTATATTGCATCACATCATTACATAACATCATTAAGAATGTTAAGAATGAATGAAATGCTTTAAATTTAGAATTTATTTCACTACATCATTTTAATTTCACCTTAATTTTAGATAACTGAAGATTTTTCTAAAAAAAAAATGTAAAATTTAACTGAAAATTTATTATTTCTGCAATAGATAAATCTCATCTTGAAATAAACCAAACTTCTTTATTAATCATATTAAAATTTGAGACCAATGTTTCATCTGACATCTCAAGACAAGCCTGTTTCACGTTTATTAGGCGATCATTAGTTGAGAGTAGTCAGAATGAACATTATAGGTCTCATAACGGAGGTGACTTGAAAGTTGAATGAGAAGAGTAGTGGAACCTCCAATGCTATAAACTAAAAACATAAAACACATTTAAAATAAAGAAAAAGAAAATCCATGTGCTGGGCTCTGCCAGCCTCAAATGAATTTCTTATGGCATTAAACTACAGAAAAAGTGCCTAAAAAATACATATTTTTAAATATTTTTTAGGCACTTTTTCTGTAGTTTAATGCCATAAGAAATTCATTTGAGGCTGGCAGAGCCCAGCACATGGATTTTCTTTCTCTTTATTTTTAATGTGTTTTATGTTTTTAGTTTATAGTTTTGGAGGTTCCACTACTCTTCTCATTCAACTTCTTTATTAATCTTCAACATAAATTCTCCAAACTTAAACTCTCCAATTACAACATTTCAAAAGCCTCATCGGCTTTCTTTATCAAGCTTAACATAACATAAAAAGGGAAAAGACACCATCTTCTTCCCAAAACTTCAAAAAGAAAACTAATTTAACAACAATCATGAAATTAAAGAACATAACATACTCTGTGCCACACAGTTCAAATTTCAAAAGATGATTCAAATTTAAAATATGGATGTTTTGAACTTTAAATTTTGGATATTATTTATGTATGGAGTGTTATAATGACCGTAATAATGATTCGTGTGGCACAGAGTATGTTACGTTTTTTAGTTTCATGATTGTTGTTAAATTAGTTTTCTTTTCGAAGTTTTGGGAAGAAGTTGGTGTCTGTCTTTTCCCTTTTTATGTTATATTAAGCTTGATAAAGATAAATCTCAAATGTAGTCTTTATTCTCCGTTTTGTTTTGTTATATTGACTTAGATGTGTAGTGTCTGTTATTTAGTTATATATTTCATAATTTTTAGTTCGATATAGTTTTGTACGTTAAGGAATCCATGGAAATATCTGTGATCTACAACTTCTGAAAAATTATATTCGTCCGTAGATAAAAAAGAATAAAACCACAAGCATTAAAGAAAGAAAACAAAACACAGAAATATAACTGAAAACTGACTTTATTTATCTACATTATTTACATCTATACAACATACTAATTTATAGGTTTGTTAAATCATCATTGATATTAGCTTTACAATTCACATTATCGTTGTAAGGTGGTACAGTTGGGAGAGACATTTTGTTAAAATCCTGTAAATAAATTTCAAATTTATGTAATATGAGCCTCGTGAAAAATTGTGAAATTTAAATTTTTCAGCATCTACAGTAAAGTAAATAAACATTTAAAATTTAACAATTAATCATTAAAGTTTTTATTTTGTTAAGTTTTTGCTGGTTAGACTGTGTATTATATTTAATTATCTATGTCTGTGATTTAATATTGATGATTTATTTCTCATTTAAAAAATAAATAAATGACAAATTCAGTGATATGTTTAAAAAGGTTAGCTTGAAAATGACACGTATCTTTGGAGAAGAGTGGGCAGCGCAGGAGGTAAAAGCTTCTCAATCAGCAGCTTAATCTGCAAAATGAGGTAGATGACATTGTGCCACCTTATAAAGTTAGCCAGATCTTTGTTTGAGATTTGGACGAAGTGGCCAGTCTGAAAACAGTTAATATGTGGACAAGATTTCTATTTCCAATAACAGCGCACACATTCTGAAGTGAAAATATAATGACATTGAAATACTGTAACAGCTGGGATTTATTGAAACATAATGAATCAGAAGGAAATTTCAAACTTAATTATGCATTAAATTTAGATGTTCAAGGGAGCAGAGGAATAGGAATATATACAATATAATGTATCAACGGAAAATAGACAAGAACTACATGAAGGGATATTGAATTTCAAAACACATGGCAATGCCTCCACAGATGAATCAAAATCTATATTTAAAAAAAAAAAGAATCAATGAATGAATGAATATTGAATAAAATGAATTTTTTTCGAGGCCGATGATTTTCATAGGTTATTTCTTCTCCGGGACGGGACCTAGACTTCACCCAGCCCTATTTAAAATGGTTTCTTTCGTGGAATTGTAAAGGGTGCGAACATTCGACTGACCACATAATCTTAATAGTCCCTTAGTCATTGAAACGTCGGAACCTATAACTTCGGCATCCAAGCTACAAAGACTAATAGGAAAAATATCTATCTACCTTTAACCAAAGATTACTTACAGGGAGTTAATTTTGATAATTACAAATGAAGAATATTGATAATTGTTTTTACTTATAGTAAATTCGTACTGATCAGTAATAAAGTCCAAAAAGATGGCCTATCCGCTGGCTCTTCATGAGTAAGAGAAACGCGCTGTTTCTTGCCACTTTTGCCTTTTAATACTTCTCAGTTCTTCCATTCCTCCAGATAGTCAGAGACTGAAACATGACAAATCATGTTTTTTATTGTCTTTGCTATCCTTACCCAAACTGTTCAAATATGATATAAGATATGAGAAGAAGAATTAGCAAATGTAGTCGATTGTTAATTTTGGTCATAACTTCAAATTATCCTGATAGAAAACAAACTGCAACCACACAGAAGGAGAAATGATAGAAATCTGAAATTTACCGAGGAACGTAGTGTATAATCATAGTGTATAAACAGAACGTCATTGAAGTGTCCTATCCTGTGACAGGTGGCAGCAAATGTCATACATCTCGGTGTCATTCGATCGACTTATATTTATGTTGATATTCATAAATATAATGAGTGCAAATAGTTTGTGAATTATTCATAACTTTTCTTTTTAAAAATATACTTTAGTCAAACGAATTCCAGATGAACTCCTTCTTAAGCCCTTATGACTTACCTTTAGAACACAATCATGACTGGATGAACAATTAGAGAATTGCTTATTCAAACAAATTCTTTACTCCAGCACGAAAACTCAAGTCCACATTAACTTGTATAACTCAAAGTATGTTACAGGAAGCCGTCAACCAATTTAAGTCGCACAGTCACCTGTCTTCTTTCTGATTGAGTATGACTGGATTGGATGAGCCAGCGTGCCTCTCATTTCTAGCCACCGCTGATTTACGCTTGCAGTTTGAACAAGTATATGGATTTACATTCCTCAAGAGGATATTCAACACCTCTGCGATAGTAAGCGTAGCTACAGGCTCGCATTGCGACGGGTTGGGTTATATCTGATATTAGTACAGATACAGTTTCACACACCGGATAGACCATAGATAGATCGGATAAATCTCTGCACCGAATAGATAATATAACTTTCTGTTTCCTATCATACATTTAAATTACATTCTTATTGTTGTGTTTTCATTTTCCTTCAGTATAGCCAGTATATTAATTCATAAATATCATGACGCAATTAGTTTTATTAATTTTCCTCAACTTTTCTTTTAAAAATATACTTTGGACAATGTAATGCCAGTCCAAAATCATTATTACTATAAGTCCTGATAGCTTACCTGTAGATTTTGATCATTACTGGATGAACAAATAGACAATTGGTTATTCTGAGCATTCTGGAATATTTGTACATTATTGTCTTGCCATATTAGATCATTTGCAACTTCATTTAGTTCTCTCGTTAGTGTAGGATAATCTAATGATTCCTGGACAATCCTAAAAAAAAAAAAAAATTATTTTATGCATTTTATAATTTTTTTCCTTTAATTAAAACTGCTTAAAGAACCTGGAAAAACTTAAATTCCTTTTAAAACTTATACTTGATAATAGCACTACCCATGCAGAAATTAAGCGTAAAAAAAAAAAAATAAATAATTTCTCGTTAATGCTTTGCTCAAAAGGCTAATGAAGGATAACAATTCTGAAAAGTTTTTGAATAATGATAATTTGAATAATGTAAATATTTGCAATCATCAAAAATTAAATTATTTAAAAACATACATCACTAAAATTAGGATAAAAGATAATTTTAATCATAATTTTATGTTATTATCGAAGTTTCAGTGATCCTAGTTTTATTAAATAAATATTCCCATTCCATACTTTTTTAAGGCGAACGAACAAAGCCAAATAGGAAATAAATCATTCTGAAAGGTAATTTACTTTTTAATTATTATTATTTTTTACTTTCATCATTTTATGTCGGAATTTGCTCCCTACCTCTGGATACGATTAGCGATCTTCCTTTCAGTAATGTAAACTAACATTAGCTTTCAGCTTTCTAAAATAGTTTCTACGTTGCCTTGATCACAGACTGATGGATGAATATGACTTAAAATTAAAGCTTTCTTTATGTTCTAGAGATGTTATAGAATTTAAACTTATTTTCTGGTTACTGTTTTACTATTCCCCGTGGTAAAGTATGGTTTCAGTCCTTAAGGATCTTGTGTATATAGAGACCTACCTGATTACATCTTGAAACTGATCCAAGCTCCCAAAGTTATCGGCATTTATTCGGCTTTGGCAGACGGAAAGTGGAACAGCAGGATAGTAGTAAAGAAATACTTGGCAAGCCTCACTTTTCGGGGAAAATATACCCTAATAAAGAAAACAAGAAAAGAATAAGAATTTTTTTAAATGTCCGTTATGCGATATTTATCTGTGGCATTGCTTATTGAACTTTAATGAATTTTTGGTCAGGAATAGTTATGATTAACTCAAATAATCTTACTACAGCGATATACGTGCTGAATTTCAAATCTAGGTCAAATTTACGGGGATTATCGATTACAGAACAGGTTCCTCTAAACAGATTAATAAACAGTCAAATTCTTTAAGTTTCAAAAACCTTTTCTACTACTCAAATAATTACTATAAAAATAATAGGGTATTTAATCCGAATTAGATTTACCTTATGAAGGAAATGAGCTTTTTCAAAGTTAATCTATATTACTAAAATCTTTTATTTCTCTGTCTGTCTGTCTTTCTGTCTGTGTGTCTGTCCGGCGCAATTTTCTGTGAGAATGGAAAATAGAAATAATTTTTACACTGAAACATCCGCGACAGGAATCGAACCTGCAACCTTCTGATCCGAAGTCAGATGCCTTATTCATTAGGCCATAGGGACTACAACTATCTTCATATTGTTTTTTGAGTTACATCTCCTTTTCTTTTCCCCCATCAATAAGGAATGTATTCAATCTTTTTTTTTTTCAAACTCAAGATTGTTTATTTATTTCCCATCCGTCAGTTTATTTGTAATTCGAAACTGACAATTAGAACTATAATTGCCGAAACGTTGCAATTTTTTAAATATTTCTATTTAACCAAATTCTATATGATGTTGAAAAATATGTGCGTGTACACGGCAGATGTTGGAATAAAAAAAACAGTCAAGAAAGAAAGAAGCACTCTTTTTTTGAGGTGGAATATCGAAAAAATCACTATTTGCAGCTCAAAAACCATCAATATTTGTAATTCAAACGTCACTGAAAAGTGACAATTATAATAAAAATGAGTCAAAAATGAAAGAAGCAGTACTTCTATTAGCTAGAATACTGAAAAAACACTATTGTAACTCAGAAACCACTGAAAAGTATCAATCTATATTGCTAAAATCTTTTATTTCTTTGTCGGTCCGTAGCAATTTTCTGTGAGAATGGAAAATAGAAATAATGTTTACAATGAAACATCCGCGACAGGAGTCGAACCTGTAACCTTCTGATCCGAAGTTAGAGGTCTTATCCATTATGCCATGGTGACTACAACTCTTTTTATATTGCTTTTTGTCTTATCTCTCCTTCCCCTTCCCCCATCAATAAGGAATATTCAATCTTTTTTTTGAATCTCAATATTATTTATTTATTTCCCACACGTCAGTTTATTTGTAATTCGAAACTGACAATTAGAACTATAATTGCCGAAATGTTGCAATATTTTAAGTATTCTTCCTTAACCAAATTCTATGTGATATTGAAAAATATGTGCGTCTACACGGCAGATGTTGGAGTAAAGAAAACAGAGTCAAGAAAGAAAGAAGCATCCTTTTTATGAGATAGATTACTGAAAAACACTATTTGTAACTCAAATACCTGGAATCACGTCAAAGTTAAGAAATTTCCACAGAACGAGATTGTCGATAACATCAATCGAGTGATAAGTTAAAAAATACAAGATGAGACTAGAGGGTATTTAAGTGAGAATAAAATTGATACTTCTGATAATCCACAACACGAACATCTCTGAAAATCTGAACTCATTGAATCTCAGTGGTATTCCTCAACATCGTTTGTCATTGAAGATTGGATCTCCAATAATTTTTTGCAAAAAAATCAATCCCAAGTTTGGACACTGCAACGGCACTCAACTTAAATGCCGTTCATTCGATAATGATCTGATAGAAGCCGAAATTATAACAGGAACTCACAAAGGAGATTTTGTTTTCATCCATGGGATGTATATCAAACCAAACGATAATCTACTTCTATTCACTTTCACAAGAAAGCAATTTCCGATCAGGCCTTCTTACACGATGTTTATCAATAAAGCTCAAGGACAGACTCTAAATAAAATTGCCATCTATTTTGAGAACGTTGTCTTCACTCACGCACAACTTTATGCCTTTGAGTCACAAGTCATCAGAATTTGGTTATCTTCACTCGAAAGAATACTCACAATCAATTCGTAGCCAAGAATTTCGTATAAAAGCTACGATCTTCATTCACATTTATATTAACAAACATCCATCTCAACATATCTCTTCTTCAAATATCTATATCAATCAATTTGCACACGGGTAATGGGTGTAATTAAGAAAAGAGATTCAAAAAAGAAAGAAGCACTATTTCTATAAGATTTCTATAAGATAGTATACTGAAAAATCACTATGTGTGACTTAAAAACCACTGAAAAGTATATCTATAT
The DNA here is from genome assembly GCA_023159025.1 of Thereuonema tuberculata. Lineage (NCBI taxonomy): Eukaryota > Metazoa > Arthropoda > Chilopoda > Scutigeromorpha > Scutigeridae > Thereuonema > Thereuonema tuberculata. The sequence goes on from JAFIDM010000001.1 coordinate 35,596,197, forward strand.
TACTAAAAGCTTTTATTTCTCTGTCTATCTGGTGCAATTGTTGTAATTTGTGAAAATAGAAATAATTTCTACAAATTCACTAATTGAACATGCAACCATCTGCTCCGAAGTTGACGTCTTAGCCATTAGACCACGAGTACTACATTTAATCATAAAAAATAAAAAAAAAAAACATTGATATATGATTCACACGCTGGTTCTAAAAGCAGTCATGGATTGACAGAACATAAACATCAGAAATTAAATTAAAAAAAAAACTTTTAAAAAGTTTTAGTTTTAGTTTACTTGATGTAATTTGTGTGTGTGTGCTTTTTTAATAAATAAAAAGTTGTTTTCCGTTACTATGCGGAGGCTTCCGGAGCGCAGCGACGGGTAGCCGACTAGTAGTTCTAATTGTTTTAAATTCGTGATGTGTACTTTCTTAATAATATTGTTGATCTAACAAATGCTCTATTTATGCACGCTTGTTAAAGCAAGCATTTATTCCCACCGGGAATGTGTTCTGACCACTACAAAGTAGCAATTTTATTTATTTATTTATTTAATTTCGAGTGAAATGAATGCTTCTAAGCAGATGTTACTCTTCTCCGTTTAAAAGTAGGGACAACTTACTGATCCATCCGAGAAGAGGAGATCTGCGGAAATGGATTAAGATTCATCCACTATCAGAATTAGGAAACAGACTATATTACTTGATAATAGGATTTTATTATCAACTGCAATGGACAACAACAGCCCACACCAAAACGCCACAATCCTTCTTAGGTTTTTCATAAATAGCATGTGAGTTCATAAACCATGTGAAATACTGGCAGCAGAATCCCCAAGAATCTGAAAACAGTTAGATTCTTCCCCAATAGAGAAGTCAGCCCTTGTTAATATTAAGGAATTCATGAATGTGAGTGGTAATGCCAAGGAACTTCTGCCAGGAAATAAATCAAACATAACTTACCAATGTAGTTGAATTTCTGTATAAAGTGGTATAAGTACATTCGAGCACTAAGCGATCTTCCTAAAAGGGTAAATAAAAAATATGCAAGTTTAAGTGTGAATTTTATGGACATTTATTGTTATTCTGAATAAGAAATAGGATTAATACATGCAAAAGCCAAGAAAACTTCTCCACAAAATAACCAAGCTAAATATCGAGAGGAGATATTTTTCTGCAAATCTTGTTTCTGAATTCATACAAGATATTTTTTGTTATTTCTCGTGGGATTATATGTTAAATTTTTATATTTTTTTACAGCTTTTCACTTAATTTTAATTATTTTCGCTCTGAAGCACTTTGAAGAGAAATTAATATAGAAACAGACTAAAGCAACAGTAGTAGCAAAACTAATTTTTTCCCACTCATCTTCGAATTTAAAATAATATTTATTTATTAACATTCAATAAAAATTAAAAGTAATCATATACAATTATTATATTAGCATTAGCAACTGAAATGTAAATACAAAAATAATTACCGGTAAATATTGAATTTCATCTTTTAAAAATATCACATCCTGGAATAAACAAAATTTTTCATTCAAATAAACAAATATATTTATTAATATCAAATATTGAAATAAGTTTAAAATTATTTTGAACAATTTAAAGTTGAATCATAAAAGGCTAAAAACTATACTTGGGTTTTTAGTTATTGGGTTATTAGTTACTCATCAAATAAACGCATTATTGAAACATATCAAGTAAACATGTGATCACATTTAAATACTTTACTTCACTCCAAAACAAATATATATACACCAGAAATGACCAATATTTCGTCTTTCCAATCCAAAGACTTTTTCTAGGTCTCGATATAATGAAACTAAAACATATTAAAATAAACAACTAAGAGAGGAGAAAGAAAAGAATCTTTTTCTCTCTCTAACCATTATGAAATATAACAAACAGTTCTCACACTACATCACATTACATAAAAACAAATCACTTAAAGCTAATGAAGAAGGTTTTTTTTCGAAAATTCTTAAAAGGCAATAAGAGATTAAGTGAAATTTTAAAATTTAATTAATGATCTGTTTTTTCCAATAATGGTCTATTGTTTTATTGTAAATTATTTGTTTAATGTTATTTATTAGTTTGAAACAAAGACACGATGTAGTGTGAGAACTGTTTGTTATATTTTGTACTGGTTACAGAGAGAAAAAGATACTTTTCTTTCTCCTCTCTTAGTTATTTATTTTAATATGTTTTCGTTTCATTATATCGAGACCTAGAAAAAGTCTTTCGATTGGAAAGACGAAATATTGGTCATTTCTGGTGTACATATATATTTGTTTTGGAGTGAAGTAAAGTATTTAAATAGAAATGTCTATCAGTTTATGTGTGATCACATTATTTGGAAATTTCTATTATGCGCAGAAAAAGCAATATATCTAAGAAATACTCGTATTCTGATTAATTTTTTGAGAATTTGAAGCAATTAATAATAAAAAATAGAAACATAAATCAAAGATGCACAATAATAAAGGATTTGCACTCTAAGCTATCAAAGGCAGGAAACTGGGACGGACGTTTCTGCATATTAGGCGTCCTCAGCCGGTTATACCCTCCGTGGTAAGCTCAGATTGCGTGCAAAGATTAAGTATCTCCGCAACCGAAAGTGGTACCTCAATCCCAAAAACAACAATAAAAATTAAATAATAAATTACTTTAAGCCTCTTGTCCTGACTACCTTCAGGCTCAAATAGATTTAATGTAGGTAAGAAACAATCCAAAAAACAAGAATATCAAGCTTCAAACCCCTTTGAGCCTGATGGTGGCTAAAGGGGTTTAAAGTAATTGATTTATTGTTAAATTTTTTTTTTGTTGTGTTTTGTGGTTGAAGTACCACTTGCGTTCACGCACTAACAGCTTACCATATTGAGTAAAACTGGCTGAGGGATGACTAATAAGGCCGTCCCATTTTTCCGTCCCTGATAGCTAATATTGCAATTCTTTATTATTTTGCATCTTTGATTTGTTTCTTAAGTTACTTTATACACGATAAAAAAAAATAGGAGTTCAAAAAGTCTTGAGTAAAACATGTCTCCAGAATAGAGCGAGGTTAGTTTTCAATTGATCCTGATACACCATATGGCACAAAGTTATTTTATATTAAAATCAATTTAATATATCTTTACATCTACATAAATGTAAAATTTAAAACTTGAAACAAATTTTAAAAAAATATTAAAAATTATATTTAACTTCAACCTGTAAGTAAGTGTTGAAATGATCATCTATAATTGGCTCTAATTCACTGTCTTCTCGAAAATGGCGCAATTTCATTTTTGTGCCTGAAAAAAGTTAAAAGAATGAAATATATAAATATAGCCTAAGAACAAATGTAGTTTAATTCTGTAAAAGCAAGCAATGGAAAAGTCTTATAGTGTGTTGTAGATCAAAATAAATTTCTTGGATCAACATGTGTGGAAAATTACCAGGGGCGAAAGTGAATGTACCTCTTACAAAGATCTTCTTTTTATGTTTACTTTACATTATATTTAGAAAGAAATGATAAAGTATTAACGATACTCACTAATCTCTTTAGCGAAGAAAGAAAAGCCAAATATTTTCACTCCATTCGGTAGAAACATCTGTGACAGTAAAGAGATCAAAATGTTTATAACTAAATGTAAGGACTTAGACCTATATACCCTATAGGCTACATTAAGCGATATGATATCTACTGGTATTCAATGAAAATTGTGGTCTTTTTCCGTTCAATTTTTTTATTTCGTTGTTTCAAAATAACTAAGATATTATACAGTGCAAATAAATATTGAAATTTTTTTAAAACTCTTTTCCTAATACCAGGATTTTGACACAAGTATATTAAATAACAAAATAAATCATAGCTTCTAGTATACATGAAACGAAGCGAAACCTTACAATTTGCAATCTATCAAACTTTTGCTCTGTTAAAAGTGACACTACTATTAATTGATATGCAAAACTCATTTATTCCAAGCCATTGCAATTTAATGGTCCAATACAATGGCTTCCTCTGTACATCTTTCATACAGAACGGTTTGCAGGAGAGTTGTTTCTTCCCAAGCATTCCCTGTGATCTGTAGCCCTACGTGATATTCCAGAATATCATAGTCGTTTTCAACATAGTCGATTGAGGATAGGTAGACCCCAGTATTGTCCAATAATCTATTTCCTTGACAAGATCAGTAGCCACCTAAAACCAAAAGTAGCCTGCCAACGAATGGGCACCAACTCTCGGTCTCAGCTATGGAAAACATTATACACACATACACACACACACACACATACACACAAGAATCCTACTTCCCTTACGGGATTACTAGAAATAATTGATATTAACTTTCTTACCTCTTCAGTGCATTTCGGATCGCAAAATCCTAAGATAACAAATTCCTTCTGATGAGGTGGTAAAGCAAGATAAAATGAAGAACTGTATGATATCTGTAACACATCTGATTCCATTGGACGCAAGGAATCACTCAGGAATAAACGGATACCTGAATCATCTCTTTTCACTAAAAATAAATTGAAATGGGTTCTTAATAATGATTAAATTAAGAAACAGAATTAACTTTTTAATATAACGCTTGGAACATTTTAGAATGAAGAAAGAAATCGATCTGAAAGTTTACATTGATTGTTTATGTAGATCTTTCCTAAAGAAAAAGTTTGTATTCTGGGAGGTCCAGTTCGGCCATTCTAAGAAAAAATAAGATGTATAACAGTTCCTTTTCTGAACTATTTCTATGATAGAACTACGTGAAAGTTCAGAATTTAGATGTTGGTGCCCGCATAAAAGTAAAATGAGATGTATTCAGATGAACAGGACGCCATGTTCTAACACGGGTTGCAACATATGTTGACAGTGGAATTTTGAAAACTTATTATAAACTTTTGGTAAAAATCCCAATAAAAATTTTAAAAAGTCTGAAATTACCAAAGGTAGTTGTCGTCATTTAAAAACATATGTCCAGGACGTTTCAATCTGCATGCAGATTATTTTCAACTGTGCGTTAGCTTGGAGGGGTTGTGTTTATATAGGTTCTGATGACGTGATTGGATAGTTCGCTATTGATTGTGGGAGAATTGGCGATATGCCAAGACTCACGTAAGGTAAGGGAGAAGACAGTTTTGGCTTGGTCTATTACCTGAATATTTTCAAAATCGGGGTTATGACCAGTTTTTTGTTTATGCTGATATGTAATTGATTTAAATTGGTCTTTATTGTTGTAATTGGTTAGTGCTGTTTCTGTCTTTTATTTAGTGATTGTGTTGTATAACCAATGTATTTTTTGTTGCCATTGAGGCATGGAATGCCATAAACCACATTATTTTTATTCAAGATGTCTTTTTTATTGTTGGATGTGCGATAAACCAGTTTATTGTTAGCTTTGTTTATAATTCGAATGTTGTATTTCCTAAGCAGTTGTTTTAGACTATGATTGAGGTTACGCACATATGGTATTACCGCATAATTATGTTTTTGTTGGGTTTCTTCAGAGATTGTGGTTTTTTGATATTTAGCTTTCTTGTAATATTATTATATATTATAAAAGCGTTATTTTGTCTGTCATAAGACTTTAATTTTTTCCAATTTTGTGACCAAACTATAAGAGATAGAGTGGTCATGTAAATGGATAAAATGTAGATCTTTTTAAGACAAACAAAATGCTACAAAAATCTTTCGAAAAAACTTTTTGGTTTCCAAGATGGCGCCTTTTAAAGGGTCAAATTTTGACTTTTTCTCAATTTAAACGAAAAGTATAAAAGATGGAAGAGAACATTATATTGAGAAAATATTGGCATTTGAAAGTTCTATCGAACTGTATCACTTATTCACAAACGCTTCAGCATAAATAAATAAAGTTTGTTTTTAGAATGCTATATATGCAAGGGTTCCGGAGCAAAGCGACGGTACCCGGCTATTATTATTATAATATATAAAAACGTATATTATAAAACGTTATTCTATGTCATTCTGTAAGCAAAATGCTAAATTACAAATTACTAAAATGTTACTGAAATAAAGAATCTATTCATAAAAAATGAAAATATATTAAACAACTGTCCAACTATACTGATTGGCGACGTAAATATAGATATTTTCAAAATGAATAAAAACAATGCAGTACAGAAATACGTAAAACTTATGTGCAATAATGGTTTCAAAAATCGTCTTTACGGAACAACAAGAAACTGTACAATTCATGGAAATACGAAAACAAATATAGATCATATTTTCATAAATAAACATGATATCAAAGCACCAGGAATAATATGTAAAGAACGAATCGGATAACAGTTGAAAATGAGAAAATAACAGATCCAAATATAATCTATAAAGAACTAATCAATGATGTTAACAAAACAAAATTCATGAAAATTTACGTATATAAAAAGAAAAGTCCTGACTCACTCACTCACTGACTCATCAACGCCCACCCCAAACCCTTGGATCTAGAAAGCTGCAATTTTGCACAGAGGTTTCCTTTAGACAAGGAATAAGGCTGGATTTTTCAAAATTCGGGATAGGGAATAATCTGGCAAACTGACGATGAAGTGTATGGTGGCAACCCCAGGTGTGTGGCGCCAACCCGCAATACACCTGAGTTAAGTGGAGAAGGGCACAACGGGCTGGGAAGTCGTATATTCTCCGATCTCAATATTAATTTGCTAAATAAATAAAGTTTTTTTTTTTTTTAATGCTATACATGCAAGGGTTCCGGAGCGAAGCGACGGTACCCGGCTAGTTTAGAAATAAAACTGGTAGGTAGTTAGAGAAAATGAAGGTTTGATAAAGGTGTTCTATTTCCTTATTGAGTAATTCCTTAATGGATGATATTTTAAATACTCTATTAAAGTAATTGAAAAGGATACAACCCTTGATATGATTGGGGATATTGGAATAATAGTCTATTATTTTAATAGCATGGGTTGGTTTTTTGTATATCGCGAATTGTAATTTATTATTGCTTCTAATGATGAGACAATCAAGAAAAGGTAATGTACAATTTTCTTCTTTTTCTATTTCAAATTGAATAGCGGGGTGTACACCATTTACGGTTTTCAGGATATCGCCAATGGCATCTTTGTTTACCGCTGCAAAAATATCATCAGCATATCTGTGATTTAGGATGATGTTATTTTGAAATATTTCGAGATATTGTTTTTCGACATAGTCAGCCACTACATAGTCAGCCATTAGAGCAGATGCTACTATGCCCTTGAATACGCCTTTTTTAAGCCTGTATATTTGATTTTGGTATTGAAAATATTGATTATTTAAGAGTAGATCAACGAGTTCAATGAAAGTATTGATGTCAATACGGTGATAATCAATGAGAGCCTGTTGGTCCATTAAGTTGGTTATGGCTTCTTTTATTAATGTGTGTTCTAGGGATCCATATAAATTAATGACATCCAAAGAAATTAATGTGTTTATTCTTTATAGTGTTGTTCTGCCGTGTGAGTTTATTTATGAAATCAAGGGAATTCTTTATATTGTGGTTGGGAACATTTTGAGCGAGACAGCTATTTAATATACATGAAATATATTTTGAAATAGCCACAATGGGTGCATTGTTACAATTAATAATGGGCCTTCCTGGGAAAATGTCATCTATTTTAGGCTTGTGTGTTTTTGGTTTCATATTGATAGTTGGAAAATTACTATGTTTTATAAGGAGTTTCTGTTGGGTAGCGTGATCAATTAATTTTGTGCTATGCATAGTCTTTATAACATCATTAAATTTGGATTCCATCGTACTGATAGCCAGTTTTTTAATTTTTTGGATAGCATCCCCTATTTGATTAATATAATGCATCGTCATACGGGAATATTGTTCCTCAGTTTGAATAACTATTTTTTGACCTTTATCGGCCTCAGTTATGATTATATCTTTTATGCTCTTTAGTTCTTTATAGGCCAATTGCTCATTGGCAGTAAGATTACTTTCCTGTTGGATAGGTTTATGATTTAGAAATTTTTTAACTTCATTTCTAATTCTAAATTTTGTATTTTGTGGATACCAAAAATATGGGATACCATGTGGGATACCATGCATGTTCACAAGAGATGATTCTATTCCATCTATGATGTTCAATTTTGGGAGTAAGTTCTGTTAAATTTCAGGCCTTTTCCAAGAACGGATATTTGCTTTTCATCCAATGTCCAATTGGTGAGGTTGATAATATTACTATTACTAGGGCTTATTACTAGGGCTTTGCCTGTTGTTATTTTCATTATCAAATCTCTGGTTGTAAAGTTGATAAAGTTTTTTGAGATAGGTCAGGGCATGATTCCTTTGTGCTATAAGTTTGAAATCGGCGGTATTTTCAATTAAATTAATGAACTGCTCCTTTCGCATGAGAGGTTGTAGTTTATTGGAGAGGATTTTAATGCTATTTAAGGATTTGCAATAGTTTCCAATGTTGATCTTTAATCTTTCATTTAGAAATTTTCGGGCTGCCTCCATTGCTATATCTTGGCCTCGTTGGGTGTCAGTAAAGTTTTTTATCGTCAAGGATGCGGGTATCATTTTTAGTTTTATGCAAGTCCTATTAAAATTAATGTGCGATTTGGTAGCATTTAATGTTCTATTAAGTTTGATAAATTGATTAATATAGTTGATGGTATCCTTAGTGCATAAGGCTCTATAATATGCGAAATGAAATTTGCACTTGTTTAGCTGCGTAGTGGCTGTCATGAGGTTGATCTGGTGTTCCTTGTCGTTGCGGAAGTATTCTTTGTGGATGGCCTTGTTGTAAATTAGTTGCGTCAAGGCGTGGTGTTGCGTTTGAAGAAAAATAAAACACTTGGGTTATTGGAAACACAGGATTAAAACGGTTGCGACCTTTGTTGCTCCATAGTAATAAATAAAATGGGATAGTATTGAATAATCCTTTTTTAAATTTTTATTGGGATTTTTACCAGAAGGATTATTCAATACTATCCCATTTTATTTATTATAAACTGTAATAAATTTATCACCTGCACAATAAATAATAGCAACAATGTGTAATATTCAAACTACGTACTATTATGTCATCAAGGGCTTCTTCTGGATACATCTTATAGTAAATAAATGAAACTAAAAACAAATAAGAGCGGAAAGAGAAAAACTTTCTCTATCTTAATAATAACCTAACATAACTTGAAACACGTTTGAACAAACATGGGAAAAAAAACAATATCTCAAGTGTCTAACTGAAACATTTCAATTGTCTAACAGAATTGACATTTCAATTGTCTAACAGAATTCCTTTCAATCTATTGTTTCTTATTAAGGATCTCTTGAAAATGTTAAGTTATATATCGTTCACTTTAAGAGATATATCTTCATTTGTATATAAACAGCTATTAATCAAACACGATTCTAAAGTCAATTGATTATTTCAGTTAGACAATTGAGATATTGTTTTTTCCCATGTTTGTTCAAACGTGTTTCAAATTATGTTAGTTTATTATTGTTAACACATTAAAAGGGTGAGACCGTGTTCACAAGTAACATCCCAAAACAGCTGTTTCTCGCTAAAGAAAACTGTTTCTCGCTTATTTTGGGATGTTACTTGTGAACACGGTCTCACCCTTTTAATGTGTTTACATATTTTAGGCGCTTATTTCTTTCTTTATAATGCGCATCGAAAATTCTTAGGGGCTGCCGGAGGGCAGCACAAGAATTTCCTTTACTTTATTTTTAATGTGTATTTTGCTTTTTTAGTTTAGTTTTCTGGAGGTGCCATTTCCATTCCTGCTTTTATTATTGTTAAGATAGAGAAAATTTTTCTCTTTCTGTTATTTGTTTTTAGTTTCATTAATTTACTATAAGATGTATCGAGAAGAAGTCCTTGAAAGTAAAGGATGAAATATCGAGTATCATTGATGAAGTAGGAGTTGGTTATTTCTACTATTTAGTTATATAATGTGTAATATTTTTTGTTATCAATAATTTTGCAACTGCACATTCAAATAGCTATATGTTGGAAACAGTTCGGAATTGGCTACATATTCACAATTGCGGATTTACACTATAGACTCATAGGCAGATGCCTCGGGACAGCGGCTCTGGTAGCCAGCCAAATTTTGGAAGAAAAATAGTTTTAATTGTAAATATTGAATTTCTTGTTTGTGTAGTATATTTCTTGTCTGTACTTTAAAAATCATTGACTGTATTATTCGAAATAGTTTGTTAATAATTAAATTAATATTGAATATTATTTAATACTGAAGCAGTAATATGCATAAATGTTTTGGCTACAAATTCAATTGACCTTACTGATTGTAAAGATCAGTCTTAAAATAATATGTCAAAAGAAACTCACACAAATTAAATTCACTGAGCTATTTTTGGATATTTTGTACCGGGAACCCAAGACATTTCTATCTCTCCTCGGTTGGGGAAACACATAAAAGAAACATATACAAAGGACAAATGAACAAAAGAATGATCCCTTTAGTTAAAAACATCAAAATATAAATTAAAAATAAAAAGGATAACAAATTAATCCCGCTAGCTTAACGCTTAGCATATGAGGGATTAATTGTAAAGAAAACATACACATAATAGACAATTTTAACGTGCATTGAAGACAATATGATAAGAAAATAATATTACCCTTCTTATTTTTATTTATATTTCGATGTTTTTTAACTTAAGGGGTCATTGTTTTGTTCATTTGTCCTTTCTCTATGCTTCTTTTGGTTCCACTGAGCTATTGAGTACTGGTCGAACCGATGAGAGATAGGAATCTCGAAACGGTCCGTCTTGGGCTCCCGGTACAAAATATCCAAAAGTAGCTCAGTGAACCTTTAATTTGTGGGCGTTTTTTGTGCCTTTTATCATATTGTCTTCAACGCACGTTAAAATTGTCTATTATAAAGATAATATGTTGGGAACCTACACTGGTTTACAGGCCTGTATTAAAGAAAAATCTCCGAAAGCAGATTGTGTGTCCTGTGCAGCACATTCATTGAATTTAGTCGGAATTAGTGTCAGGAGATGTGGCCATTTTTCAATATGGTTCAAAACATTTAAAACTGTTTTTTTTTTCTAGTTTTACTTTGGGACCCTACTTTTTTCTTTCCTGGAATTAAGAAGCAGAACAGTAAAATGCATATCACGAACACATTGGTTAGCAAGAGAGGAGGCACATGTCTGTATGAAAATTAGGATTATGTAATGAAGGTTCTCCCTCATGTTAGCAGTGATTCCTGTTAGAAACCACTAGTGCGAAATCGACTGTTGAATTAACTTAGTAAGTTTGAGACGATTTTCTTGATTTACAGTTTGGAAGGACACACTGCAGAGATTTCGTACCGTAAATGTGAAATTGCATAGACATTGTAGTAGTGTATGGATTATATGAATCCCTTGTGTAGTTCATAAGTACTGTTCTTAGCATGTTCAACTATTATGAACAAAACTCCATGGAGAAATCTGATTTAAACTACTGCTGTATTTACAGAAGACCAAGGAAACGCAAACTTTAGGCCGATGAAGAAAGGGACAAAGAACTTCTTACAGGAAGAAATAATTTAAAGTTGATGTGTTCTTCTTGATAAGTTACACACTGAATTAGTGAGCAGAAAGGAAAGTTGTAAATTAATGCAGACAAGTTCAAGTTTTTCAGTGAAATTCTGAAACGTTCTCTAGATGTTACTTCTGAATGCGCAACAAAACTGCAGACGTCGTATGAAATTGATTTGGAACTATCCTTGCTAAGCGAATGTGTAAGAGAGTAAACGAACTTTCTGTTCTTTATACTGATGCCGATCTTTGATTGATGATCGCATCAACTACAAAGATACGATAGATGATTTCAAGGCTATCAATAGAAAACAAGTAAGGTTGATGAGTTCTTCAATACTTTTCTTCTGTGTCATTTTAAATTTTACTTACTTATTCTATATTATACTTATTTCGAGATAATTTAAAAAACTTTTACTACAGCACTGCCACGCAGTTGGCGTTGTCGCTAAGACACTGGCCTCTCACCTCTGAGTTCCGAGGTTCGGTTCTCATGTGGGTTTCGTGATGATGGACGATCCGCACTGGGCAGGTTTTCTCAGGGTTCTCCCATTTCCCCTGCGAGACCCCTACCAGTTTAATAATAATAATAATATACTCCAGCTTATTTTTTTTCTATTGAGGAGGGCCCACATTAAGTTTGTGCCTAGGTGCGCAAAAAAGTTAAATCCGCCATTGAATATTCCTTAACAAGGGGGCAGTAATCAATGCCATCTGCAGCTAGAACGCACAGCTAGAATGGCGACAAATTTGGTGGGGAGATTAATGAAGACACAGGAAGAAGATTCCGCGAAAAGAAAAAAAAATAGTTCAAAAAGTCGCCAATAGGATGAAATGTGGCGCTGTGCATTTTAAAAAAAGAGTTGCAACCGACAGAGAAATGAATAAAAAGACGAAACTGAACTGAAACATCACCTTTTATGCAGCACACCTCCGGGAAGCTCCGAGCGGTTCAAAGTGGTCACCGTTCTTTGGATCAGAAATTGCATCCTGTTCACAACATTCTGTACAGCTGAACATAATATTTCTGAAAGAATGTCCATCAGTCAGTGATACGTTGTTCTTTAAGGTACTCAAGTTCGGGACCCTGGACTTCAAGTAACCCCAAGTGACCTTCACAGCCAAAAGTCGCATGGTTTAGATCCGGGGAGCGAGGCGGCCACGCAACCCACCTAAAGCGACTGATGACGCTTTAGTCTGTCAAGTGATTCCGTAGAAGCTGCTGTACCGATCAAGCAATGTGTGGTGGTGCTCCATCTTGCAAAAAAAATTAGCTCACCCAGACATTGAATGATGAAACTGTTCAGTATATCGCGATATTTCTCAGCGGCTTTTTCCTATATTATATGCAAATTTTCGGCTACATAGGGTACAACAGTACCACATTTCTCCTTATCGGCGACTTTTAGAACTACTTTTTATTTGCATGGAATTATTCCAAGTCTTCATTAGTCTTCCCACCAAATTTGGTGCCATTCCGGTTGTTCTATCGAACTACAGATGGCTTTGAGTAGTGTCAGTTTAATTATGGCCACCTTGTAGAATGGATGATACTTTTCACATCCCAGAACCTTTTCTTCTAAGACAACCTGTACATCTTCGAATATATTTGACGAATGGAATTATGGAAATACGTTATTACAAATTTATTATTGACACCTCATGAAATGACTAAACAGTTGGAAATTCTCACGGGAAAGGAAAAAAAATTCGAGGCAAAGAGGTTTCGAGTTATAGAGGTTTTAAATGCGGTCAAGTAAAAATCGTTGTCATTGTTTTTGCTGTACAAAAATACAGTGATATGATAGAAGATTAATTATATCCATTACATTTTTTTAACTTAAATACGTACCTTCAACAATAAAAATAGTCTTTCAATGATTTTGACGTCTAACTTTCCTTATTGTTTCAATAAACCTTCTAAGGTTACGGAAGTCACGCCCTGCTCATCAATCGACCTCTCACTTATTGTCCGAGCCATTGTGTACTCCTCTCTCGGTTGGGTAGCATGTCGCGACACGGCGAGAGTGGACAATAACATTCCGGAATTCCAAGAGACACCCCCCAACCCATTGTTGAAGAAGGGTGGTCTTTCGGCATCGATTTTTGTAATTTACACTATCCGAAATTTGAGATACATAGATTTTTTCTATGAAGGAAATTTTTTCGAGATAAACATGGAAAATACATTAATTTAGATCAGGAGTTCTCAACCGGGGTTCACATGGACCCTGGGGGTCCACGTAATATTCTTCGGGGTCCACAGGGATCTCATTGAATCACACTTATTTTAAAATGGTTTATTATGAATTATTTACCAATATGTAGAATATGTATTATTTACCACTGCAGAATAATTTATTTGCATTAAATTAGTTTCCATTCAAAATAAATCATAATCATTCACTATTTCGTTGATTATTAATATAATCCCTTTACTTATTAGCTTTGAGGGGGTCCACCAAAAAAAAAGAAGAGAAAAGGGGTCCATGGGTAAAAAAAAGGTTGAGAAACCCTGATTTAGATTGTCAATATAGGGAATTTCAGAAATTTCGAGATATAGAGGTTTTCGAGATAAACAGGTTCGAGATAGACAGGTTCGACTGATGTATCCATCAGTACAGTACAGTACTTACCTGAGAAATAAGCAAGAGACATATATAAATTATTTTTACTTATTTTCATTGAAGTTGTTCTTTTTATTTAAAAAATATAAAAAAGATTTTCTGAAAGCTTACAGCTTATCTGAAATTAAACTGTATTTCCCAATATTTGTAATTTTTAATTAAATTATTTATATAAAAAATGAATATCTCCATTTATCGCTCTTTGGCCAACAACACTAACAACAGCTAACAACACTAAATATTTAATTTTCAATTACAAAATAAAAATAAATTAGGCTAAGTTTTTATGGTACAATGAAATTTTACTTAAAAAGTAAAGTAAAGTAGCTACTTAAAGTCAACAAAATGGAGAAGTTAAAAATTAACAATCATCCATTGATAATCGATCAACTATTGCTGGATGACAATTTTCTGAAAAGTAATAAATAAATAAATAAATAAATAAATAAATAAACTTACCTCCATAGGTGTCGGTAAAATTATAATAAATCTGCATAAGATAAACCGTGCCTTTCGGGAAACTGATTCCAACATGAGATGGCAGAAATAGCTTCTGAAAATATTATAGTATATATGTTAGATACAGCTTGAACTATTTTAAATTAATGGAAACATACACTATTTCAACGATTTTTATATTTTTTAATTATAAAAATAGTGAAATAGCTTAACTAGCTATTTTGAATATCTTACCTGTGACGGTATTTTTTTTAAAATCTAATCAATTCGACAGATTTCATTAATTTCAATTTATAAAAAAAAAAAAAAAAAAAAAAAAAAAAAAACCTTTTAGGCAATTCTATTCAAGTGCTGCTGCTTTATTTGCATTTTCTACTTATTTTCAGCACGTTAAATTTATTATTTTGATTATTTTAATTTGATAATAGATGTTGAGGAATTTTTACCGAAAAAATTAGACTTCTTAACAATAAAAATAACAAAGAAAATAAGTGGGCTTTAAAGCTTTTCAAGCGCTTTTACTTTTTTTTTTTACGATAAATTAAGTTAAAAATCCTATTTTATTCGAAAAACTGTATGAGATAAGAATAACTTATATGAGGAATACTTTCTCACAAATCTTAAAAACAAAGTAATTGCAGCAGATCATTTAAAGTAAAATTGGATGATGTTGTGCAACATTTGACCAAGCGCCAAAAGATTTTTTTTTAGATTATTTCTTCATCTATTAGCGAAAAATGTAAACTCTTTACGAAAAAAAAAGTTCCTGTTTGCTATCTCAAAATCGAATTTTGGCGGTTAGGAAAATAATGCATTACGCCATCCAATTTAGAGTGTTAAAAGAATCCCCTCATATAAAGAAAGAATTGGTAATGCAGTAATAGTTTAAACTGTCAGTAGATGGCTCTAACAGTCTTTGAGGAAAGAAACAATATCGGCATTCCGAGAGCACATGTGTATTGCAGAACATCCTGTTTACAAAATTTAAACTTGTTGCATTTCAGTGTTTGATTGTTAATCTCGTTTCTTTGATGTTTTGCTGCAGTTGATACACTATTTTTTTTCTCAGATTTTTTTCTTGTTTTTCTGAATTTCGTAAATTATTTTACTTCTAAAAACATGCAAAAGTTGTAATATACTCAAATTTAAAACGATATGAAATTTAATAATAATATACGTATATTCTGCTTATATCCCTTTACATAAACTCAACAACCAGCTTTTAAGAAAGTCACATCCCTTCTGAAACAAGGCTACAGTAAATCTACAGAACTGCTTGTTACCAAGATGTTTTAAATGACATCAGACTTTGCAATGCTGACAAGAAGAAGTTCATTTTCATTGATGAAACCACCAAAGTTGAACGGAACCACATATCTAATGTTATTGTTGGGATTTTAAGAGAAGATCGACCTGGAGAAACACTTCTCTTTTCTTATAAACGTCGAAAAGAGATAACCATTCAACCACTGATTGTTCTTCAACATTTTCTCCGTTGCAGAATTTGTCACATATAATAGTGACAAATTTGTCACTATTATATGTGTGCATCACGCTAAAACAGCTGAACGGATTTCCATCAAATTTGTTACGTAGTTTAATGGTCCAATTAAAAATATAGACCCATTTATTATGGCCTCAACGCCTTCCGTCAAAAGTACTCTTCATTCTTTCAATCCTAGCTTTATCCCTTGCTTAAACAGATTTGTTTAAAATTTGATACGATCCTCATTTGTGATCAAACTTAAAATACGAGCAAGATATTTTAGATAAACAAAGGAAATAAAAACGCACAAAAAAAACGCATACAAATGATACCGGGAATATCAAAAACTAGTTAATCCCCGCTAGTCAACTGCTTGCTTATGAAGGATTTAACTGTATCCTTTTTTTATTTTTAATTTGTTTGTTTGTTTTTTTGTTTATATGAAGGGCCGTTGTTATGTTTACTTGTCGTTTGTTTTTATTTCCTTTGATCTCACTGAGCTGCAGATACTGCGTAAATCCAACTGAAGAAGGATAATAACCCTGAAACAGGCTATCTTGGATTCCAGGTATCAAAAATTCAAAAATCAGCTCAGTGTTGTTTTAGAGTGCGTTTTTATTCAATTTGTTAATTTTTTAGTATGCACGTTAAAATTTCATTATGATAATTTTGCTTTGCATCGTCCTTCCTTCCACCCAGTCCTTAAAATGTCTCCCTTCCTATCCCTGGCTGCTTACTCAGTCCCCATTACGCAATGAAAAGCTGAGGGTATTAAACTACACAAAATGACATTACACTTTCAAATTTGCAAATCTTAATAGATTCATGTATCGTATACGGGCTTAATAACAAAGCAGAAAGCACTCAAATAAAAAAAGGTAAAAATAAAGTTTTCAAGATGCTGTCCAAGAGTATGAATAACAGAGCTTAGTGTCCCTGTAAGCTTACATTGTTAAGTATCTCTAAAATAAAAGTCCCGAAAGCTAAGCTGAAAAAAAAAAACAAACAGTTTTTGCCCATTTCAGATTAGACGTAATTTCATTTTCAGCTAAGTTTTAGCAAATTTACTGCAGCCTACGAACAACCTATTAATATTAAAATTTTACAATAATCCTTTAAATAATATTTATTTATTGAAAATGAAGATAAGCTCAGGTCTCCTCAAGCTTTTGTATCCATACTAAATTTATATAAAATTCAAAATCCATTTTTTTCCTGTTGTATAAGATATATGATAACATATAAGAACGTTTCCAACGTCGCGTCGCATCGTAACTAGTTGCAGCTTTGCTATTTAATTAGAATTTGACCCAAGTAGTTAATAGATTCTTTTTTGAGTTGAAAAATAAAATAAGCAAATTCACTTACGTCAGATCCATTCGTCCATCTTATTAATAGTTTGAAACAACTTTTAAGAAATTGGGTACCTAGAGGATTAAAACAATCTGTCGTTTCTAGAACTGGAATCTGATGAATGTTGCATT
Organism: Thereuonema tuberculata; assembly: GCA_023159025.1. Lineage (NCBI taxonomy): Eukaryota > Metazoa > Arthropoda > Chilopoda > Scutigeromorpha > Scutigeridae > Thereuonema > Thereuonema tuberculata. The sequence goes on from JAFIDM010000001.1 coordinate 35,613,763, forward strand.
GAAATACATTTATATATCGCACGGCTTTCGTATTTGTAATTGGAATTAATGGAGCTACCTGAAATTTGATATTAATTTAACAAATAAACCTATAAACATCAATACCAAAAAAAAAAAAAAAAAAGGGGGGGGGGGAGAAGAAAAAATTGTTCAAAAAGTCATGTTGAAGGATTTTTGGAACAATGTTTATTGCCTTCTGTTCCAATATATAGAGTGGTCCTCAAATGGTTTAAGCTCCGATTGAAAGTAGAAAAGTAACGAGAAAAGTCCATATAGCTTGGATTCGGAAATGCTTTGTTCAGATGTTACAAAATGATTAACATGTGCGTAATCTATGGTGTAGAGGAGTGTAAAAATTGGCCTCCACCAACAGCAGCAAATGCCTCATACCATCATGTAAGGATTGCTGGACACGCTCAAACATACCGGGTACCCTGAATCGCAAACACAGGCTTCGATGCAGCCACTGTTAGATGAGATGTTTAGATTGGTAAGGAGAACCAAAACACCTCGTCTAATAGTGGCTGCATCATAGCACATGTACGTGTTCATCATTCAGTAACATCTGAATAAAGCATACCGATCCATATTCATATGGACTTTAATAGTTATTTCGATGCATTGCATCAGGCCTTTCAAGTTTGGCCAACAATTTTAGAACCATCCTGAATCCAAAATTAATTAGGATTATCCTGTAACAACCAACACTTATTTCTAAAATTTCAGGTTTCTGTACAGTTTTTGAGTTGTATTGGATCACAGACGGAGGGACGATCAGATATGCATCTTTCGGATTAAAATTTGCATTTAAAACTTTCTTGTACGAACAAAGGGACTGTCAGGTAGCCTGGTCGGGGAATTTGTTCTTCAGTACTCATCTCTCGAATATCAAGTTATCAAAGCCATTGAGAAAGATATCCAGACATTTTCGAGAAAATCGACTTTGAAAAGTTCCAAACGGCTTATATCAACTGAACGTTAACCAAGTGATAAGCAAGCGCTTAGCGCTCGAGTCTAGTAAGTGCGGTGATTCGAATCTTGCTGCGTGAATAAAGTTATTTTGTTTTTCAAAATACAAATATATTTTAGGTAAGATTATTTGTAATGAATCATAATTTGGGTACAAAAATGAAAAAGTCGGGGAAAAAAATGAAACTTTTTTTATTGAACGAGATCAGAGAGAAAATGGAACGCTAAAGTAGTGTCAAACTACAATGCTAATAAATTATATTTTCCCTAACATTGTTAACTGCATCGTACTACTCTTAGAGTTGAGTTTCACAAGAGCCTGAATGGTAAAAGCATGGGAAACAAAAAGTTATGGGACCGTTCATGAACGTATATTTATTGCAGCTGCAATGGTTTTTCTAAAATTTCTGTTAGGAAACAAACCTGATTCACGTTTGTAAAAATTTTCCGTGACATCGCACAGTTTCGCAGCGTATCACGAATGATGTTACGAAAGATTGGGGAGGACAGCTGGTGCTGTATAATGGATTGAATTTTTATGTAATCCTCTCTCACGTTTTTGTAATACCACGTTTTTGCTGAATGAGATGGGTAGAAGCAGTTTTACGCTTTATGAAATTTTGCACCTGCCGATAAAAGTAAACATCGCACGGCTGGACCAAAGGGGTGCATTTCGGAGGGATGACCTTTACAGTGCCCGTTGACAGATGCTTTTCGTTTTGAAAAATTTCATCGTACAACACGGGATTTATTTATCCTCCCCAAGAATCTATAAGTTTTTGGACACTTTTCGAGTCCCTCTGTCATTCAGCTCCTTCGTTTGTGTCGGTTACTGTAGGAAATAATAGGTCAGCCCAAAAGATCAAAATTTCACCTCATTTGTCAAGAATAGCACAATGCAGTTAACAATATTAGGGAAACATAATTTATCACCATTATTTTTGACATTACATTAGCGTTTTATTTTCTCTCTGATCTCAATAAATAATAATAAAAAAAATGTTTCATTTACTACCCGATGTTTTTTATTTGTTACCCAAATTGTGATTCATTACAAATCTTACCCAAAATATGCGTAAAGTTGAAAAAAAAAATAATAAAGTTGAAAAAATGCTTTTATAAATAAAAACACCAAAACATCTTTATCACCAATATTTCATTCTTGTTATCCAAGAACTTTATCAAGGTATTTATAAACCATAAAAATATATACATCAAGAAAAAATAAAGAAAAGAAACTTCTTTTCTCACATTTTCGAAATCATTAACAAAAGAAGAATGTGACACTCTACATAAATAATCAAAAGGGTAAAACACGATAACATGTGTGGCTTTACGGCACCATAACCATATGTAGCGTTGGCCCATAACCCTATGTAGCGCGGGTGTATTATATTTTTTTTTTTTTTACTTCACTGGGACCATAAATTAGCAAAGGAAAAATAATCCAAATTAAATTCCCTCGGCAGAGATTTATCGCAAACTGGAGAGCTACTATAATTCCGACTATGCAAGGCTTAATTAGGAAGGTAAAATAAACTAATGCGAAAGTGTAACAAAACAATAAAACGTTTAATAAAACGATCTTACTTTAAATTTGAATACAATCTCACACAGAGAATTTCAAAAGATAAATAAACTAGAAATACATTTCTATTCCTATAACGTTAATTACTTAATGCTTTAAAGTCAGATACTATCTATGCGAGTTAATCGAAAGTCCGTCTTCGGCTCGCTTGCCTGAGTCTCAATTCTTCGGTTAAAAGTTAATCTTAAAACTTCGGGGCTTGGACGAAGAGAGTACGAAACTCACGGAAATAAAACAGTACTTACTGGGTAATATTTCTGCTTTCCGTCGAACGGGAACTACGAAGTCTCCTTCGGACATCCACGGCGTGAATCGGTAATTCTCCTAGAATCCAATATGGCGACCCACGTTCGAAATAGAATAGCGATCTTCGTCCAATGGCTTTTCACCGAGAATACGTCTTTAAAGCATTATCTTTCACAGATTTTATTGAGAGAATCAATCGGGATTTCTTCTCAATAATCGAAGCATACTAATCGCAGCTTTTCACTTAGAAACTGGATTTCTGCAGTACGGAACTTTGAACTTCAAACTGCAGTAACGAACGGCTTCACTATAGCTGGACACTTCGCAGCTATCAAATAACGTAGTGATAAAGGATCCTAATCGTTATCACTGGGATCTTGGAACTAACTGCACTTCAGCGAATAAGGAACAAATCCTTTCATCACTGGGAAACTTGGCGCTAGGAAGCGGACTCTCTTGCGGCCGTCAGGAACACATCCTATCTGCAGCTAAACTACCAACGAACTGCCTTGTGCGGCGACCAGGAATAACGAACTGCTTTGTGCGGCGACCAGGAACACATCCTCTTCGCACAGGAACTACCAACGAACTGCCGATCTGAAGCGTGGATTTCTTCTCCGAAATGCACTGAGCACGGACTCGTTAATTGCGTAACAAAGGGCCGCTTGCGCGCTTATCATTGCTTAACAATTACTCACGAGATTTCTGTCCGAAGCCTGAATCGGCGATATGGGCGCTGCCATTTTGAAAACACAGATAATTGAATCACATGAGATTTTGTCCTAGGCCTAAATCGGCAACATGGGCGCTGCCATTTTGAAAACATGGATTCAGGAATGCTTTTATCTATTTAGGCCTTCAGTGTGAAATGGAAGATATTGAAAGATAAGTTCTCTTTCACACAAACACATAACATATAACACCAAATAATGATAAAACAATAATCAAATAAATTAACAATTAAATATATTAAAAAGCAATCATTCAAACAAATTAACAATCATTCAAATAACAGACTTACTGCCATTTGAGTAATTTCCTTATTCTTAAATGATTATTAATAACACAGACAATAACGCAGCGGGTTGAGGCACGCGCTCACTTATCACTTGGTTAACGCTCAATCGATTTTTCTCGAGAACGCCTGGAAAACTTCGATGGATATTCGAGGGATGACCTTCACGAACTAAAAGTATGAACAAAATCCACGACCGCTACCTATCAGTCCCTTTGTAAACCTTTCCTCTCCGTAAAACATATTAAGATGAATGGGGATGTTTAAGGTCTCTGGGTCGAGGCTGGAAAAGTCACGTGATGTATGGGGTATGTAAGGAGGCGTATGGAAATAATGTAGATACGTTATTTCTAGATGAAAGGAATAAATATATTTAAAGAGAAATTTGTTCTATTCCTTTCATCTAGAAATAACGTATCTAGAAATACGCCTCCTTAATTGTATGCCGATAATTCAATATATTTAAAGTTGAGAAATCTTTAATATACAAAGGTTTTTCGGTAATCTTAGCCATGTTTTTAGAAGTGACACACATACATCACGTGACTTTTCTAGCCTCGAGCCAGAGAGCTTAAACATCCCCATTAAAACGAAAAATTATACCCTGTAATAGCTATTCGTACTAGTTACTAATTATTACAAGTTAAACGTAAAACATTGCTAGAAGCACTTGAAAGAAAATGAAATCCTTTTTGTAGTAGGATGATAAATAATCAAAAGATGGCATACATTCGTCTGTGTTAAGTCTATAGATTTCTACGTATCGGCAAAAAAGTCCGAAATATGAGATACAAATGTACATTTCTTTAAGGAATAACAGCATGTGAAATTTTCAATTATTAATTTCATTTTTATTTTCTCAGTTCAATAATGACAATTGTCAGGACTTTAAGTTCGCTTTATCCTAAATTGAAGTTGATGGATTTCAATTAAAACATAACTGAAATTACTAATTGGAAATTTTATTAATGAAGTTCCTTTGCAAAACGATTTTTTTTTCCAAACATTAAATTTAGTCGTTGAAGATAAGATAATAAGCTTTTAGAAGAAGCTCAGAACGTTTTCTTTTTCTTTCAAGAAAATATGTTTTTATTGAATTTATATTTTCTTTTGTTCATTTCTTGAATATTAGTCTTTAAACTTTAGTGAAGTAGTCGTTAAAAATAGATTTTGGTAAATGGGAAAAATGAAATGAATTTAAAATTCTATCGATATTCTTAGCAGTATTTGAAATGAATAAATTTATACCAAAACTAAGGTCAAAGTTTTCATATATTTACGGAAAACATAGATTAAACTATTAATGTATTAAGTGTTTTACGGTATGTCTAATTTTGTACAGCGTGATTTTCTACTTTCTCATCTTATGTGGCATCTTTTTGTTTACCTTGTCACGTGACTTACTCCATTTGCAACTTAACAAGCAAAAAAACCCGGTGCATGTAAAATTAAAGAAATAATATCAAACATTCAGATGTCGTTTCTGCTCTTTCTATATGTATAAATAGATAGATAGAAGATCGATAGATAATATTATTCCTATTATCAAGTACATAATTAATTAATAATTCTTTATTCAAAATGTATGAAATTACATAAAGCAAAAAATAATAAACTTGAAAAGCAAAATATTTATATTAATAAGATTCGAATAAATAATTAAACGAACAAACATTGCAGATAAAATTAAATATATTTACAATAAAAAGTTGAAAAATTCACAACTAGTTTCGCTGGCGAGATGCGTCCGACTTTTCAACTTTTTATTGTTATCTGCAACATGTGTTCGTTCAATTATTATTTCAATAACGTCTCCAAAAACATACAAATTCAAAAAACGTCTGTCGTAGGTGCCTGTTGGCGCGAGAAAAAACTCTCATTATTCCTGTTCTCCAGGGGATACAAAGATGATTATAGCTTCAAAGAAGCTCAATTTAGCGATCATCAAGTTAAACGCGATAATTTATGTTATATACAATGTGCAACACAGAAAATACAGTCTAATTATGTTTCGGTTCGGTTTTCAAAATCACTTTTATCTAATTTGTAAAATCCTCGTAATGTTTTTTGAGATTTTTTTTTTTTTTTAATACCGAAGGTAGTATGGTAGGTTGTATGGAAGGTAGTAAAATAATGGGCATAGACTATCCATACTACACTTCTACCGAATGGTGAAAACCGCATTCAAATTGATTTAGTAGTTTGAAGTTGTCTTTGATTATCATGCATATATCAATGTAGTATTTAAATATAAAAATCTGTAAATTTTACAAGTATCTGTTGATGAAGAATCTCCGAACAGGACTTTGGCACTGTGCCAAGTAACATGATATATACATAAACAGAAAATGTGTAAATAATAATTTTTCAATAACAGTAACTAAATAAATTTGCACTTACCCCAACCAAATGTTTTTGTCGGTGATTTTTTTGTATTTGAAAATATAAACATGAATAATATTCTTGTGATTCATTTCGCAAAGTTTCCTATCAAAAGAGATTGGAAATTATAAAGGGTAAGCATTACATTTGATAAAAATAAGAAATTATTCTTAACTAAATATATAACGGTAATAGATAAGATAAAACACTTTTACACAATGGGTTCTTCTCTTAGTGAAAGTAGATACTTGAAGCATTTCCTACACTGGGCTTCGTGGTTCATGGGACACCGTATAGTAACTAGATATGTTACATCACAATTTGCTGCAACATCTTCTATTCCTTTAAGAAAACCAATTCAGCATCAAGAAGTAGTACACCAAATGAACAGAGTGCAATGCTAGAAACTCCAACCGGACGTACTGTTGTTGGCTTTGTACACCGACCAGCTCCAGGACGGCGAGGTAGACCACGTCAATTATGTGCACTGATTACAATACCACAGCATCGTCAGGCAGCAGTTCAACATGGTTAACGTTCAACATGGCAGTTCAACATGGCCAAACGAAAGTGCACGACTTCCATGAAAACGGTTGTGTTTTGTTGTTACCAGTGGCCGTGGCAATCGTGGAGATAGTATCCCACTTCTACAACCCATGGATCAGGTGAACCATCTATTGAACCAGGACCATCGACTGCGTCACTTGACGATGATGAGTCCATCTATTCCGGTAGTTGTGGAGAAAGCTACTATGATATGTATCCAAACAGAGCTGAATAGATCTGCTGTCAATCATGCACAAACTGGTTTCATGATGTCTGTGTAGGAACTGACGATGATAAACAATCTGTGATAACTGTGGTAAATAACCATCATAAACATACGGTCCATCTCCCCTCTATGCTGTACTGATATTCCCCTTAAGTTGGGAGAAGATGGTCAAATGACACTATTTTGTTTAACTTTTTTTTAACAATGTTAACTATATTCCACAATCATTTTTATTTTTGTATTTTAATGAGTGTTAAGCAATGACATGCCTAATTTTGGATAAATGTTGTATTGAAGCCGTTGTATATATTTTCTTGCTTCGAGATCCATCTTACCCCTACTCACCCTATATATAATTAATTCCTTTGGCACAAGCCTAATACTTAAAATAATTGAATTAATTGCTCACCCAATTCATACTATCTTAAGAACAACACAAGACAAAAATGAGATATGTAATGTCAATATATTAGTTATCAATAAAGAAATACCTTACGAAAAAAATAATATTTTTTTTTGTAAAAGAATCCTATTCTTTGATCCCATTTGATATCAATGACATTTCCAAGTTTAAAAATTTAAAATCAGTTTTTTGATAAAATAAATTTATAGTTTGTTTCTGAAGGAGGAATGAGACATGATGTAGTGAGGGATTTCCTCACTCCGGGATGAGATATTATCTCGATATTTCTCACAGGGTGATATTTCTCACAGGGCGGTCATCAGTTGCTCGGAATAAACAACATGAGCAAACCCAAGACTAACGATAAAAAATCGCTCACCTTGATGTGATTGATATTTATACATCTCCCGAAGAAGGCCTGAGGCACCGGGCCGAAATATCGAGATAATATCTCATACCGGAGTGAGGAAATCCCTCAAAGAAAGGATCTATAAAATAAAATTAATGAAAGAATTACAAACAAATAAAAACAAGACAAAGTGAAATAAAAGCAAAGTAAAATAAAACAAGTAAGAAGTAATATATTTCTTTTCAACTTACTCCTGTGCTTTTGAAGTCAATGTATTTCATTTTAGAGGAAGATTTGGGCTTCGAACTTAAAAGGAATATTTTCTTGCTTCCTCTGCTACTGTTGTGATAGACTGGATTATCAATGGGATCTTCATCGTTAGTTGCCCAAATAACATTAACAAATTCTTTCTATTATTTAAAAAGAATATTTTAATTAAATACAAATATTAGATATTTAATGTCTCTAACTACTAGAAGACTAAAACTTAATTTTTTCTTCGAATTTCATTGACTAGCAGAAGAAGAAAAGAATATTTAGAAGGTTGAATATTTCAAATGGAAATAGAAGGTTTCTGACTTCAATATCTAATTTACTTAAAACAAGTAAAAAAAAAAAAATATGCTAAAGCATAAAATTAAGGACGACCAATTAATAAAAAAAAGGTGAAGTTTGGGAATTTTTCCCTGGACAACTATTGACTCGATCGACTTGAAATTTAGATATGCTTTAGTTTAGAGTATCTGCTATACAATGAATATTTTTTTAAATTTTTGCCTATTCGGAAAAGTACGGACACAGTGTCCTCATTTTTACGCATACAACAAAATAATAAATATATCTAATAATTTTTTTATATCTTATATTTTTTAAACCTTTTTAACGGTAGAAGGTGGAATGATTTACTAAAGAGTACTAAAAGATTTAGATTTTTTGTTCCAAAAATATTTGCCACAGTAATAATAAACAATTATTGTTAATTTATTCATTACTTTATTATTTTTATTTAAGCTAATTTAAATACAAATTATGTAGTAATTTGCTACAAAGAAATAAAGTTTACAAAAAGAATTAGCAGAAATTATTACTATTTCAATTTGTATATTTAATAAAATGAAGGGTTACATGTGGTCTTTACAAAAAGAATTTTCCTTTGCCTTAGTGTTTAATAGCCTTGCACTTTTTTTTTTTCATGCTATTTAACTACGGGAAATAAATCAAATGATATTACCTTAATTTTATAATCTTGTCTATCACAGGTGTCCAGCTTTCTTCGAAAACAGAATGACGTGAATTCATTTGATTCTTCACCTTCTATCAAGTCATAATCTTGTTTATCATCGAGAAACTGTAATATATTATCTACAGAATAGCGATCCTTAAACATATGAAAATAATATTCAAAAATTATTATTATAGATAGTGTCAAACTGAAATAAAATTGTAGAAAATCTTAGTGATTATTAAAACTGGAGTTTCATTAATGAAAACAAATAGAGGGTGATTCGTAATCAAATATCGTAACTTCATCCTAGCATTGTAGAGGTCATTATAAGCCTGCATCAATCTACATTCAAAGGGTTGTAAATTGGGAGTTCATGGGAATCAATCAACTGTCAATAAATACACAATGAAAGATATTTATTATAATCAATTTATAAAATTTTATTACCTGAAGGTATGGTTTTCCATCTTTTACCCATCCAATAACAATGTCGGCTGCTGTCATATCATTAGAAGATGAGAATCCAATACTCAGCCATCCTTTGGTTTTTCCAGTAACTGACATAAAAATACTATCGTCTTCAATATTCCAACGGATAGAAATGCTGCTCTGAGCATCTAGTTCTTCCTCTCTTTGCCAGGATATTTGTTGCTTACATTGGGATTTAGTAAAAGTTACGAAGAAATTCCTCCATAAGTAAGATGCAGAGAATATGAATAAATAACCCGCAATTATAAATGTAAAGAACTGGAGAATGCTAGAGAAGAGAAAAAAACTACAATAATACATTTAAAAAATCTTAAAACAATATTCCTAGCTAATTGAATTTATTACATTTATGATTTCAGGATATCTCCTGCTGACGAAATGTTAGGTTCCAGACTACTGTTGTAACTCGCAGCAGTGCCTAGATTTACATGCTAGATTGCCTTTTCTTTTCTCTGTAGATTTCGGTACAACAGATATAATCCCTAACAAGAATTGGCAATGAAAACTGATGTCAGTGATCCCTGGTGGAAGGTTGTGGGAGTGATAACATCATTCGCTAAGTAATCGAAACTGCGAAGTAAGTGTCTGAAATCGGGGAGTAATAGCAATTGAAAAGTGTCGTAAAGTGAAGGGTCGAAATCAGCTATTACTGTACAGAGTTTATAGATTTATCTTCTTCTAAGCGCGATTTCCGATCACGGAGGTCCGCATCCTATGAATCTCTAAGAGTTCCCACCATGATGAAAGGATCCATAGAATATCCAGGGGAATAGATATTCAGGAAGCTATAATGAAATGACTTCAGATCGGAAGGGAAAGATGAAGAAGCAGACAAACACAGGAAAAATAATAAACAGAAAATAAATAGACGCGAACAGTGATTTTAGGATATCTGGTGTATTTCCTTCTTCTTTGTAATTGGCAAATACCCGAGAGGAGAAGAGAGGCTTTAGCCACTCCCTCCAGAAAACCATTCCCAGTTCAGACGTCAACTCATAGAACATTTCTGTTTGTCCTGTGACTTTCCATTTATGAAAGAACCATTAGTTTTCGACTAATTTATTGGAAGTAAATTATAGCTGTAGAAATTCACAAAATGGTGTATTAAATTTTTGCGGAAAAGAAATTGCCACTTAAAAAAAAATAATTAAGAGTTTCCACAGATCCGATTAGCTTAAACGACAGATATTACACGAAGAGATTAGATATTTAGCTCGAAATCTCCACTGTTTGTCACGATCATTGCAATATAAGGAAAGGAATAACTTGAATAATTATGATCTTTCGTTACATGAACTAATAATGAAATATAATAATTCCAAAAATTATAACTCTAACTTTCCATAAATCACCGCTGAAAGCCCATGTTCTCATTTACTTCGTGGATCACTCAGAAAAAATTAATAACCTTTCAACTATGCTTTAAAATTAAATATATATAATCAATTATTCAGTTTATAGCTTATATTTAATTCTAATTTCAGAAATCAATTTAGTTTTCTCAAAGTAACCGCCTGGTTTCTTCTTACATCGTGAATCGTATAGATAAAGAAAATGCAGAGATAACTGTTTATTATAAAACTGATAAATATTTTATGGTTTTTTTTCTGTGACTTAAAACTCAGATTTATATCGATTTAAATTATTATCATGTAAATTATAGTAATAAAGTTTTCATAAGTGGAAAAAGTTTGAAAAACTGAATTTTAAATCTATTTGTTATTATTATTTATTATTAAAATTTTTAACAACAAAATGAATTTCAACAGAATAGAAGAACAAGTAATTTTATTTTGTATTTTCTTTTCAAATTTTATATTTGTAAAAAATTTAAAAAAAAATTACGTTTCTAAAGATAAATAAACTTAAGTTGAATTTTATTTAAATTTAATTTATTTCCATACCGTTACACTTAACTATTTATGTACTTGCGTACATTATTTTCTGTAATATTTTTTAGAAAATTTTATTTTTAATTTTCTTTTCTTTTTTAAAGTTAAAAATAAAAATCTGCGAAAGCTGCATCTCCTTTCGAAAGTCTTACATCTATCAATTTTTTGAGGGAAAAAAAAACAATTATCCAATTAAAACAGCCGAAACGAAGAAAACTCCATAAGGATCACAAGGAACTACTTTGTTTATTATGCGTTGACGTCACAATCATCTCAGCCAACAGCAAAACGCTTTTTAACCAGCCATGGATTCTCGCGAAATAAAGTCGCTTATTTTCACTGAAATAGCTAAAATAAAATTACAATAATAGAAACAGTCCATAATGATTGAAATAAGAACATCCTTTTGAGTCGATACGAGACTCTGGGAGGGCCATTTCGAGCTTGTTGAGCTCTCCTCAGCCAGAGCTACTCAGCCAGTGCAAGACTCAAAAGACAAACGAGGGGAAGAGTAAATCATTCAAGGTGCAAAGAATGACCCCTCAACAACTAAAAACATCTCGAATGCCATATTCTTCGCCTCATTCGCCTTTTGAGTCTTGCTCAACAAGCTCGAAACGGCCGTCCCAGAGTCTCAACTCGATTTAAATGGCATTCTTATTTCAATTAAGAGTTGATTGCTTTCCTTTTACCTTCTAAAGGGTTTTTTTTTCTTTTCTTTTTTTTTGTAGTCAAATACCTTTTGGTTTAGCCAAGTGTTGTCGAAGGTTTTGAATTCCACATTTTGTTCTTGTTTTTTATTTCCTTGTTCTTAGTTGTGGAGGGGTCATTGTTTCCATCTCGCAGTCCTTAATGATAATATACCGTATATGCTCCAATAAACGCCGAGGCTCTTATTATCGCCGGTCTCTAATAAGCGCCGGGCTGCAGAGGGGAAACGATCAAATAGTAGCCGGTCTCTAACAATAGTCGGGTCTTTCATATTTGCCTACCGGTACTAGTGTAAGCGTCCGTATCTTTATAGTCGTGCATAATACCTTACGGTACATTGCCTTACAAAATGCCGCCGAAACGGTCACTTGACACTGCCTTTAAGATTCGCGCGGTGGAATACGCGAAAGAAACTTCCGGTGAGGCGGCCGCCCGTCATTGCGGATTCGGACGACAAATAGCAGCGAAAGGAACAGAAAGACATTGCCATTTATCTTTAACGGTATTATGTAGCATGTAAAATTCAAATAGAGTAGCTGTTTGTAATAGTAGCCGGTATTTCTGTGTAAAAATATTGCGTTCTGAAGGCTTTTGTTAATAATGGCCGGCCTCTAATAGCAGCCGGTCTCTATTAAGCGCCGGGAGCCGAGGCTAGTTTTGCAAATAAACGCCGGGGCCTATATTGGAGCATATATGGCACGTTAAAATTGAAAGATTCCAACCCAGGAATTATCTCCTTTGTAACTGCTCTCATTTTGAGAAAAATTGATTTTGAAAAAAACAAAAACAAATCATCGTATATTGTTACAAAGGAATAACAGAAGAAAAACTCAGGCAGTGTCCAGATATGGAGAGGAACTACAGTAACTTGGTAATATGCCATCTTCTAGACCAGGGTATGTAACCTTAGGAAGTCCGAGGGCCAATATTTTTATAAAAGTTCCGATGAAGGACTGCAGCATCCCATCTTCCAACCCCCTCATATCTATCTTACTATCTTATATTATTAATGATGTGATGATGTCATTTATAATAATAATTATTAATAATACGTGTAATTTACATAAATGTCTTACTAAATAATGATTGACAGTGCCATGAATAATCTATATTACTAAAATCTTTTATTTCTCTGTCTGTCTGTCTGTGTGTCTGTGTGTCTGTCTGTCCGGCGCAATTTTCTGTGAGAATGGAAAATAGAAATAATTTTTACAATGAAACATCCGCGACAGGAATTGAACCTGCAACCTTCTGATCCGAAGTCAGACGTCTTATCCATTAGGCCATTGGGACTTAAAAAACTCTTCATATTGTTTTTTGACTTATCTCTCCATTCCCTTCCCCAATCAATAAGGAATGTATTCAACCTTTTTTTGGAATCTCAAGATTATTTATTTATTTCCCATCCGTCAGTTTATTTATAATTCGAAACTGCCAATTTGAACTATAATTGCCGAAACGTTGCAATATTTTAAATATTCTTACTTAATATTGAAAAATAAGTGCGTGTCCACGGCAGATGTTGGAGTAAAGAAAACAGAGTCAAGAAAGAAAGAAGCACTCTTTTTTTGAGATGGAATACCGAAAAAAATCACTATTTGTAACTCAAAAACCATCAATATTTATAACTCAAACACCATTGAAAAGTGACAATTACAATAAAAATGAGAGTCAAAAAGAAAGAAGCAGTATTTCTATTAGGTAGAATACTGAAAAATCACTATTTGTAACTCAGAAACCATCAATATTTGGAACTCAAAAGCCACTGAAAAGTGCCACTTAGAATAAAAAAGAGATTCAAAAAAGAAAGAAGCAGTATTTCTATTAGATTGAATGCTGAACACTATTGTAACTCAGAAACCACTGAAAAGTATCAATTGGAATAAAAAAAAAGTCAAGAAATAAAGAAGCAGTATTTCATTAGGTAGAATACTGAAAAATCACTATTTGTAATTCAAAAACCATCACTATTTCTAACTCGAAAACCACTTGAAAAGTATCAATAGGAATAAGGAAAAAGAGAGTCAAAAAAGAAAGATGCACTATTTCTATTAGGTAGAATACTGCTCAGAAGTTAGACGTCTTAGCCATTAGACCACGAGGCCTATATTCTAATCTCTATAAAAAATAAAAGTATATCATAGATATATGATTTACACGCTGGTTCTAAAAGCTGTCGTGAATTGAAAGAATATAGAGATCAAAAATTAAATTAAAAAAAAAAAAAACTTTTACAAAAATTTAGTTTTAGTTTCCTTGATGTAATTTCTGTTTGTGTGTGTTTTTTTTAATAAATAAAAAGTTGTTTTCCGTTACATAAGCAAGGCTTTCGGAGCGAAGCGACGGGTAGCCGACTAGTAATAATTAATAATAAATATAACTTACATAAACTTCAAATTATTAAATAATGCGCCAGTTGTGTTTCGTACCAACATTCCAATAGTAAAGTCTGATACAGTTTCTATTAAAGTTATGACATTTTTCAATGTACCTGTTGGCAGCAATGTAATTTTAAGTCAGACCCTACCGGCTGCACAAATATGAGGGCGGGCCGCTAGTTCTGCATCCCTGTTCTTGATGAATAAACAAAATTTGTTACTTTCTTCATATCTCCCGGAACTTGTGATTTTCATTTCGACATTAATAATAGGGGAACTTCGACAGATAACTAACAAATGTTGTGAAACACCCCTTAACAGCAGAGGATAAATTCGTTGCACTCGTAAAAAGTACAAAATTCATAAAACGTGCCCTTTTTATTTCCCATTCAAATAATTCTTTATAACTAGATTTAACATTTTTTTATATTTATATAAATTTATAGAAAGCTGGAGAAAACACTTTTTTCTTGTAGTTTATTGACAAATACTCTTTATTGTTTTACTTGAATTTCTTTGGTGGAATTTATTTTTACAGAAATCATAATGATTTATTTTAATTGTCTAGTTTTAATGCATTCATACATATATGTTAATAAAAATAATAATTCAATCGTAAGTGATTCTGTGTAAGGAAATATATTTTTTAATTTTTTAAAAAAAATTAGAACTTTGCCTTTTGAAATACTTAGTAATCGAACCTATATTAAGTGTATTTGTAAGAAATTTCTCATTTCTGATAATTTATCTTTAGCTATTAGCTTAAATGTTAGAAATGCAATCATCTCATTTCAGTTGGCAGCTAAAGCTTGATGGGTAAGGTCTCGGACTCATATGCTGGAGGTTGTCAATTCGAATCCCTAGATCTACTTTTTTTTTTCTCTTAATCTTTTTTTTCCTCAATGTTCGCGTGGGTTTTTGTTTTTTTTCTTCTTATTTTTCCTAACTTTTTTTTTTATTTTTCCTTACGTTAATATACTACCTTTTTATTATTATTATTTTTATTTTTTTTATTATTATACGTCGCCCTTAAAATAATTAAAAAATTATATTCACTTGCTTTTTAAATATCCAATTATTTAAACCGCAATCAATTAAGGAATCTGTTGAAGTCTTATAATTTATAAAATAATATAAAAGCTTACTAATAATAAAATAACGAAGGACAGTATTTGTGATTACTTTTTTTGATTATTTTTCGTTTTATTTATTAAACGTATGCAAATTAGGCTAATCTTTCCAAGTTTGTAATTTCATGTATAAAGATTAATTATATAAAAACATCACCAACACTTCAAATTAAATTATACGAAAGACATTTACTTCATCTCTTCTACAAA
>JAFIDM010000001.1:35629921-35677753 GCA_023159025.1 Thereuonema tuberculata
ATTAAGACTAGAAGGGTCTTTGGTGCAGTGAAGAGGATTTATTTTAAAGATTAATTATGTTTGCCATTTATAAAAGATGAATAAAATTCCTTATAATTGAGAGATTTACAATCAAAGTCTTTCTTTCGATAGAAAAAATTAAATTCGGAGAAATGTCGATAATCCTCTTCGTATTAGTTGCTTTATTTGGATACAAAATGTGGAACATTCCGACAACAATATAGGAAAAAAACAACATGAAATTTTTTCAAACAACACAGCTGGCAGTCTATTTTGGGGGCACAAAATGTGATGAATGAGAGAAAAATAAACGGTTCGAAAATTATGAAAGGAAAAATAAAAAAAAGTTAGGAAAAATAAGAAAATAAAAAAAAAACCCACGCGGACATTGAGAAAAAAAGATTAAGAGAAAAAGAAAAAACAGTAGATATACGGATTCTAACCGACAACCTCCAGCATATGAGTCCGAGACCTTATACTTCAAGCTTTAGCTGACTACTCAATAAAGAAGTAGATGATTGAAATATTATTTTGATACTCTGATATTATGATAATTTATCTTTAGCTATTAGCTTAAATGTTAGAAATGCAATCATCTCATTTCAGTTGGCAGCTAAAGCTTGATGGGTATGGTCTCGGACTCATATGCTGGAAGTTGTCGGCTCACATCTTGGATACTATTACCGCACCGCACATCCTGCTATCTATTTTTTTTCCGACGAATTAAAACCAAAGGAAAGCTAACAATTTAATCCGCTGCGCCATCTGTACATCTGTTTAAAGTATTCAATAGTATTTGTATCTGAGACCGAACACCCCGGCTATTAAGTGGGCTATTACAGCGAATGGGATGCAGTTTTTACACGCAAACTTCACCTTTTCATGAAACATTTTATTTTAGAAATCACGCGAATTCAGCAAACAATTAAAGGAGTCTTTAGTCTTTAATTAGCATTTTAGTTTCAATTTCTTCCTTTCATTAGAAGTAGTAGCGATAGATCGACGATCCCAGAATTCCATGCAAACAAAAACCATATTATGAAATTTTGAAAATTCTTTTTTTTATTTAAATTATATTCTGATGTATAAAATTAAAATATTTAAGTATGAAAGGTAGTCTTATATATTTTGTGGTAATAATTTTATAATTCCTCTCTGTTCAGCTGAAGTGCAGCCAAAGTGGGCTAACAACTGAACTTGAGAACGTACAAAATGCTACGACTGCCGTGTATCAATGCATCACAACTTAGTTCTCAACTGCAACGATCCGTTGACAATAGAACATTCACAACCTATCAGGTCTGGCAGACAGAGAGGCATTTTTGAACACTAACAGCACGTCGCGCATGACTGGTGGTTGAGATCAAATTTGGCTTACGAATGTGTTTTGCTTCATCGTGTTCGCGGGACTTAACATAAAATCTTACTGTTTACACATGCTTACATCATCTTTTGATACACTATTTCTTAAAGTAATAATGAAATATATGATTTCTAAAAGAAAATAATAATGCCAAAGGTAAATTTGATGTACATTGTTAAAAACAATATTATTTTACATGAAATCCACTTCGTTAAATGACAATAAGGAAATGCCAATAAATAAGGATTCTCAATTTCGGAATCTCTTTTGTTCTATTTAAAAGCTTTTAGAAAGTTTGTTTTTGAAGTTTTAATTAATAAAGCTTTTTTTTTTTTGTTTTTACTTTTAGTCTATTAGTTTTTTTACCTAATGTTTTTAATTTTTTTCCAATGACACATGTGGTTCAGTTCTTTAACAAGATGTTGAGTCACCACTGAATTATTTCCTTGTTTCTAACCTTCAACTAGTGATTAATTAGACTGTATTGATAACTGTCTAATTTAGCTCATGTTGGAGATTAGCAGCAAGGAAATAATTCAACAATGGCTGAAAACGTTGCAGTGATCCGGACCAGATATGTGATTGTTAACATCAATGTTAACCCATCTTGCTGATGATGGAGGCCATGGGCCTTGGAAAACGTCCAAGGACCTTTTTTTAAATTTTATTCGTATTGCATATATTTTATTATTTTTATTAAGATTTTAAATACAAAAATTTTTAATTGAACATTTGTGTGTTTGTAAGTATTTCTTTATATCAAAAATTAAATTCTAATTTTTTTTTTTAATAATATGTTAAATTGAAATCAAGGTTGATAGAAAAACTTGGCCTTTTTTTAAATTTGCTTTAATTCCTTTTAGAAGTGTTTGAATTAAATAATAAACAAATTTTAAATTAGCTATATTAGAGTTAAATCAGCAGAACTTGAATCGGAATTATGCTTCAATAATTTTTTGCAAACATCTGCGACTGTCAAAATAACAATTCGCATAATAACATAATCTCAGTTTTTATTTAACCATTAATTGCAAATTTATTTATTTATTACAACTAAAATACGAAGTTAATTTGAAATGGTTGAGCTTGAATATAAAAAAACGTTGTGGTATTAAGGTATAATGGATTATATGTAATCTATTTCTTAACATGGTCTTAGCCATTTCTTTCTCCTAGGACACTTGGAAGATAAAAAAAAAAAATCATTCAAAAAAGATGATTTATTTGTTTCTTTTATTTCCTTTTTTTATTTTTTAGAAAAATATGGTTATTATGTAACAAATTTTTTAAAACATTTAAGAAAAAACTGTTCAAGACTTTTATAAAACAGAAATGAGAAATTTATACTAGCTGAGAACTTTTTATATTACACCAAAAAAACAAAAATGATTCGATTGAGTTTTGTTTGAAGAGACCTTTAAAAATCTCAAAACTATTTCTTTAAATTACAAGGATTCTTTGCAATTTCATCTTCTCATCCATGCTTTCTTTTGTTTCAAAAAAAAATTGAAAATTCCCTGTTATATTTCTTGATTTCGAGGTCTTTACTTTTTTTTGTCTCAGTACAACCAAAATCAATAGAGATGTTCAATTTGATAAAATAAATAATATTCGTAATTCATTGAATTCAATATCTCGAATGTGACTGTTGTATGTTTTTTATCTTCGCTCTTCTTATCTAGAGCAGTGGCGTAGCAACGCCTTGGGGAGCCCGGGGCGGAAGTTCCATTATTAAGCAACAACCAAAAAAAAAAAAAAAATTTTCTATTTAACAACCAAAAAAAAAAGGGGGAATTTCCTATTTAACAACCAAAAAAAAAGAAAATAAGCTGGCTGGTGGGGCCCTTCCCAGGCGGGGGCCCGGGGCTGACCGCACCCCCTTGCTACGCCACTGATCTAGAGATCCAATTTAACCAGTTTAAACAACAATGGGTGAGACCAAATTGTTTACCAATTGACACCCTGGAACAGTTGTTTCACGTTCTTTGGTGATCATCAGCCAGGAGTTAGGATCATCTATTTTATATTCTCAACTATCGATACTAACTGATAACTAGGGCAAGGAATTTGATGATTTTGCATCTGTTTTCAATGAAGGTTGAAAGATGGCTTGCATATATGAAAATGTGTAACATAAAATAATTGGTTAAATAAAGGCAATTCGTTAGGGCATTTTTCGGCATTTTTTAGGGATAGGTCATTTTTTTGGCAATTTTTAGGTCATTTTGAGCATTTTTAGTAGTTTTTTGGAAGGCAATGTCATTTTTTTATACTTTGAGATTTTATTTATTATTCAGTATCTTTGCTTGTCCTCATTCAAGCCAACAAATTTTTCCAGAAAACAAGTAGACCTTTTTTTTTTTTTTTTTGGTTGTCAAAGTTAAAAAAGGTAAAAAAAAGGTTTAATGTAATAAATTCAAATGTTTTATTGGTCATTTTTTTTCATTTTTCTGTCATTCTTTTACTATTTTTAGGTCATAAATGCATTTTTTATTTGTCATTTATTAACAAATTATAGGTCATTAAATGCATTGCCCTACTGATAACACATAATGTTAATTTCCACAATATTTTCATAAAGTTGAATTTAATATGAGTAAAAGTTAAAAAATAGATTCGGTTTTGAAAACACCTATGAGTAAACAAACCATTGTTGTTTATTAATAATTCAATGCGCAGATTAAATTTTCTTTGCATTAAAAAATATCACTGCGTCCGGCAGACTGCTGGCAAATGAATTTTCTCACTTTATTTCATTAGTGAGTTTTTATTGTTTATTTTTGCTTTTGAGGCAACACAGCAATTCCGACGATTAACCAGTTTAAATTTGACATTTAGTAGCTCAAAGGCTTCGAGAATTCAGCCGCTTCATTAAAAGTTAAACACACGAAAAATATTTAATATTTAATCTACTTGAAATTACTTTCAAAATCTATTTTATTGTAATATTCTATTCTCAACTATCGATACTATCTGACAACACAACTGTAAATATCTAATATTTACATAGTTCAATTTACTATGAGTAATAGTAAAGAAATAGATTCGGTTTTGAAAGTTATCTACGATCCGAATATTCTGTTAGGCCTATTTTTCTTTCTGATATTGGCCCTCGGATTGATAAATATTTTATCAAAACAGTAAAAATATTTTAAACCGAAATAAATGCAATTCTTCTTACCTGAATTTCGGATACTTCATTCTACTGAATCAAATATTTGGAAAAAAGATGACGAGAAAAATTTAAACATTCACGATACATGGAAAGATACAAGCTCAAATAACATCAGCAAATGTCATGTCGTAGTTAATAAATATCAAGAGTCCTCAAAACACTTGTGCAGATGGTAGTGGTGAATATACTGAAAAAAACTATTTCATAAAAAGGCAATTTTAAAAACCATTGTGATAGGTAAGGGAAAAGTGGGTGATGAAATACTCTCCAAGCTTTATGCGTGTATTTCTCCAAGATTTATATTATCTCAGTATACAGTCACGTAGGTGTCTTTAAAATTGTCGTATATGTCCGAATTGTTTCTTTTGTTTCAATACTCCATATTTTACGAATTTCGACCAGGTGAAATTTTCATGCGGGCCACTGTGAAATTTGTACTGTGGCAAAAAGACATAAGGATTGTGAGTCATGACTATGAGTCATTAGGATTACGTTCACTTTCGTTTAACAACGAAACTGTTTTCGTGTCTTTTGTTGTGCTTTTTCGATAGCCAAGCTGTCTTTTTCATTTTTTAAGTGACTGTTGAGTTATTGAAGTATCATCGTTGTTGTGAATGCCAGGTTGCTGGAAGAAGCTTGTAGTTAATTAGTTAATTCTTTTAATAATTCAGTCAGAAGTTAACTAACCAGACTGAACGTGGGTATCGTTTTGAAATGATTTACGGGAATTTGGGGAGAGTTGCCCCACTTTTCCAAGAACCGATCTAATTTTTTTTTAAATAACTTCAAAACAATTATAAATATTTTTGGTGTAAAATAAAACTATCAATGAGAAAAATTGAAATTTTTATGTCATTCTCTGGCGTCTCTCCCAAATTTTACAAGTTAGATATGCAACAAATTTTGGGAAATGTACCACATGTTTAGGAAGAGATGACACACATTAATAATATATAATATTATTTTTCTGTATATAAGACTTGTTGTTTTGAGAATTATATCTTGTCGCCGATGATGACCTAACGTAAAGAGATAAATTGAGATTGGGATATGCTATCTCCTTCTGATCGGTGGCTGTTGCATGAAGAGATGGGAAAGTGAGCTATTTGGAACTGTTTACCATGCTCCTATTTGCTTTCATTTGCTTTAAGCTAGGCGAACACGTACCAATCTGGGACAATATTGGTGGACAATATTGGTACTTTTGATTGGTACCATCCGTTTTCAGCAATAAAAAGGAACAATATTGCCCAATATTGCCCATTGGCGATTGTCGGAAAAAAGGTACCAACTTCAGTTGGCGAGAAAGATTGCTGCTTAGCGAGCGAATCACATGAACGGATGAAATCACGTGACAATACTGACGTCGAAGGAGGCGGGACCTTGAACATCGGAAATTCAGTCACTCACGCCGGCCATTTTCTTTGAGAAACAAGGCTGAAAATCAGCAAAATGGATCGGCCCAACACAGATAATTCCAACAACAACATTTTGGAAATTTGATAATGAAAGAGTCTTCATTGATTTCTACAGAGGGACGGAATTTAATACTATAGCAATTCTGAACGGAAACACGCTCTCTCTAGCTCTCCCTGGTGAGCAACGCCGTAACTAGACCAATACTCGTCAAACGAAAACCTGTGTGTTCGCGGACAGTGCCAACCGCCAATACCAATCATGACCAATATTGTCCACCAATATTGTCCCAGATTGGTACGTGTTCGCCTAGCCTTAGGAATCATGACATCTAGAGAACAGAACCGTGTAAGCCTTATTAAACCTGATAACTAGGAATTTTGTTAATCAGTTGTTATATATAAGTTTAAGAGCTTTTTCCAGACTGAAAAAGCCTGGATATGGTTAAAGCTTAAATATGGTTAAGCAATTTTTTTCCGTTGTGAAAGAGAACATGTTTATTTAAAAGTTTCTATTATTTAACTTCTATTATTTAACTTCCGTAATATTTAAAAATATTTAAGATGAACTTATGCCAGTATAAGTTTGCCTCTTAGTTTTTCCTTTCCCTTTTAATTCAAGAGTTTTGAATTATTCCTGTTAACGAACCATTCTATGTTAAGTCAACTTATTAAAATCCATTATTTAGTTATTTATTTTCGGAGGCTTTTCCTTATTGGAAATTAATGTAAAGGAATAAATAAATAAATAAAAGAAGTTATAATAAGTTGTAATATTTTTTTATTTTTAATGTAAAGGAAATTAGAAATTATTTTTTTTTTGTGTTTAAGAAACATTTTCTAGAGTTTCAACCTCTTGATAATTTATTTATTTCCCTTCGATTTATCTGGGCTGATCAATGGATTCGAGCCATCAATTCAACGTAGGATAGGGATGGCGTCATGAAGGGTTACCAGACATTCTTCATCATTAAAGACCGGCTAAAGAGTGAACGTATTGTGGACTGAATACAGTGCTTTTCAACAGTACTCATTCACATTGGACTATAGCCATAACCGTATGATACTAGAGAACTGGAACCTAAAGGGAGATTCGAATTTCAAGATGACATCCGACTTAATCATCGATTTAAGTTATGTAAACGTTTTGTCTAATTTAATCTTCAGAAATTAAGCTAAAATTAAAATTTTATGGAATTTTGTTTTAAGCTATATGTAAATTAACAGTAGTAATAATATTATTGTTTATTCGCGAGTATGTATACTTCGCGAGCAATATTTATTTTCTCCTGAATTTAGTATATCTTGTTACGATAATGAATCTTATAAGCGGATTCATTATCGTAATTCTTTACATTATTTTCATAAGGTTAAAGTTTCATATTTTAAAGCGTTTAATTAATTTATGAAATAAAATAATTATTTTATTATGTTTCATTATAAATTATTATATTTTCATTATATTTTCATTATAAATTAATTCATTATGTTTTATAACTCATGTCGCTGAAAATGACAGTTGGTACGGTGTGGCCGGGAAGTTCCCGTATCCCCTATTAAGTAGTAATAAATGTCAATATTTAGTAAAGGCGAAACTTATTTTACACATGTTACAAACATGGTTAATCCCACAGCTTGAAGACGCTGGTATCATGGAACGCATATGGCTACATTGGAGCGCGTATGGCCTGCTCACTTTGCTCTTCTTGTGCAAAGGGTTTCTTCATGAACATTTTCCATGGCGCTGGATTGGTCGCGGTACTCCAGCATCGCGAGCTCCATTGAAATGGCCACCACGAAGTCCTGACCTCAAGTCGCCTGAGAATTCATTGTTGGGAATCATCAAGGCCTACGTGTCTGAACGTCGCTATGCTACAAATGAAAAATTGCGCAATACAGTTGAGGAGGCATTTCGAACCATCACACCGGACATGCTCCAGAAAATGCCAAGAAGGACGTGGCAGCGTATGAACTTATATGTACAGCATGATGGCGAACACGTAGAAACATTGGACACTTAATGTGTAAATATTTTCTTTAAATTTGACTGGATAATCTGGGACGGACATTTCGAGCTTGTTGAGCTCTTCTAGCCAGAGTTACTCGGCCAGTGCAAGACTCAAAATGCAAACGAGGGGAAGAGTAAGTCATTCAAGATGGACAGAATGACCCCTCAACAACTAAAAACTCTCGAATGCCATATTCTTCGCCTCGTTCGCCTTTTGAGTCTTGCTCAACAAGCTCGAAACAGCCGTCCCAGAGTCTCAGCTCGACTCAAAAGGCATTCTTATTTCAATTTTGAATTGATTGCTTTCCCTTTTACCCTCTAATTGGGGTTTGTTATTTTTTTTTCTTTTCTTTTTTTTTTTTGGTCAAATACCTTTTGTGGCAACAAAAGGCTGCCCAAGGTTTTGAATTCCTGATTTTGTTCTGGTTTTTTATTTCCTTGATTTTAGTTCTTGAGGGGTCATTCTTTTCATCTCGAAGTCCTTAACGATAATAAACATTAAATCATTTCAACTTAGGAATTACGCCCATTTTGAGAAAACTTGACTTCATCATTTATTGTAACAAAGGAATAACTTAAGAAAAATTAGGCAATGTTTAGAAGAAGAGATTTGGAGAGGAACTACAGTAGCTTGCTAATGTGACATCTTCTAGATCAGAGTGCATAACCTTAGGAAGTCTGAGGGAAAATCTATGTTCCTAAAATCTTTTAATTCTCTGTCTGTCTGTCCGGCGCAATTTCCTGAGGCAATGGAAAATAGAAATAATAATTTTCCGCAACGGGAATAGAAGCTGCGACCTTCTGATCCGATGTCAAACGTGTTATCCGTTAGGCCACGGGGACTACAACTCACTTTATATTGTTTTTGACTTATGTGTCCTTCTTCTTCCCCCCATCAATAATGAATGTATTCAACTTTTTTTTTGAATCTCAAGATTGTTTATTTATTTCTGATCCGTTTATTTATTTATAATTCGAAAATGACAATTAGAACTAGGCTATAATTATTTCTGAAACGTTGCAATATTTTAAATATAATATTCTTACTTAAAAAAATTATATGTGATTTAGATAAACAAGCGCATGTACACGGTGGATGTTGGAATAAAAAAAAATAGTCAAGAAAGAAAGAAGCACTATTTTTATTATGTAGAATACTGAAAAATCACTATTTATAACTCAAAAATCATCACGATTTGTAACTCAAAAACCATCACTATTTGTAACTCAAAAGCCACTGAAAGTATCAAATTGGAATAAGAAAAAAAAGTCAAGAATGAAAGAAGCACTATTTCTATTAGGTAGATTACTGAAAAGTCACTATTTGTAACTCAAAAACCACTGAAAAGTATCAATTACTTTTCAGTGGTTTTTGAGTTATAAATAGTGACTTTAACAGTAATCTACCTAATAGAAATAGTGCTTCTTTCATTCTTGACTTTTTTTTGTTATTCCAATTGGAATAAAAAAAAGAGAGTCAAGAAAGAAAGAAGCACTATTTTATTACGTAGAATACTGAAAAATCATTATTTTTAACTCAAAAATTAAGATTATTGGTAATTCAAAAATTATGATTATTGGTAATTCAAAAACATCACCATTTGTAACTCAAAAACCACTGAAAGTATCCACTAATAAAAAAAAAGGCAAGAATGAAAGAAGCACTATTTCTTTTAGATAGATTACTGAAAAATCACTATTTGTAACTCAAAAACCTGGAATCACGTCAAAGTCAAGAAACTCACGACAAATATGCATCTCTCAATCAAGATGACCAGAATCAAAGAAATTTTGCTGAATATTTGCTTAGAATCGTAAATAATCGAGAACTACATAAAGAAGGAATGATAACATTGCATGATAACGTTCGCCGAGAAATAGAACAATTCAAATATCTGAAATCAATGAATAGATAATTCTCACTCCGAAGAACGAGTGTCGATAACATCAATCGAATGAAAGTCAAAGAATAAGGAGACACTAGAGATAAGTGCAGATAAAATTTATACTTCTGATAATCCACAACACGAACATCTCTATTCGCCTGAGTATCTGAACACATTGAATCGCAGCGGTATTCCTCCACATCGTTTGTCATTGAAGATTGGATCTCCAATAATGTTGTTGCGAAACATCAATCCCAAGTTTGGACTCTGCAAAGGAACTCAACTTAAGTGCCGTTCATTCGATAATGATCTCATAGAAGCCGAGATTACAACAGGAACTCATAAGGGAGACTTTGTTTTAATCCAAAGGATGTCTATGCAACCAAGCGATAATCTACTTCCATTCACTTTCACAAGAAGGCAATTTCTGATCAGACCTTTTATGCGATGTCTATCAATAAACCTCAAGGACAGACTCTAAATAAAGTTGCCATCTATTTGGAAAACGATGTCTTCACTCACGGACAACTGTATGTCTAGAATCACAAGTCATCAGAATTTGGTTATCTTCACTCGAAAGAATAGTCACAATCAATTCGTCGCCAAGAATATCGTATACAAGCTCTGATCTTCATATATTATCTATATCAACCAACATCCATCTCAACATATCTCTTCTTCAAACATCTATGTCGAACAATCTGTACACGGGGGATGGCCTAGTATTTTTATAAAAATTCTGATAAAGGACCGCACCATCCCATCCTCCAACCCTTACTATATCTTACTAATTAATGATTTGATAATGTCATTTATAATAATAATTATTAATAATACATGTAATTTACATAAATATCGTACTAATTAATGATTTGACAGTGCCATTTATAATAATAATTAATAATAAGTGTAACATTCAGGAACTTCAAATTATCAAATAATGCGCTAGTTGTGTTTCATACCAACATTCCAATAATAAAGTCTGGGACAGTTTCTATTGCAAGTTATTACATGTTTCAATGTATTTGTTGGCAGTAATGTAAAGACTTAAATTTAATTGTTACAAATTTGTAACATTTTTCCACATCTGGAACTTGTTGATTTCATTTTGACTTTAATAATAGAAGAACCT
The DNA here is from genome assembly GCA_023159025.1 of Thereuonema tuberculata. Taxonomy (NCBI): domain Eukaryota; kingdom Metazoa; phylum Arthropoda; class Chilopoda; order Scutigeromorpha; family Scutigeridae; genus Thereuonema; species Thereuonema tuberculata. Next base: position 35,640,901 of record JAFIDM010000001.1, read on the forward strand.
CGACAGATCGCTAACAAATGTTGTGAAACACCGTTAACCGCAGCGGATACATTCATTGTGCTCGTAAAAAGTAAAAAATTCTTAAAACATGCCATTTTTATTTCCTATTGAAATTCTTCCTTGTAACTAGATTTAAGGTTTTTTTTTAAATTTATTTAAATTTATAAAAAGCTGTAGAAAACACTTTTTTCTTGTAGTTTATTGAAAAATATTCTTTATTGTTTTACTTGAATTTCTTTCGTGGTATTTATTTTTACTGAAATTATAATGATTTTTTTAATTGTGTAGTTTCAATGCAGAAATACTTAGACTTAATAAAAAAAATTCGATTGTAAATGATTCGGTGGAATCATTATTATTTTTTTTTAATATTTTTTTTTTAATTGGAATTTTGGCTTTTTTAATATTTAGTAATCGAACCTATATGAAGCGTATTAGTAAGGAAATTTTCATTTCTTATAAATCATTTTTAGCCACCCATTTGGGGGCTATTGTACTAGTGACTGTAATACTGGGTAGCTATTGCGTTTGTCCTGTCCGTCCATCCGTGTCTGTCCTTCCCTAACAACTCCCGAACGGAAAGTCGGATCAACAAATACACTTAATATCGTGTTCAGAGACACCGAAGAATAAAGTATTTTCAGGGGCGAACGACCCCCCCCCCCCCATGTTCGAGATATTTGGCAGTGTTTTCATTGGATTTCCGCTATTAGCTTAAATATTAGAAATGCATTCATCTCATTTGAGTTGTCAGCTACAACTTGATGCTTAAGGTCTCGCACACATAAGCTGGAGGTTATCGGTTAGAATCCGTATATCTACTGCTGTTTTTTCCTTTTAATCTTTTTTTTCTCAACGCGTTTTTTTTTTGTTATTTTCCTAACTTTTTTTTATTTTTCCCTACGTTAATGTACTTCCTTTTTTTTATTATTATTTTTAATTTTTTTATTATTATTATGTGTCGCCCTTAAATTTATGCTTTAGCACAAAATTATATTTACTTGTTATTTATTCTAATATCCAATTATTTAAACCGCAATCAATTAAGGAATCTCCTGCATTGTAATAAATTGTAAGACTTTTGCAGTCTTATAATTTATAACAATATAAAAGCTTTCTAATAATAAAGTAACGAAGGACAATATTTGTGATTAATTTTTTCGATTATTTTTCGTTTTAATTATTAAATGTTTTGCTAATTTAGTCTATCTTTTAAAGTTTTTAATTTCATGTAGAAAAATTTAAAAAAAAAAAAAAAGCTTAACAACGTTTTGATCAATTATATTTGCTATTTACAAAAGATGAATAAAATTCCATATAATGGAGAGTTATATAATTTTTCTTTGGATAGGAAAAATTAAATTCGGAGAAATGTATTCGGAGGATTCTCTTGGTATTGGTTGTTTAATTCAGATACAAAGGGGGGAAAATAGCGACAACAATATAGGAAAAAACATTACATTTTGTTCAAACAACACAGCTGGCAGTCTACATGTTGCGGACATGAGATGTGATGAATGAAAGGAAAAAAAGGGTTCGAAAATGACGAAAGGATTTTTCGACAAAACATAACTCAATCAATATGTAGATGTTTGAAATATTAGTTTGATTTAATATGATAGATTAAAGTAAAAAAGGTGACATATGTTGTTCGTTAAAATGTCTCATATACATCATTTAACATATATTTTTTAACTGTTAAAAATGTTAGATGCATTTGTTTCTATTTTTTACTTTGGGTGGTATTTATTTTTGGTATTTATTTTTAAATATCAAACATAGATTTTTTTTAAATTTTTCTAGCGCTTAGTTGTGTATTAGACGTTAATAATTTTCTTTTTTATCGACCCATTTGGTAGCTATTGTATTTGTTCTATCCGTCCGTGTCTTTCCACCCCTAACAACTCACGAACGGAAGGTCGGATCGACAAACGGATTTCATCATCATGTTCAGAGACCCAAACACTGCAGGAATGGGACACTTTCAGAGGCCTACATCCCTTCACGTTCGAGATACTTGGCGTTGTTGTCATTGTGCCCCCCACCCCACCCACCCACCTAAAAACTCCCAAAAGAAAGGTCGGATCGACAAACGGACTTCATCATCGTGTTCAGGGACCCAAACAATATAGGAATAGGATATTTTCAAGGCACCCCCCCCCCCCAGTGTTCGAGGTAGTTGGCATCGTTTTCATTGGATTTCCGCTATTAGCTTAAATGTTACAAATGCAACCCGTTGTTTCAGTTGTCAGCTATAGTTTGGTGGGTAAGGTCACGGGCTCACAGGCTGGAGGTGATCGGTTAGAATCGCTCACATCTCTGGGTACTACTGCCTCACCGCAAACTCTGCCACCTTTTTTTTCAATGGACTAAAACCATTGGAAGGCTTACCATTTAATCCGCTGCGCCATCTCTACATCTGTTCAAAGTATTCAATGGTATTTGTATCTCAGACCGAACATACAGGCTATTAAGTGGGCTATAACAGGGAAACTTCTATTTTTCATAAAACATTTTATTTTAGAAATCACGCGAATTCGGAAATCAATTAGAGCAGTGGTCGGCAACCTTTTGTTGTAAAAGGGCCAAATATGTTATGTGGGGATTACTGCGGGCCGCACTTGGGCCAAAAAATTTAACAACCAAAAAAAAAAAAGGAAAATCTTACTTTATCAACCAAAAAAAAAATTCCAACACGCCCCATGGGCCGCACCAAAACGCTTCATGGGCCGCGGGTTGCCGACCGCTGAATTAGAGGATTGTTTAATTAGGATTTTAGTTTCAATTTCTTCCTTTTATTAGGAATAGTAGCGAAAGGTCGATCCCAGAATTCCGTGCGAACAAAAGCCATATTATGAAAATTTGAACATTTCTTTTTTTTCTTAAGATTGGACATTTAAAAATCTAAGATTGGGCATTTATTTTATTTGAACAAAAGATAATTATAGGACAATGATTTGGACTTGAGATGTGAACGTTATTGTATTTCACTTTTTTGTTTATTATTTCACGTTTTAGAATTCTTGATTGTAATTTATTATTTTACTGTGTTGGTGTTGGGAAGGAAGGAGATATTCTCTCTTCCCATGAGGTTTAAAAAAAGGTTTGATAAAGTGGGCCGGTGAGGCCTACGAAATATCGTCCGTCGTTGTAAGGTTGGAGTTTTTAAAGAAGTTATTAAAGAAAGGACTAATACTATTTGTTAAATACGAGTATCACTTATTCGATTCTATTACTTGTGTATAGGAATTTTTGTCAGCTTCAAATGCTCATTTCTCGATAAGAACCATCACAGAAAAAATTTCACAATTAAAAGTAAGATCATCTTTTGTCTCTAAATATTCACGCCAAGTTTCAAGAGGATCCAACCAGCGCAGCGGTTCGAAAATTATTAGGGTATGAAACACACGCAATCATACAAACTGAGTGATTGAGGAGTCTCATTTTCCTAGGAAACCGTAGCCTAAAAAAAATGTATCTCAAAAAAAAAAAAAAAAAAAAAAAAGCAGAAATGAAATCTAATTTTTAAAGTTTTAATCTGTAACTTTTTTATTTCCAAACGACGAAAGTGGGTTTGACATTCTGACCCATGAGTTCATGATATTTTGATAAATTAGCTCCTTTTACAGAACCAGATCTTTTTAAAAACATCCTTATTTTAGTAAATAGAATGTCTATAGCATTAGTTTTACTGGAAACATAATTCTATAGTAAGTATAACAATTTAAATATTTATTTTCATTCCAATTATTTCATTTCATACAAAGAAAGAAAAATCAATAGAAATCATTTGAAGATAGAATTATTTACGCTGCCATTTCTCAAAGGTTCAAAGGTTGATCAACACACGAAAATACATCTCTTTTTAGATATAGATGTTTTAATTATTATTAGTAGTAGTTCTTCAAGTTTAATTTAAAATTCTAGAAAGATTGTTCTGGCTTATTAATCTGAAATATATTAACTTAAGAAAGAATAAAATTAACCTTGGTTTTCGTACAGTATTACAATTTTTTGTTAAATAAATTAAATATAAAATGTAATTTCTTTATATTAAATAAAATTAAATATAATTTTGTTATAGGTAACAGTGTTTTATTATCATTACGTTTGTTATTGGTAATATTGTTTTTATTTATTTTATTTCAAATCAAATATAATTTTTTTGTTGCTGTTATTGTTAAATACAATTTTTATTTATTTTACCATTTACATTAATGTTAAGTATATTAATATTTATAAATGGGATAGATCAAATTATAAAACTAAGAAAAGCGAAGTAATAATGCAGATTTGAACCTAACTAATGCTGATTTATAATGAAAAAAAATCATACATTTACGGATGACTTTTATATTATAGACTTTCTTATTAATGTGACTTAATTTTGCATTTAAAAAATAATTACCTGAATTACATTCAGTTTTAATTTTTTTTTATAAATCCTATAGGATTTGCCTGATAAATAGTTTGAAATACAACATGGTATAATAAAAAATTGAATTTATATCAAAATTATACCGGTTTATTTTTAAATTTTATTATCAAATTTTATTGAATTCTAGCTAATCTATGCAAGACAAATTATAATTTATTTTGTTGAACGATTCAAATATTTTTCAACATTTAATGGAAATAATAAATTTTGAGGTAGGCCTATTTTGTTGTAAAAATAAGATAAGTTAAAATAATAAAATTAAAATAATCAAAAAAAAAAAAAAAGCCTTAGATTTTATCTAAAAAAAAAAAATACAATAAAATAAATAAAATGTTAAGTTATGTGAAAAATCTACTGAATTTCAGTTCATATATCATAATTTAAACATGATGAATATTGCAAAAAAAAGTCCTAAAAAATGTATCAAGCAAAAATATAATACTTTCGCTTAAAAGTATCTTAAGCTTTAAATACAAAAAAAAAAAAAAGTTTTCCTAAAATATAGAATTTTTAATAACGAATTCAACTGCCTAGGCTTCAGCGTTCGGCGATGTATTTTAAAGTATTTACGCGGTGTCTTTAAAAGTATTTGAATAAGATGTCACCTCTGAAGTAATGATCAGGGACTGACAAGTTAAACGATTTCGTGATTAACGAGGTCGAGCGAGAGTATGATGTGTCTGCTTTTCGTCCAATTAGAAACAACTGCGTCTGAAAACAAATACGAAAAAAACTGTTCTTCTTCAAAGTCCGTTAGGTTTTTCTATAGTCAGTTTTTATTTGTCCTAATTGTTCGTTATTACTTAAAATGATGTGTTAGTTTAAAGCAGAGGTTCTCAATCTTTTTACAGATGCGTACCAAAATCAAAATTATAAAATTTCAGTATCCCATCCATTAGTATAAAGCACTTTGGAACCTTTAGATACGGACATTTTTTATAATTTCGTAGATCATTTTGATTAAATGATCATCAATCAATCCGTACCACTACGTTTTCTTTCAGGTACCATCTGTGGTACACATACCATCAGATGAAAAATCTTCGTTCATTTCATCTCTAAATATAAAATAATGCTATAAATTTTAATTGCTCTAAAATAAAGTTCTACTATTATATAGAACATTAATGTAATTAAAATGATCAATTTTTTTTCTTTGTCTCTTGTTTTCCTTAAGGAAATGAGCTGCAAAATTCAGTTCACTTTATTTCTGATTTCAATTACATTCGTTTCTAAGCCGACTGTAGACGCAAACATTGGTAAGTAAAAGTTAAATTCACTCTGGTTAATAAACCTTTGCGTAACGTTATTATAGTTTCATAAATTTATGCTTGTATCCAGCATGTTGTATCTTAAAACTATCTTTAATTATATTTTCTCTATCCCTTTTTTTTAATTCTTTTTATTATAAGTAAATAGTTCTTTCATACACTTAAAGAATAGTAATTATCATTAAGATATCTAGGAAGTAGAAGTTATTCATTTGTTATTTACTTTATGTATTAACTTCAAAAAGACATTTAATCTAACTTTTTTTTAAGAGTATATTCCAATATTTATTATTCAAGTGATAATTTGTGATACAATTTATAACAAATTTCAGAAATTCCACTGTCAACGTCAATGCACTTTCCAACTCGTGTGTTCCTCATCTGAGTGTAATTTGACGTTTCTTTATACTGGCCCTAACATACTGTGCTCTCAAATAGCCTACCTCGAAAACCATTCGGAATATGACACATATTCAACACCTGACACCTGACCTCCCAAAATATTGAATTTTCCTCCTGGGACAGCCAATATATAAATATCTAAAGATACATACAGACTTTAAGCTTACGTGGTCCTTGGAGTCGCGGGAGTAAGGCTACCTGAATTTTATGATCAACGGAATTATGTTGAGATCGGGTGATCACCCCAACGTCCCGTCCACCTTTATCTCTAAGGATAGCAACCTTGTACCCAGTTACAGAGTGAACTCTTAGAATCTGTTTGGAGAAGAATTCAACGAGGAAAGATCCGTGACTTCCGCCGGGAATCGAACTTGTTACCTGACTCAACTCTCTCTCTCTCTATGTATATACAGTATATGTGTGGTTCTTTTTTTTTGTTTTTAGCTTTTATCATTTAAAAGTGTCTGGAAGTCCGTATGTTATGTGAATATTCTGACTTATTAATATTGTTATTTTTTTTCTAATTTTAGTAGGTTGTATTATTCCTCCTCCACTGCCAGGAATTAAAGTAACAGTCTCTAAATGGATCTCAAGAAGAATGTTGACTGTCTCTAATTCCTCAACTATTTCTTATGAATGTCAGGATGGGTTTGAACGAACTTTTGGAGACACTGAAGGGATTTGTATCAATAATAGAATAAAAACATTCAATTCAACAGCAGATTTCAAGCCTTTGGTTTGCAGTAAGTAATTAACATAAAACAAACATAAAAACACGTACTCATTACTACGATATTTCGAAGGCTCTGAATATTGTGTCGCTGTTCATCAAAACACATCTCCAAACTGCCGTTAATGAATTATTTTAAACATAACAAATACTTACATTATGATATTAGAATATACATTTCACTGTTATTATTATTATTGTCATTACAACAATGATACAATATATTTACAAAGATAAAGGTATGAAAAGCGGAGATGGACAATTAGATTTTTTAAAGAGCTTATGAAACAGAAAGAGAAAAGGTTTATGTAATGTAGCATTTCTGATATGGTTACAGTAAGAAGAATAATAGGTTTTATGTGTATTATTATTGTTTCATATAATTTAATATAATCCAGATACAGTCCGTTTATGAATGGCAGAGCTACCACTTCAGGACGATTTTACTCCGCAGTGGGGTGATACGCTGAGATGGATGCTTTCCTAAGAAATTCTTTTGGACATTTTCGCTTTTAAGAAAAAAATAACGAGGAGCATTTTTGCAGTAGTATTTATTCTTTCCATAATTCTTTCCCGAAAAGCGCAAATAGAACGCAGCTACTAGTAAACTAACACTGATAAAAAGTGAACATCTCATCTTCCTCGCCCCTATTTGGAAGAAATCGAAGGAGACCTGACGCATGCGCAAAAGCGCTGAAGGCTCTCGTAAACGAAAACGGACTGTACATGTTTCGGATGTTCTTTACATCCAGTTTCAAATCTGGCGAACACAAATTTAAATCTCAATATAATAAACAATTAATAGATAGCATAGATTTCCAATAAAGTTAAAAGCATGCACGTTTTAAAATAATTCAACATTCAATAAAACTGTAATATCTGGAATCTCATGTTTTCTGTTAATTTACAAAACTTCCCTTTATTAACAATGCGTCCTTTATTTTCAATCTGTAATAATTAACGTTAAACTTTTGCAAAAAATCTTAACTTCTTTCAAATTACATAAGAGTAGGATTCTGCGTTAAATGATCTTGCATTGCCATCAATTTATGCTGTTTCATCCTTTTAATCAACGACATACGACACCAATCGAATGTAATTTGGGAATCTATCTTTTGTGTGTGATAAATTATTTAGTAATTTATTCTTTGGTATCCACACTATTTTGAAACCAAATTTTTTTAACAATTTAAATATATTATCAGTTTATCACCCTAATAATGTAGAATTATACTCTTTTCTTGGATCTGATAACATATTTAAATTGATAAAAAAAAAAATTTGATTTCAATTTTTACAAACATGAGTGTATTTGTTTTGTTTAAAATAATTCATTAACGGTAGTTTGGAGACATATTTTACCTGAATAGTGGGAAAATAAAGGGCCTGCGAAATATCATATGAAATATCATGAAATAAAGAGACTGCCAAATTTTAACATAAAGCGACATTAACTTATAAATCTTGCATCAAAATTGGATTAAACTACAACTATATGATTGCAGCAAAGTAGATCAACTTCGTGTATTTTTGAAAAACTTGTGATTGATCTCTGCAAATAAATAAACTGATAAGACATTTAAGAAAGAAATTAAGCAAGAAAGAAATTAGACATGATTTAAGAAGTTATAAAGAAATCATTCGTAATAAATGATAAATGAAATTTTTGATACCTTCATTTGAACTAGTCATAAAATTCAGTCGAGTGGTAACAGCTTACATAGATCAAACCTTACATTTTAATAAGGCCTTTGATAATAAATAAATAAATCAGGAAAACGACAAAGTTGCGTTTCTCTTTTAAGGATATTTTGTATGTAATTGTTTTTAATTTAAAAATTATTTTTTTCTGTTATCCTAATAGGAAAACAATGCAAAGTTCCACCATTTCCAAATGGCCAGTTTCGCAGAGTAGGTAATCTGATCCAATTTGATTGCGACGAAGGTTATTTTTTACGTGGAAGTCCTGTAATTCGTTGCAGTCTAAATAAAAAGGGGAAGCTGATTCTTGAAAGCTGTCCACCCATCTGTGAATGTAAGTATTTCAATAACATTTTCTTAAAAAAAAATAGAAAATTGTCTCTTCATTAATATTGGGTTGCCAAAAAGTTCTTTTTTTTTCGTACGTTGGCTCTAGTAGCGCTTAGATGCCTTTAACGTCATTTGACACCATTTTGTTAGATTGTATTGTGACAGCTGTCATATCACCTTGTATTTAAAATATAAACTGATCAAAATTGGTCGCCAATTTAATATTGAAGATGTAAGAAAATAAGCACGCAAGACCGCATGTTTCTTTATGACCAGGCAAAAACTGTTAAAGCTTGGAAGTTCTGATTCATCCGCCCTATTCACCAGACATTGCACCTTCTGATTTCCATTTATTCCGGTTTTAACAAAATTTTCTGAATGGAAAAAAATTCAATTCCTGGAAGACTGCAAAAGACATCTGGAATAGTAATTTGCTCAAAAGATAAAAAAAGTTTTGGGAAGATGGAATTACGAAAGTTACCTGAAAGATGGCAGAAGGCCGTGGTAAAAACCGCTGAACTTTTTATCCAACCCAATACAATAACTGAACAAATAAGAATCAGAATGCGATTGCTTCTGATTACATGTATAGGTAATGTAAAGCACTTCAAGAATCATTTCCAAATTACCAAAATCCCAAGGTATCTTCATTTTTCTCGATCCAGAAAGAATTTTTCTATTTTTAAAAAAAATCATTTGCCAAACTAAAAATCATTTATGTAACAAAACGTCCTTTTCAGAAACTTTAAAATTGTAATAATTTGGTTTAACTTATCTTCATTACAATATAAAAATTTGATTGAAAAATAAGAAAAATTATGTGTTTGTAATTTATTATGGGTCAAACTTTCAATTTATGTTTATATTAAAAATTAAGGTCTAACATACAATTTAAAATATTAAAAAACGTTTAATACATTTTAATATTCTAAATTGTGTTTGGCCTTAATTTTTAATATAAACATAATAATTTTAGCACATATTAAAAGTTAACAATCTTAAGTTTATTGTTCAAATTTAATTTAATTTAATTTAATGCACAATCACGATAAATAGATAATTTAATTCTGATATAGCATAATAGAAAGTTTAATCGCAACCTGATAGTTTGCAGATTGTATTATTATTTTTATTTATTTATTCTTAATGTTGTAAATATTAAATTCACCATCAACAGGTGCTTACACAAGAAATATTACAGTAAATGTATATAATGTAGAAATAAAATTACACAAAATAATCCACCAGTTTGCCAGAGTACAAACACTAATTATAGGCTTAAGCATTAATGTATAAAGATTCATCATAATATATTTGAAGTAAAATCTGACCAAAAATATTCTAAATTACTGTGTGAATATCAAAAAATATATATTTCTTAAGTAAATGATTAATAAATATTACTTCAATATTTTTTTATTAGCGTTAAATGTAAGTAAATATCTACATTACATTATATTTAAGTAATTATTTACGTAATTCGTTTATTTTTAGATATTTGTTTCGAAATTAAATTTTGTTTTCATTAAGAAAGCATATAATAAGCTTACGAAATGTTCTCTACAGACTAAAATGTGTATTTTTAAAAATTAAATCCGTTGTTATTTCAGATCCCTTCTGTGAAGATCCAGGATATTCTTTGAACAGCCTTAGGAATGGATCCTGTTGTCGTGTAGGAGATTTCCTTCACTATGACTGTGTTGAAGGATTTGAGTTAGAAGATAAAGATGTCTCGAAAACTGAAATTATTTGCTTAGAAACTGAAGAATGGAATGGTCGACCACCAAAATGCAAACGTACATAGTAATTTCTCAGTTTAGAGCTAGATTTGTCATAAGCAAACAGCTACCATTTCATATTAAATCAACAAACTAAAAACAGAAACGGTTTATCATTTTTGATTTTGATAAAATGTATTGTGATAATTATACAGCTTATTCATAGCATTGATCATATATTGATTTGGCATCGCATTATGCAGTATATTTTAACAAATAAGTTTCATTTATAAATTTGGTTCCTAACGAATATATATAAACAAACCTAGTGATCATCTTAATTTCATGCAACCTAAATTTTTTTTTTAATTTGCCAACGATATTGTAATATCATGAATGAAGCTTATTTTTATGCACTAACATAATAACAATAATAGCAAATGGGCTATTATTATTCACTAAGCTGAATCTGAAATTTGGTGTGCATCGTAGCATTCATGCATAATTCTTAACATTACCACTGTGACTTTTTCATTTTGTGATTGTTAAAACTAACTGCCTAGCCGAGAAATACCATATTTACTATACGAACAGTGGTATATAGACTATCATCTTCATTGACAATTTATTTTTTAATAACCGTTTTCCCAATCTTCTATCTCAAATGGTTTATTTTTATTGTCTACGAACATAAGTAATCTACAATTGAGGGTTTTAAGCCTTACTAGCCTGACCCTCAAAAAGCAAATTATTGGGGAAATGGTTTGAAAGATGGTTTAATAGTGTACAAAAAAACAACAACATACACTTTCTGCTGTAATTTATATAGCTAATTGTCTTTACTACATAAATTACAGCAGCAAAGTGTATATTGTTTTTTGTACATGACCACCAAGTCTTTGGAACTATTTCCCCATTTTTTGAGCTTAGACTAGTGTGGCTTAAAACCCTTCAATTACTAGTTTCTGTAGATTACAAATTAATATGAACACTAATGCTGTTCAATTCGAGAATGGTAATGTATAGTTTTTGACTTATTTTGTTTTTTTCACAATAATACTATCATATCTTTTCATTATCTAATGCTTTCATTTGCTTTTTTTGAATGATTACTATTCTTTCCTTATCGCGAGAGCTACGTAATATAATGTTAATCTATTATTGCATAGTTAAACTGAGTGTTAAGTTATAAAGGAATGCAGAAAATTAAATGCATACTTGCATTAAAAAGACTTTAGAAAATGTTACTAAAGCAAAACTCAAACTGATGGAGAACGAAAGATTTTAAATTTTTTTTGATAGTTATATTTGATAATTAAAATACGCAAGTAAAATATAGGTTTTTTTTATTGTAAGATTTAAGAAGCAAATATTAATGTGCGTAACATTGTTATTAATGCATATATTGAAAAGAAATAGCATGAGAATATTTAACTAAGTAATTTCTCATACAATATATCAGTTACAGCGTTCCTTGAGCTTTACTTGAGCACTCAGCAGAAACTCATTAAATGGGAAGAATTTCTCAGTAAATACTGCATTTTTGGGGCTTTTTTTTATATACAATTTATGAAAAACAATATTTTCTAACTAGCTTTCAAACAATTATAATTACTGTAAATTTACTAAATTCCGAATTCCGTTTAAGGGGATACCCAGGAAAAACCGAGAAAAATTACGAATTTTTCATTTCATAAAGTTGCTGATAAAATCTTTACGTATATATAAAAGTCAAAGTTTATACTTTTATATGTTCTCTATACAATTTTACAACGTTTGATTGATGGCAACCAAATTTTGCATTGATCTACTACTCTCTACTACCATGCGGAAAATATAGGCTACCTTGGAACCCGGTTAACCACCACTGAAGGGGGTGAAAAGGGGTGAAATTTCTGAAATAGCCCACATAATGGACCTGGTGGCGAGAAGGGAACTACACAAATTCTTTTCTGCAACAATTGGGAAGGTTTGATGTGATAGGGTTGTGGAGAAGGAGAGAACCAGAACTCCCCACTCCCTCGCAGGGCAACGCCGGATACTTTAAGCTAATAAATAAGTTTCGAATTTACTTTAAACATTAAGATGAAAAAAAAAATTACAATAAAAACAAAAAAATATTTATGAAATAACATTTTACTAAATTAAGTAACTGAAAAAATGTTTACTACGCATACTTCAATGCAGTAGAACCTCATTATAACGGACTAATAGGGGCTGAAGGTTGTCCGTTTTAATGAAAGTCCAGTTTATAACAAATAATTCATACAGGTGTGTAATGCAACAGGGTGTACATCAATGAAAGTACAATAGTTAGCTATAAAAAGTGTTTATTATATATTAAATAAAAAACAGCCTTCAACATAGTAGTTTGAATTGAAAAAGATGTGTACGTATATACTGCATTAATTTTTAGAACAACAAGGTCCTGGTTCATGTTGATTGCTTACATTCATTGGTTTAAAAAATTATTTATTTTCTGCTGGGTTTGTTTGCTGCTTATTTCTTCAGTTAATAACTGACGGAGGTGCCGTAAGTGTTCATAATAGGCAAACACATTTTCATTTGCCGATTGTTCAACATACTGAATAACAAAATTTAAATGGTATTTCACTTCGCTCACCTTAATTGTAGACTGCCAATTTTTTTTTAAAACTGTCCGTTATAACAGGGTCCGTTATAATGAGGTTCTACTGTATTTCAACTTTTCCAACAAAAGTTTTCATCACGAATTACGTAAAAGAGAATGATTAGATCACTCTTCTTCTACTTAAAAACAGAAACTTAAATGATCTAATAATCTCTTCTCTTTTATGTAATTCCTGATGAAAACTTTTGTTGAAAAGTTGAAATATTGAAGTAAGTCTGCATAGTAAATATTTTTTCAGTTACTTAATTTTGTAATATTAAATTTCCTTTGAAGAATTATAAATTTTACTAATTTTATTTGGGAATTAAGATGAAGTTACATTGCATCTAAGAAGATTTAATTCTGTATTTAGTAGGTTCATATTCGCTTTAAATGAAAAACGTCCCATACACCAAAATAACTTTCACTGGAAAAAATTTATGAGGAATCACTATAAGTATAATAATTGATAATTTTGAAAATAATGTTTTTGAAGATACTTAATGCGAATAAAAAAAATTGTAAAAATCATTATTTTTTTATTATAGCTAAAGATACTTCTACCTGCAAATTACCAAATTTAGAAGAAAGTCATCTGGTCATTGTTTCTAAAACTGTTTCATTTCAAAACTACAGTTTGGACGTCTATCTCTCCGGATCTCACATTGAACTGGCTTGTGAAGAAGGATATGAAAATTACCGAGATGAAATGCAAATAGGCTGCTTTAACGGAGAATGGGATAAAGACTTTCCAATTTGCCATTGTAAGTTATCTATTTTCCTATCACTGTGTATAATTCTAGAGGGTATGTAATTCACTTTACTAAATGAAAGTCAACATAGCTATTGTATATACCTTGATATGACGTCCTGACTTTCCCATTTTCACGAGTCAAAGCTGGTCCCTTATGTGATCGGTTTATTTGAGATGACATAAATTATGCCACAATCAATCTTTCCGTTTGTTTATTGGTTATTTATTCATTAATCTTTAAGTAGTTGCTTGTCACTAATTATTTCAAACTGCAAAATCTTGAAACAAAATGCTCTCATCCACTTCTAAAACATTAATTCATTATATGCTAGAATATTAAAAATACACCTCTAATATCCGTTACTGATTCTTATCAAGGCTTTTCACTAGATGCTATTGTTTGGGAAAGATCCAAATCTTCAGTTACCAATAGAATTAATCTATCTTAGGCATAGCAGTGTCTGTTGATGAGTTGCTCTAATTTTAAATGCTGTTTTGTGTCTTGGAGACTTTGAACTAAGTCATGATAAAATTAACATCTCAAAAGCTAAATATTAAAATACAACAAGCTAAAGCTAAAACCCATACATCTCTTGTAATTTGCTGTAACAACCTGATCTGTTATGGCAGATTTTTTGTGGTGTAGGGCCTTTGCTTCAGTAAGGTTTTTTAAACCAACATCAAATTATTTACCATTTTTCATTTATTGTTTTTAATATTCTCAGCATTAGAGGAAACAAGCTGATTTCTTATCAACACTGAGCAACTTCCTATATTTGTAAAGACATTTGCTGTTTGATATAAATCAAATTTTGGTCAATTTTAAGTGATGTTGTTTTACTATTACAGTCAGGAAACCCTGCGCAAGACCAGTACAACCTGCACGAGGTAAAATAGAAGAATTTGATTCAACGGATTGGGAAGAATTTCCTATTGGCTTCGAAATTAACTTCGTTTGTGAGGAAGGATATGAAATTAAGGTATCTTAAATATTTACTTTTAAAATGTTCCCCGAATTATCTTAATTTTGCTTCGAATTTAATTGAATTTCCTTGACACTCTTACAGGATAGATATTCTTGGAGCATTTGCCTTGGAAATAATAGATGGTTGGGTGGAAACATTCCAAACTGTACAAGTTAGTAAGCAATGTATTTAGAAATTCAATGTTTTCAAAGTTACCAAAGTGGCTGGGTGCAATGAAACTGCAATTAATTTCTATCTTATTTTAATTTCAGTTGTGTCTTGTGGAGATCCTGGAATACCGGAAGATGGTAGTCGGGAAGGGAACTCTTTTGTCTTTGGTGATACTGTAACGTTTACTTGTAACAACAGATTTAAGTTGTTGGGATCTAAAGTAAGATATTGTCAACCTAATGGCCAATGGACTGGTGAACGACCATTTTGTGAAGGTATTTTCAATTTGGGATAAAATTAAATGAACTAATTTTAATAACAGTAATAATTAGCAATTCAACTAACTATTGTTAACCAATTTTGAAAAGATCCACCTAATAATCTAGCGATTACTTCGTATGTTTAACTTTCAGCCAACTTCATAATCTTAACAACAGATTCTAGCCCGCTTGAATTTCAAATTATTTTAGAAGTACTTTTAAATTAACTATCAAGCTAATTTAAAAATCAATATTTAAAAATCAAATAGAAATGACAAAATGCACATGAAGACATCTAAAGAAACATTTTTGAAAACATTTTGCACGGCATAGGCCTGTAAGGTATCTGTCATAAAAAAGTTTCTTAAAGGAGAATGGACAAACTCTGTGGGAATTTGCCCCACCCTATATAGTGATAAAATATATACCTATAGAACGATCTCCTTACATAGAAAATATGTTATTATTACGACTCGTCGCAATTATTAGTTCGTTCGGAGTTATATAGTCTAGATATGACGTTTGAGTCATTGATTGTGATGAGTGTGGGTGACAGGGAAGCCAACCACCTGCAGCCAAGCATCCCTCGACTGTTGGCTTCTGTGCCACCCACACTCATTACAATCAATGACTCAAACATAATATCTAGACGTATATAACTCCGAACGGATTAATAATTGAGACAAGTCGTAATGATAAAAAATGTTCTATTGATGGAGATCTTTCCTTATATATATATCTTATCGCTACACAGGGGTGAGACAGATCTGCCCATTCTCCTTATTCCTTCAGAAGCCTTTTCTTGCCTATTACACTATCATAAAAATTCAAAACTTTGTATAATGGACTAGAAATTGTTGATACTTTCTTCCGAGAGGCCTTTTGACTGCCATGAGATGTTTTATAAGGTGCAGAAGAATTTATAGTTTTAAAAGGAAGAATAGAATAATTACAGAAATCTATTTACTAAGTAATTTTTCCTTTACAATTCTCAAAACTTGGGATAGCCCTAATAAGGACTACATCTAAAATTCTGTTCTCTAAAATACAAAAAATAAAAATATATTTAAAAATTTAGCGTTTCTAAATTTAGGGCGCTCATTGAATTTTAAGAATCTTGAATTATTAAGAAAATACAAAGGTCTATTAGTTCTTATTTAAAACAATTTTTCACAGCCTATTCTAAATGCGGGATGCGTCATCTAAATTCAACAATTCACTCGCGAGTGCGCCGTGTCGTAGGAGGAAGGAAAGTGTATCAACCATGGCCCTGGATGGTTTCCTTACGATTGCGGGAATCCCCTTATTATGAGGTAAATATTAAAAATTCAAGTTTTGAGATTTATTTCTTAAAGGAACTAAACAGTAATAAAATGAAATTCATTTCAGCAACACAAATGTGGCGGAAGCATAATTGATAATCAATGGATCCTTGCAGCAGCCAGCTGTTTTAGCTTCAATGAAAAGTACTTACGAGTAGCCAATTGGAGAGCAAGAATTGGTAAGGATGATTTTTTGTTTCTTTATCAATAAATACTCCAATGCTTTTTTTAAAATTACTTTCTTTATTAGTTGACAATTATATTTTTCTTTTCATATTGTTTTTGTAAGTTTGCTAAATTCATTAGTATATTTTCCACGCTGTTTAAAACTTCAGTTATTACAGATATAGGAGTTCTTTAGATAGGACCACATTTTCTATTCAATTTCAAATCTCAATAATCAATTTCAATAAAATATTAATTTTCAAATATAGAAAATTTCAAGAACGACGAGTTTCTCTTACAATAAATAATATTAATAGTATGTTTTAAAATTATGTTAGCATAACAGATATGTTTTGAGTTCTTGCATTTTAGAAATGGGTAGGAAAAGCTTGCATTTCTATTTCATGCTTAATTATAAGTATTCATTTGATTACATTTAATGTAAGTCCTAGTTTTTCCTGTAACTCTTTAGAACTAATTCCCAAATCTTGTATTTTCTTTTTTAGGTATGATTGAAACGACAGATAAAAATATAACAAAAATTAAACCCGCTATTGTTGCATTAATTTCCAAAATAATTGTACACGAAAATTATAATCCCGAAACCCATGATTATGATATGGCACTTATTCAGTTGAAATCTCCATTAGAATTTGGAGAATCTTTAAGACCAATATGTCTTCCTCCTGCGTCTGAAGGTAAAGTTTCTAATTAATTGTAATTTGTTTCTGTTAAAAAAAAAACTTTGAAAAAGTACACTTTTTTTAATCTTCTTCCACCTTATGTTCAATCATTTTAGAAATAACTTTCTTTAATTTATTATTTCCTTGTATATTTCATAGAATCTTCTCGATGATTTTTTTTATCCCTTCTCTTTTAATAATTGTTTTCCACTATTTTGTTCTGCTTCTCAATCTCTTTCACTAGGAACGTTATTCATTCACTTTCGACCATTTCAACTCATTGTTATGTTGAATATTACTAAGAATAGTAAGAATTATAATTGCTATTAATTTCTCAATAGATTTACCAGAAGGAACCCCTCTTTATCAAGGGCAAGAAAAAGCTACAGTGTTTGGTTGGGGCTCGGATAAGCCTTTTAATCCATCAGACACTGGAATCAGGTTTGCCCATGCTGTTTCCGAGGCTCAAGAGTTAGATCTTCCACTCCAGCCTAAAGAAAAGTGTGGACCCGCTGTCAAATGGAGACAGTGTATTTCCAAAACAAATTGTCGTATGCAGCAGATTAAGGTATAAACAAATATCATTATAAGTTTTCAAATTGTGTGAATTGTCAATACGAAAGATTTATGTTGCTTTGTCAAATGTAGCTTTGTATTCTTCAAAATTAAGAAAATATCAGCGTTCGACTTTTTTTAAATTTTGTTTCTGTGTTCTTTTTGGAATCCTTTGTTTTGAAGAATCGAAAGATAGGTCTTCTGACATCGAGGTTATCAAAGGCTCTATGTCTTGAATGCCATAAACATGAAAATGCTATAACAGAATTTGCAGCTGATGTCACCTCACATTGGAACTTCCAATTTTACTTAATACTCCTCCATTGCCTTATTATGGGCGTACTCCAATGAAGGAAATTTCGTTTGCTTTTGACTGTATTATCGTATTTTCATAGAAACTATTAACAAAACCAGCAGAATAACTGTATACAACATTTTATAAACAATAAGATGTAGGAGGGATATAGCAAAAATAAAATTTCCACATATTAACAAGATAATTAATGCTTTTAGACGGTGTCAAAAGCAAAGCGGCCCCATAATATGCACAATTTTATAAACAAACTTTTATAAACACAACTTTATCGGAAGTGACCAGTTTTGACCACCAACTTCCTATCAGGGAGTGGTCCTAGATGTCTCATTTTTTGGACGTGGTCCCCTACTTTTTGATGCTGAATAGAATGGTGAAGGTTTCGGTCCCTTAAGTTTTACAGGCAAGCTGTAACCTAGGGGCCGCTAACATTGCTTTTATGCTGTCTGGATTGCACACTCTGTAACGGCCAAACGATTAGAGATATTCAAATGAAACCTTCACCATTGTGTTCAGCATTAAAAAGTAGGTGACCACGTGTAAAAAAATCAAATGTCTATGACCACTCCCTAACGCCCCCAAGGCGTTATCTTTCTTTTAAAAACGCCATTAAAAGAGAGGACACGCCTTGGGGGTGGGGGGTCAGGGAATGGTCCTAGAGTTCTGATTTTTTGTACGTGGTCACCTACTTTTTGATGCTGAACACAATGGTGAAGGTTTCATTCTAATATCTCTAACCTTTTGGCCGCTACAGAGTGTGACATACAGATAGGACAAAAGCAAGAGCGGTCACCTAGCGGTTTACAAGCAAGCTGTAACCTTGGGGCCGCTAAAAATCAGGCAGCCATTAGATCTTCTGTCATTTTGCAAAGACAAGCATGATATTGAGTAGATGCTGTACTTAATAAAAAAAATAAAAGATGCCACAAGAAAGCAATTCTATAAAAATAATTTATTATAAAAATTAATTTATAAAATATTTTACATAAAAATGTATTTATGAAGCATTTTTTTATTATGTAGTATATTTTATTTGTAGCCATAAATAAAATATATTGCATAATATATACAGGAAACTATTTTTTGTGTGGAATTAGCTGAATGCTTGGGCAGAAATTTAGATTTTTCATTGCTGAAATGATATCAGCAATAAATAAGCTTTTATTCGACTTTTACATGAATAATGAAAGTAGAAATTAATCCTTTTCAACTGAGAATTTCAAAAATATATTTTATTTCCAGGTAACCGAAAACATGATGTGCGCTGGAGACGCTCAAGGAATTCAAGACACCTGCGTGGGTGATGGTGGAGGACCATTAATGCAAGAATTGGAATTCCAGACAGAACGTGGCATAGAAAAACGATGGATACAAATTGGAATTGTCAGTTGGGGGGTGGGATGTTCAATGAAAGACTATTACAGTTATTACACGAATGTAGCCAAATTAAAAAACTGGATTGAAAATACAACTAAGCAGAAATTAGAAAGTGTGTTTGACTAAACTGTTTGATTCAAATCGATCCAATTTCCTAGGAGATCTGTGATATATGTTAATTAATATTGTTTCTTACAGCAAAGTTAAATCTTTAATAAATAGAATATTTTAATGCATTTAGGATTTGTTATTTCTTATTTGGATGTATACATTGACATTTAAGGAAAGCTTAAATTTAAATTGTTTCTCTCACTCAGAAACGAAATGGAATGACATTTGGCATAGACAGTGAGAATGATAATACAAATAACGGATTATAATAGAGAAATATACCATTTATTCGGGCGAAACAATAAACCTTTAATACTGCGTCGGACGATGACTCAATCCTCTCTTCTGGTAGTCTGCTAGGTCTTCCTGAGTCGTCCCTGCGCTTATGTGTTCCCTCCCATCTCCACTGCTTCCAACACCGTAGCCCAGTACAATATCCAGGTAATAGTCAATTCGACGGAACGATTAGCTTACCTTTATTAGTTCAACAACACGAACTCTCTCAAACTCTGTCAGTTTGTTTCGAAATCATCGTCGAAGAATGCTGAGACCTGCACTGCTTATGAAGCCCACAGTGATCATATAATGGCCGTTTACAGCGATACTAATGCCTTTGATGGCAGTTCTCAGCGAGCAATCGCAGCCCAACTGAGTCAATGGCACAACTACTTCAGACGGTATCATATATCTAGTTTCGTCGTTCCTGGATCATTCGTTCTGGGTGCTCTATTTTTATTTTCGGCAATTAGTATATATGTACTCACAGAAACAGCTTTCTGAAATTTGTATTGGTTTTTTTTTAAATTTCAGATAGCTGTCCGGCTTAGCTATATATATATATATATATATATATATATATACTCCTTTTCGACACTGAATTCATCATTGACAGTAGGTTAGAGCAGATACCGAAAATTTAAGGAACAATAATAATAATCTTTATAAACTACCAGACAAAATTCAGTTTTGGTAATTTGAAGCTGCTGATTCACTGGTTCTATCTAATATTATTTTTAAATATCTGACTGATTTCATATATATCTCTTTTGAAGATCTTTATCTTTTGTGGCATTTACTATGCTTATTTCCAATTGATCAGTTAAACTTAATTAAAAATAAATTAAAATCGAAAACCTTAATTTAACTTTAATTATTTGTTATCAATAATTCATAAATGATAAAGGTGATCAAAGGACATCTTTAAACAGATCCTGGAATGCTTAACAGATCTGAAATTCCTAAGGCTTCTAGAATAAGAAACGAAAAAATAAATTACCTAATTACCTAGGGAGAATCAACAAAGAAATTAAAGGGACAAAGTAACTAAATTAGTTTATCTGGTAATAATTAACTGAGGATGAAGTAGGAAGATTACAAACTCTTAGTTGTGGATAAATCCATTGTCGAGCTGTAACCATATTTCTTAGTATTATCTATTAATCTTGATTTACATCTACAATGAAGAAAAGAATGTTGTGGCCCACTGAAGACACCTTTCACAGGATTACAAGCACATGATAGATAAACATTTACCTTAAATAATCTTGTATCACGTGGGATCAATGTGACTAAATATATACAACTCTCCAATAGATTGTAGAGCAGAGATCTGGAATATTCGCTTAAAACTAGCGTAAGTGTTGTTTGTGTAACAAAATAACAATACAATAAAATATATACAATATTATTGATATTCATAAAATCCATGGGAAAAAACTAAGAATTGTTTAAAAAGTAAAAATAATACTAATTAATAATGTATTATTATTGGTAGTAGTTGTATTTATTAGTATTATTACTATGATTGTTATTAACTACAAGCACTATATTGAGATATGTTAATACTGTAAATCTAAACAAAAAAATTTTTATTTTTTATTTTTGTCTGATGATGATAGAATAGATTCTAGTAAAAGATATGAAGTTTCTAACAAACAAAATTAAATTAATTGAATCTTTTTATTGTGATATCTTGAATAATGATTTTGAATCTTTTCTATATTAAAGCATACAATTATAAACGATCTAGCTGTCAATCGCCAAAGAGCTTGAAACAGCTGTTCTAGAATGTCACATTGGTTTCACCCATTGATGTTTATTAATAAAATTATGTTTCTTTTTAATTCTAATCCCTATGTGATGTTGTATGCATATGTGTTAATAAATAAATATAAATATATATAAATCTAATGGATTTTCAAACCAAATCAACATGTCACTCACACAGATCCTCTTATAAAGTTTAGTATCTCGCCCTAATCTCTGTTCACTATTCTTATTCGAGTTTGGCACCAATGGTTTAAGCAATCAAAGCTATGAACTATTGAATTCCTGGTTTGTTTTTTGTTAGAGCTTTGTAAACAAAAATGAGTCTCTGTTTCTCAAACAGTTCAACGTAAATATTTTTAGGCGTCAGGAAAAATGAATCTGATAAAGAATTTCCGGTGCAAACAAATTGCCCACTCCTTTCTTTATGAAGAAAACAAACTTACATATTTTCTTAGAGCTTAAAGCTAAGATTCTAATCGATACACGAACACTTCACTGATGTTTTTAATAATTTAAAAATTAAACATCAATAATAATCACTTTTCACTGAAATCGCAAAACAAAAGGGTTTTAAGAAACAATTGGAGAATAAATTCGAAATCTTTTTGAATGTTTTAAGAAGAACTGGCGGGAAACTTACAAACTAAAATTCACTAAATTAACAAATAAGTTTTTTGTTTTTTTCTATTTTCTTAGCTTTTTTCCTTAGGAAAGTGAGGTTCATGAAAACACATTAATATACACATGTGTGTTTATCCATTTGTTTTAACCCGTAATGCCTTTAGAGTGGCTCGATGACTCTTCTTGAAATTTTGAGTGCCCATTTAAGGTACAGAGACGACCAACTTTTGAATTTCAAATTTTTTCCATGTGGATCCTTGTCGAGAAATTAGCGCCAGAAATCACAGAAATTTCCATATTGAGAACCTAAACAATGAATAGATGCCTTAAGAATATTACGTCGCTTATGAATTCTCGTAATGTCTGCGCACGGTTAAAGATGATTCAAAATATTTGGATTCAGACATCTTAAGTAATGCGGATTTAATTATTATTTTCAGGAAATCTCTATTGCTTGTAATAGTAGATATTAACATTTTAAAAAATGAATGAATAATTAAATGATTTTTCATTTCTTTTATTTTCACGATTTAAAAAAAAAAAAAAGCAAAATTTTAAGTCAGGCTTAAGCAAAAATTTTGAGTAACTTCTTGTTTCGTATATCAAAATTTAAGGTAATTTTAAAATATTCGGCCAAAAATGACTTTATAGAGGCATAAAATAATTTTAATCTATTAATGTAATTCCTATTTTACATTCGATTCAAAGTTTTATTGTTTTTACTAATTTTTTACACATTAACTTCTTTCCTATAAAAGGTAGAGAGATTTAAAATCACTTCATTTCTCTTCCTTCTAAGAATGTATGGTTTGTAATTTGTATACATTGATAAAATAAATTAATATAAATCACAAAGTAGCCAGCCTTTTTTATCTTTAAATTCCCGGACAATGTCGCGTACTTTTATCTATTAATAAAGAAAAAAATTAAGCTGAAGACGCAATTCTTTTCGATATACTTTTCCTTTAATTTTTCATCAAGGAATAAGGTTTGCAAATAGATGAACTAAAGGTCTTATTGCCTTTAAGGACTATACGAGTGGATAAAGATACGGAATTATTCAGATTTGTGAAATAACTAAACTTAAAAAAAAATGAAAAAAAGGAATACAGAGAATCTGCAATTTTTCCTTCCATGCCTTGAACTATCATCAAGGGGAATCTGAAGCAGTTTTTTGTCCTTATTATCAGATTTACCAATTGATAATCAGCTTGAAACACTAAGATTCTCTCTCCTGCTTCTGGGAGTGGGATGCTCCCCTAAAATCAAACAACAATAAAAAAACCCACAGTAATCAGAACATCAAAAAGACTAATAGCTAGGTACCAAAGGCATTTAATGTAAGGTCAAAATAAAATAAGGAATAACTGTGCATTCTTTGTATTCCCCTTATTTCTTGTTTCATTAAATGCATTTTACAGGGTTCTAACAACTTAAATACCTTTATTCGTTAAATATTATGATATTCTTAATTTTGCTTCCTAGGATACATTTCTTTGACAACATTTCGGACATTTTTAAATATTACTGACACGGTGATCTTGTAGTTTTCTTTAAGGAATATATGAAAAATTTTAATGCTTTTTCTATATTTTTTTTTTTCTTTTCGTAACTTTGAAATGTGCGTGTCTTAAAATTTACCAGTTCAATAAAATGTATAGACAGGAAGAAAAAAAAATTCTCTTCTAAATGCTTTTTAGAGAAATTTGTGATAAATTTTTACAATAAAAGATGTTTGTTTAAAAGACGCCAAAGTAAGCTATTGTTACTATGGTTTATTTGCAAGACTGTCATTCCTAGTTTCTTATCAGACTTGGTTTTTCCCAATATTACTCAGGAGGATGTCAGTTGTCGTAATTAAAAAAAAAAAAAAAAACTAATAAGAACCAAACAAATTTTAACCATGATTTCCTATTCCTTTGAATCATGTTTCAGTAGGCGAAGAAAACTAGAACAGTCACAGGAAGTTTGTAAATTATATTCTACGTAATTTTTGAATAGCAATAATTAATAAAACAGAATCAATTTTTCTGTATTTGACATTAATTCATGTTCAGTAATAAATATTAAATAAAAATTCAGTTCATATAGTAAACCAATCACTACAATTTAATCTTTTTAAACAATCTTGAATTATTTTGAAATAATGTTTACAGGAAACGAATGTAGGCCTATGTAATTGTTTTGGTACAGGCATAGCCTACTCCACTGATTTCGAAACTGTGGTCTGCGGACCACTAATTAGCGTGCACCAGATAATAGTCGGGGGTGTGGGGCGTCCGCGATAGTTTAGCATTTTCAAAAAAACGTTCAGTGATTTTCGAAAGATTATCTTACTCGTAATACGCTAAAATATTCGTGAAATAAAAAAAAAAAAATGACAATTTCCGAACAGGATAAATCTCTTAAAAATTTATCTGTCCCGATTTACTCTGTATTGTAGACTATTGGTAACAAAAGCCAACCGAAAACACTCCGGCGTACTGCAGATACTGCTACTGTTCACGTGATCGGCTACTGTCTTTTCACAGTGCAAGCATTGTTCTGTCTCACCGTTACGCTACGTTGCCAAGTGGGAGCTAATACTACTAGCTAGCTAATACCATTGATGTAACTATATACTGTATAGGCCTACCACGTAGAATACTAATATATTTTTTTCGGATAATCCGAACATTTCCGAATCCGAACAGATCACAGCGCTAATTAGTTCGGATTACCGAGGTTCTACTGTATATATAATTTTACTATATAGCTGCTTATTAGATATACATATATAATTTTCAACTTCCGATTCAAATAAACTTACGACTTATTGGTGGGTACGTAACTAATTGTTCGTAAGTCGAGATATATCTATATATGAAAAATAATAAAAAAAATTTAAAAAAAACGCAAACATCTTTACTATCTATAAGTATTAAGTCCATATTTCCCCCTAATCTTCTCTCATCTAGACGTCATATTATTAGCAAAAATAACCACATCTTCAAACCAATAAAATATATTCAATAAAATACATTCGCTCAATATATTAGCTCAATATGTTAGAATACAAATCGTATTCATAGTTGAACGTATGTCCACAAACTCCACCCAATGTACTAGAAGGTAGACTAAGGTTCAGAAATAAAAAACAACAAGTAAGATAGACAACCTGTTTCTTTTTCCTTTTTCAAGCCTATTCAAAAACTAAACAAAAACTAATACCGCCCAAAATTCTTTAGTTTCTGAATAAACTTGAAAAAGAAGATATTCTTTCCTAAAATTTGCTATTATTTAATATATTGAATATATGAGTTTATTGAATATATTTTATAAAGGGTGTGGTTATTTTAATCTTTACTATCTATTTATTATTAATTTTAATTAATCTTTACTATCTAATTTCACGCCATAATATTGCTTGTCTCTTATTAATTGCTGTATTAATAACAAAATCATTATTTAATCCAAACCATCATAACTTGTTCTTTACACAACGCCTCACAACGTCTATACATGGACTACCGAACATGTGCAAAAATATTTTTTTTTTCCTTTGCACTTAACGTTAAAATATATATATACAAACCGTATTCATAGTGGAACGTATGTCCACAAACTCCACCCAATGTACTAGAAGGTACACTAAAGCAGCCCGCACACGATGCAGCTTTTGCTGTGCAACTCGATGCAAATGAGTTGCACAGAAAAAGCTGCAAACTATAGTCAGTGCGCAAACGATGCAACATTGTTAGCGCCGCCGTGCGAACAACACACGAAGCACAGGACGAATTGCAATGACGTCATTTGACATGACGTCAAGGATACTGCTGTGATATCGTTCCAAAACTAAATATTTGTGATTTATTTTAAACATATGAGAAATATTTTTATAATATTATTAGCCGGAATGTAATCGCAGTTGATGGCAATAATGCGATTCACGAATAACAACTACCAACAGCCAATAATAATCCATTGCTCACTGAAACAATGACGTCACGTGGCAGTTTCCGGAAATGGTGAATGAGCGACAATCCGCTTCCGATGTGAAATATTCAAAAAATCTAGGTTTTTAAAACGTTCTGATACATTCTGCCGCATTAAATTACTGCATTTACATATAAACTGTATTTATGTGTGAAAGAAACTCGAAATAATCTGATATTTTTTCTGTATTCGCGATTCCCCCATCTGAAGCGAAGGAAATCTGTTTCGACGCCATGTTTCTTCCTTGAGCATGACGTCACGCCTGACGTATAAAAACGCTGCACTGTGATCGGGTAATTCCATGCAGCTTCCATGCAACTTTCCGTGGTGCACCGCCGTTCTGTGAAGCTTTTTTTCCATGCAACTTGGCCCATGCAGCTCAAAAAACCGCTCTAGGCCAAAAGTTGCACATGCAACTCGGTCAAAAGATGCATCGTGTGCGGGCTACTTTAGGTTCAGAAATAAAAAACAACAAGTAAGATAGACAACCTGTTTCTTAGCCCTATGTCTACAATATGACAAGAAGGTGTACACTTACAGATTCACAGTAAGTGCTCAAATTTTCTTCCATCCCACGCCTCACAACGTCTAAACATGGACTACCGAACATGTGCAAAAATGCGAGGCCTTTCGCGGACACATCCTCATGCCACACCGACGAGATCAGCGTCAGAGGCAATAGGGGTCTCGTAGACGATGCCTTTAAGATAATTACTCTTCTAAGTCAATTACTTTACAATATCTTAAATGACGATGGCTCACACTGCCCAACTAATATGCTGCCAAACAGCATCCTCTAGTCGGGTGGCGTTTGCGGACATACATTCCACTATGAATACAGTTTGTTTTAGTATTCCTGACCTATCTTTAAAGTTTGTACAGGGAATTTTAAATCACATGTGAATATGTAAATTAAATATATATAAATTAAAAAATAATTTACCTAATATTATTATTCTAAGTAAACAAATTTTCTCATTCAAATTTATATATTAAATAACATGCTTTGAATAACATTTATTTACAGGTATGTCAGGACATTATCGTGATTGGAGGGAAGGTAAATATTTTTATTTCTTATTTTTAAATTATTATGTAACTACTGTTCGTTTTGTTTACGAGAGCCTTCAGCGCTTTTGTGCATGCGTCAGGTCTCCTTCGATTTCTTCCAAATAGGGGCGAGGAAGATGGGATGTTTACTTTTTATAGTGTTAGTTTACCAGTAGCTGGGTTCTATTTGCGCTTTGCGGGTAAGAATTATGGAAAGAATAAATTCTACTGCAAAAATAACAGGTACTAAAAGAAAAACAGGTCTTAAGAAAGTGCCCATCTCAGCGTATCACCCCTTTGCGGAGTAGAATCGTCTGTGTTGTTGTGGTTCTCGCATTTCGAAACGGACAGTAATTATATTAATTTAATTTCAATTATTAACATTATTATTGCATTGTCACTACTTTAATTTAAAGTTGCAAATTCAAAAAGTAATTTATTAAAATTTATTTGTGAATTTTATTATTATTTACTTATTTTATTATTTTACTTTATTATTTATTTATTTTATTATTTATGTATTTAAATATTTATTTATTTATTTATTTATTTATTTATTTATTTATTTACTTTTTTTAAATTTTTTTTCCATCGAGTGGCGCCTCCCCAATTTATTTATTTAAAAAAATGGAAGAAAACCGACTGTGTAATTCTTTTTGAGAGATGATGACATTTATCAGCCTCTAAAGAAAAAAAGAAATTAATAAATTTCGTTGTACATGAATAAATTAAAAATTTTCGTTTTCGTTACGTTTCCTGTTAAAAAATTTCGTTAATGTTTTTCGTTAATCAAAAATCATTCATTTATTTCTTTATTTCGTTATGTTTCGCGGAACGATTTCTAGTACTGGTTTAGATATTCCTGTAACTTGTTTTCCATTTAAAACAAATTTAAATTCTGAATAAATAAACTACAATTCGACGAATAATTAGGTAATGATGACTTTTCAGTACTAAAATTTCGTCATTATTCCGTTTCTAAATAAAAACAGGAAATACGTTTTCTTTAAGTCATTGGGTTGATTACAGGAAAACAAAGAATAGCGGAAATAAAACCTTAATCACAATTAGGTCAAAAATAAAACATCTCCACTCTCTCCATTTTAGCTTCACCAATGACTAAGGATATATTCTATTTATTCATCTTTTAAAAATTAATTCCAAAAACAATTTTCTTTATTCTTAATTTACCTTCTCTTATTTTGGAACGGTTTTCTTAAATTTGCTACTGAACAAATCTCCTACCTTCACTAACACTGTACATATTAGTGACTGTGTAGGGAAGAGCTATTATCTTTGTGCGTGTGTGTAATATTGTCCACAATCTAAAACACAACTGCGAGCT
Source organism: Thereuonema tuberculata (assembly GCA_023159025.1). NCBI lineage: Eukaryota > Metazoa > Arthropoda > Chilopoda > Scutigeromorpha > Scutigeridae > Thereuonema > Thereuonema tuberculata. Next base: position 35,669,836 of record JAFIDM010000001.1, read on the forward strand.
CCCTGAATCATATCTCTTTTACTCTCCATGAAAAAATTCCACTTCGGATCTAGGCCACTTCCAGTTCTTGGTGGCCATTGATCGGGTCAGGAAAATAATGTAAAAATTGAGGTCTGTCTATACTGAATCGATTATGTTGAGAACGAATATAATACTCTGTTCCCAATTTGGCCATTTATCCAAAATCTCCCGACTGATACAAAATAGGGATCAAGACATAATAAATGAACTCAATGGGGGCATCACTTGAAATTATACTCGACCCTTGAATTACAATGGCTTGGATAAACGAATTTCAATCAATAGTAATTCTATTAACTCATGGTTTGATAGATTGCAAACTGTATGGAGTCGCATTTTTTGTGTTTACTACAAAGCTGTAAAATGACTTGTTCTTCTCTTTCCTTCCCTTGAATATCTTCTTTGAAACGTCTCACAAGGAAAGTGCGTGACCACGAACGCTGAGAATCGCACGAAAATGTGCTTAGAATATAAATCGCTCATGCCAAAAACAGTGGTATGAGTCATTCCCATGCAAAGCTACACGTCTTACCACAAGAGACATTTGAATGATCGCCTATTGAAGGTCCAAAAGAGGAACTTTGGTAACGTGAAGAAACAAAATATCGATATGATAGGATCAAAAATACATATATTTCAATGTCGTGACTATATAGCAGTATTTCCCTCTGCTTAAAATAGTTATGATATCTGAACAACAAACGTTTTCTACTGACATGATAGTGTTGCACAGCTATTCAGTCTTCAAAGTGCAGGTCTTCAAAGTGCGCTAGCAGACAACAGCTGATTTTTGCATGGGAATGACTCATACCACTATTTTTGGATGAGCGATTTATATTCTAAGCATATTTTCGTGCGGTTCTCAGCGTTCGAGGTCACGCACTTCTCTTGTCAGTAATTCTGTTGAAAATTTTAATATTTCTCCAATTCTAATATTCTAGAATTCATTTTTTGGTCAATCACGACATAGGCATTTAGCAGTAAAATAGGGAAGGAAGAATTATTTAACAAGGAACTAACTTTTGGAGTGAGGATATAGGAGATCAGGAAGGAAAAAAAAAATAATAAAAAACAAACACACATAATAAAGTTAATTTAGGAGATTTTTCTTAAAGTAAGAAAAATCTATCAAAATTGTACAAAGGAGGGTCATTTCTTATTACAGAATTTTCCTTACTCATAATTCGACCTGGGTTGAAACTTCATTACCTTACTATAATTATACAACAATATTTTACTAATAAGGATGAAATTAAGGCCACCACACATTGATGATTGAAAAAAATGTATGTCCAAATTAAAAATATGTGTTATTTATAATTTGTACATAATTTTTTTTCAATCATCAATGTGGTGGCCTTAATTTCATCCTTATTATTAATATTATATACACACGTTAAACCTGCAAGTAATACAATATTTTACTATTAGCCATTTCTGAACAATTGAGCAAATCTACCTAATTAATCTGATGAATCCACAGATCAGCAATAGAAAAGTCAGATCTTGCATGTTATATCCTTTTTTTAGTTCGCGTTTTCTGAAATTCCGGATATCCAATGAAATTCTCAGATTTGAAAATGCGATTCTTCTTTGAAAGGAATCCTATTTCTATATAATAATATATAGTTCTTATACATTAGGTTACCTTTGGCGATCAAATATTACGGTAAAAATGTAATCATGGCAACTTCTAATAATAAAATAAATTCGTATTCATTACGAATTATGGAGTCCTTAGAGGAAGGAGAAAACTATTTTTTCCTTATATATAACCTGAAGAAGTTTTTTGTTTAAAGAAATGAAATATTGTTAAACATAATAAAGAAGATGTTTTTCAGGAAAATGAAGTTCTAGTTTAATATAAAATATTAGTATACAGTTTTGAGAAAAAAATAAACATCTGATTACAGAAACAATAACAATAACAATAACTACTTTGAGGAGTAAAATGTTTGTGAGCTTTGCATGATTACAGCTATGTAATACATCCTCATGAGTAGAATGATCAATGTTCATTTTAGCTATTAATACGTAAGGAATTCCTAACGTCATTTGTATTTGAATATTAATATACTCCTTTGTATTGATTTTTTCCGTTCTGATATAGCCTAGTGGTCTAGGTTGAGGCCTGCCACGAGACAGGCGGAACCTAGTTCGAATCCGGCGCCAGCATGGATATTTGAAAAATTTCTTTTCCTGTGTTTGTCTGCTTCTTCATCTTTCTCTTCAAGTCTGAAATCATTTCTTAATGATTTCCTGAGGAAGGCAACGGGAAACCATCTTAGTATCTTTCCCTTGAAATTCTATTGTTTCTTCTAGGGATTCGCCATGTTGGGAACACTAGAGATTCATAGAACACGAATCAACAACAACTATTGATTTTTTGAGTAGGAGAGTCAATTACTTCGGTCACAATTATCCTACGCAATTTTATGCAATTTTGTTTCCTTTCTACAAATAGTTAATGATATCAAATCTACATTCACACTTGATCAAACGACAAAAATAGACGCTTCATTCCATTCACCGCCGATATGTGAAAATAATTCGCCACCTCGTCTCCCACTCATCATGTTATCAACATGAGAGAAATTCAAAAAACTCGACCGCCATCGCACCTCCCACTCTTCTTCGATTCACTTTTGGCTCATGCGAAGTTCTCTATTCTGACATTCTCTTTCTTCACCGCTTCTTATCTCTTCGTATATATTCTCGTATACATTCCATTACGGAAATTCTGTTCTCAAAAATACAAATTTTCAAAATCGAGTAAAATACATTTTAAGTGCTCCTTAGAAGAAAATAATTCTTCATCAAAGAAGAGCCAAGAAAGAGTGACTAGAGCAAAGAAAAAAAATTAGGAGGCCTTCAGTCAGATTACCGTATTAATAACAAATATAGATTGTTATTAACTACTTAGTAAATACTTTTGCAGATGTAAATTATTTATAAACTTAAATGGATTATAACATTATCAATAAACATGTTTAGTTTATAGTTTACTTTTTCGTTATATAAAAAAAAAATATCCGATTTAGAAAGCTGTTAGAAGTTAAAATTAATGGAAAGAGAAAAAATTTATTTAGTGAATTAAAATTTCTATTTTCAATGAAACGCTCACTATGACATTTTTTTTATAAAGGTTCAGGATCATTTGTTCTTTCCTGCTGCCCACCTATTCTCTGTGATCTTTTTTTCTGAGAAATCCTACTGCGCCCACATCTCCAACTAATCTTTATTTTGCTCGTACTTGGCCACGAAAACAACATTCACAATTCGTCTTTGAGAACGACAACACGGTAAGTCTTTTACTATTAATTTCTTACTTCTTATTTGATCGCCACCATTTATAATATTTCATCATATTCAGCAATTTTTATTGAATTCTAAATATATTGTTTTCGACTTCATTTTTGTACATGAAAAAAATTATTTTAAATTTTCATATTCCAATTTATTATTTTATAATGGCTATTGAATTGTTGACATTTCAGTTTTCCTTTAATTTAATGTAAAAATTGTATATATATCTTTAATAATTATAGATATTTTAATTATTTATTAGCAACCGACACGATTTATAAGTTTCATCAGATATTTTATGTAATTTTATTGCTTTATTTTAAAAATACTTAAATTTATAAATACTGATTTTTAGAATTAGTTAATGTTAATGATGTAAATGATAAGGAAATCAGATTTCTTTTATTTAATCGGGTAAAGAGAAACTGCTTACTTCCGGTGTGGGTGCAGTCTTACTGCTAGAACCAAAGCAATAAGTTTACCATTCATTACATACTTCATTAAATTCTTCTGTAATCCATTTCAGATTTTGGTAGACGATTGTCAGATGAACAATGACTTTGACGTATACTTTCTTTCTATTAAGTCTATTAAGTTCTATTATTAATTTATTAATATTGTAAACCTAGTATTTATTAAACACCTAGCTGATACCCTAATTTTACAATTCAATATTTAAAATATTACATCCTGAATTGCTGAATACGATAGTGAATTAATGCATAAATAAGTATTATTGTTTAAATTTCACAAGTAACTCCAGAATTAAAAAAAAAACTTCATAAATTTACTATGCAGTAATGCTTCTAATTTCGAAGTTAAGAAGGCTTGATTCAACAAAATAATTTCAGACAATAAAGATGTATTTCTAAATGTAAGTGTAATGTAATTTAGAAAATAATGTTGAATATCTCTGAAAGCTAAAATTTGAATGACGGATTTAAGTAATTAGGAAAAAGAGTTCTATCGATTAACTTGTAAGTTATGAAGCTACCCACAAACAGTCAAATAAAATATCTTTAAAATCATTAATTGTCATTAATAAAAATCTACATATCTAATAGTGTTACTAGTATATGAATGCTCCTGATTGTGATCTTCCAATTATCTTGTTATTCAATTAGATCTATGATGGGACTTTAAAAAAAATACAACAATATGCTTAAAGCATTATTACCTAAGAAATAAACACTAATTATATTGAAAAGCTGAAAGTTTGAAAGAAGGATTTTATCCTAAATGTTGTTAGATATAAGTTATATATAAATATGTATATATTTCTTGTTAATAAACTACTTTTGATCTTACGTTTAATACAAATGGAACTTAAATTACATTATTTTTTATTCATTTCTAGACAGTAATAATTATTATAAACAATTTTAATTCCTTAAAAATTAGTTTAGGTAATCTAATTAATTTTAGATTTACCTGAGGTATTACAGATCCAATTGTAGTTTATTCTACTGGTGTTGTTTGCTTGTTTTTTTTTCCTTCTCCCAATATCATACAAATGGATGCTTAAGATTTGTAACATTGATTTTTTTTTCAGATATTCAATTCCGTGATTTCATTATGAATACCTTCGGGATGCAGATAAGCCTTCTTTTCGCTGTTCTATTTATCGTGATTGCCTCTGCAGATAGTGAGTCATTACGTCTTTTGTAATCATAAGACAATATACAATGTAGTTAAACTATATAGTACAAACAATATAGTATAAATTTACAATACACAATATAGAAATACAGCAAATCACTGTTGTTCTTGAAGCTTGCAAACATTTAAACCATGAGTTAAGCTGTTAATCATAGTTTTTCTTAATGCGGACAGATAATCATAAATAAGTCCAAATATATCTTCTCCTATATATTACATAGGAAAAAATATATAATATGTCTGCTGTCCTTCAATGCCAGCCTTCATCAGGTGATTTCAAGTCCTATTTACATTTTAACAAAAAAATTTACAAATCCGAGAGAGTGTTAATTACATTACACAACAAATAATAATTTTACAACACGAGAGATTAACAATAGAATACAATAAATAATAAAATAATTTTAATACTTTGTCAATTGATAACATAAACAATAAAGTTTAAAGAGATGGAAATTAATTTGTTATGTATTTGTTTAGAATTTGTTGGGAGATTTTTAAAGGATACTTATTGATCACTACTCTTTTGTATTTATTTATATATATAAATGAGTTTATCATGTTGGTTTCTTTTACAAGTTGTGCTTTGCCATCTTTAATTACAAATAGGATCCTCATTAATGGGTCTGGATTAGGTTATGATTGAAAGCTTAATCAGAAATTCAATTTGTTCTGTCTTCAGTTAAGTAAAACTCTCAACTCAAGATTTTCATTTCAGTTTGAGATTTTTAACTTAAATCTTGGGAAAAGGGAATTCGGTGGCCTAAGAACAAGATGGAGAAATTATGAACATCTCGAGTTTTTACGAAATATATTTTAAGATTTAATCACAGATTTTAGGTTTGATGATGTACTTAACTTGAAATTTTTGATCTTCAGTAATTACAGGACTCCTGTACAAACTAACTACAGAGTAAGCTGTATTACTATAAAATAAATGCCAGTCAGAGTTTGTAAAGCTGATAGCCATTACAAAAACAACAGCATACAGCATCTTGGATAGTGACGATAATTTCCGTTTTCGAGATGGCTAGTTTGGCCAAATTTTGGTTTAGTTAGTTGCTTAATTTCTCACTTTGTAATAACTTTCGGCTTTATCTTGACGATACTGTAGACAAATAGTCTAACTTGGATTCATTTTCTGAATGTGAAAAATTCAGATTCTTAAGAACTAATCTAATATTATTTGTTCGAAAACAAGATCTGATTCGCTGGAATACTTCATGAGCTGCGGGAAAGCAGAATATTTCATTTAATTTATAACAATAGTAGATTATAAAATTACTAATATTGCACAAGTCGAAAAAAATTGTGTTGCCTTGGGAATTGAAAAGCTTATCTATTGCTTTCTACTCCAGCCTCTATAGAATTTCGGACAATTTTGACGGCCCAACAGTGTGGTTTGAAAAATTTTAAAATTTGAGGGTCTTTTGTCCTGATCTCTTTCGACCTTCTCTAAGACTCAAAGGTCTCGGAATGGTCTTCAAAATTCGAAAATCGTTTTGAAAAAGGTGATGGGAATTTTTTGTAACCCCCTCTTTAGAATTTTACCTTCCTTTTTAGCATTTTTACCAATATGACTTATCTTATAAATTAAAATCAATTATTCGGTTTGTCATCCGCTATCGGTTTTCCGAAACATCTCTACCTTATCCTTGACTTAACCATATGCTATAGAAACTTAGAAGTTATGCAAGGTTTCAAATTCCAAAAACGTATCGACATGCTTTCGAAAATAGGTATGAGTAAGGATGACTTTTTCCAAATTTTCTTCGACCCAAGGACACACCTCGATCTTCTCCTAAAGCAGAACTGGATATGCAAAGCTTTCCTAGATTGGCCCAGTCATACAGAGCATAGCATGTTATAAACTATTTAATTTTATCATTGAAACAAATGAGTGAAACAGTCTTCGAAGTGATTATCTTAAAAACAAGGTAACATTATGTAATAGGATAAAAGGCAGTAAGTATACAAATTTGACCCTAATGAGCAAAACAAAGCGTGTGTATATATATATAGCCGGACAGTGATATGAAATTTGAAATCAATGTAAATAACAAATCACTGCCTGAAAATGCCAATTTATATAGTTTAGTAATATAAGTTAATTTTTTATTCTTATATTCTTTACGTTCTGAATTTAAATTGCAAATGATTGATTGAAATCTTTGCATTTCTAAACTCGAAGGATGAGCTTCAAGTTTGGACATTAGATATTATATATATATATATCTGAATAGACCAGCATACATTTGTTTTTATATGCACAGATTGTTAGGAGCTATGATTAATTTAATAATTAGAAATATGGAGACTTTGATCTATAAGAATAATGTTTCCACAATTTTTAATTACTTCTATATCTTTATAGATTTTTATGGAGAAGATTTAGATGAAAACTATGATTGGGACATTGGAGACACCGATGCCAATGATGGTGATTATGATATTGAAAATGATATCCCACTTTCAGCTGCCCATGACTTTGCTAGAAGATGTAAGTTTGATTATTGGAATTCTTAAGGAACTTGCACATTTATGTAGAAATAATTGAAATTCTTTAGAGTTAAGACACAATGCTTTGAATAAGTTAAGATAATTTTTGAATTACGATAACCAAAAGGACTATCTCTGTTTTGATAACACAAAATGAAGATCGTAAAGTGAACAGTTTTTGTTTTTATGTTACTATTTTTAATATTTTTACGAAAAAAAATCGTATATGTAAAATTTGTTAGATTAAAAGAAAAACTATATGTAGATACTGAGGTTATTTCTTTAGGTTTTAGCTTTTAGGTAACCTAAAGGTTATTTAATTAGTATAACATAAAAACCTAGACATGTTATGTTATTTCCAGATTAATACGATTATTAAATATAACAGATTCGAAATATAAATCGTGACAAAAAATATGAGGTTACCACTTCA
>JAFIDM010000001.1:35684819-35696327 GCA_023159025.1 Thereuonema tuberculata
GCTGCTGTGTGTGGGTGTCAGGAGTGGTGAGTGTTAGAGAAGGGTTTGGGAGATCCAGGGGTGTGAAGTGTGTGTCAGCCTTGACAATGGCTGAGTGGAGTGAGGAGTGTTGTGGTCTTTGGTGGAAGTGTTCCCTAAGTTATTATTATTATTATAATTATTATTATAGGACACTACAAAACAATGTGTATCACAGCTGCCAGTTCTTTAGCTGGTGTTGGCCTTATTATTATTATTATTATTATTATTATATTATTATTATTATTTTTTGCCTATCACATCGAAGGCTTAAGAGTCAAAACTTATATGTAAGCTCATATGAAGTGCCTGTGATGAAGTTTAACGTCTCTTCCACGCAAAATCACATGGTCAGCAGTCAGGTCTCACGATGAAACTATTCACTTTGAGCTGGTGTACTTGTATTATGTTTCCGGGAAATTGTAGTGATCGTATTAAAACAAAGTTCAGCATTTCTTTTAAAAAAATGAAAAATTGACAATGGAAATCATAAATTTTTAGTTTTTGTTTTGTTTTTTTACTGAAGAATTTCAATGTAAATATACCTAGGTATCATTCGCCGTCTTTCTTGATCGACATTAAGAGATGAACAAATCACGTTTTTGAATATTACATTATTCTGTGATAAATCAAAAGAGAACGAAAATTTATTGTATTAACAGATCTACTTGACAATATATAAATTCAAATTAATATGTTTAGAATGTGACTATCCTTATTAACCGAGACATTAAATTGTATTAATAAAGAAACTGTTTTAAAAAAACTGAGTTCAGATTACAGTATCACATTCTAGGAAAGAATGGGAAAAGACACAGAAATAAAAAATATCTAAGGAATAATCGGTGAGATTTTGGAACGACCCATTACATATTATATTCTGTTCGTAAAGAAAATTAAGCAAAGGTATAAGTAAACAAATTACGCAGTGACGTTTATAAATAATATTTTAAGAATAATGAGTAATATCCTGTAATTCTAAGGGAACTATGGGATACTGCATACGAGACTCGGGTATTTCCGACATCGTTGAAAAGAAAATAGACGAGGCCTTTCGCGTCCAACTGTACAGGAATCATCTTCAGGTCTGAACACGAGACCTCCTCAGAGTCTCGTAGGCAGTAAGTTGTATCATACTATCGGTAGTGCAATCTGTTAGTCTGAATAAAAATACTCATGAAAAGTAGCATTAAGAGGCTGTGTCAGTGTAACTTAAATTAATATTCTGAATTTTAGAAGGACTGTGACGAGTTCAAGCCATCCAATCAAAATAAAACGGTCGATTCATCTATCCAACCATAAAAATAGAAATAAAATAATGCTAAACCACAATGTCGGTCGGGTGTGGTCGGTTCGCACCGAAGTGCGAGCTTCGTTGCCGAAGCATCCGTGCTCCAGGGAGCGCTAGTGTTCCCAAGACGGCGAACCCCTAGCAGACTCCCTAGAATTACAAGGGAAAGATACTGGGGTGGTTTCCCGTGGCCTTCCCCAGGACGCCATTAAGGAATTACGTCAGACCGAAGAGAAAGTGAAGAAGAGGCTACAACACAGGAAAGGAAATTTTTGAAACATCCATGCTCGCTACCGGGATTTGAACCCGGGCGCTGGCACATTGATCTCACAACAGACCGACGCCTGAGACCGCTCGACCACACCAGCGCGGCAAAACCACAATATCAAAGCACAATAAACAAAAGGAATCCATGAATCAGAATTTTTCCTAAGAATCCCCTTGACACCGGAGTCCATCAAATGGAAAATACTATAAAGAATAAGAAACAGAAATATTTCTTACATTCTGATAGTAATTATTAACAACCTCTTAAAAATTCATTTTTTTTTACTTCTGTAATCATTAAAAGTATATCTACAAGAATAGATCTACAAGAGCTATTCTATCACTAAATTACAATGCTAATACTAAAGTGCAATCGTCGACGATCAAAACTTATTGACAGTAATATCGCCAATCACTTAAATTTCCAAATTTTTCTCATTCATTTAAATAATTCATGGATTGTAGAAAATTAATAAGAAAAAAAAATTGGACTGGATTTTGCAATGTAGAATAAATAAATCAAATAAGGCCTTTATGTTAAAAAGGCCACTTCAGGTTTGAATTATGATAATCCTTCCAGTTAATCATTTCTTTCAACGATTATGCTGCTAAAGAAAGTTTGGAGTCTGGAGGAGTAACAACAATGATAAAAAATGAATATTATGTAAGCTTCCAGTCCGTAGTCTAGAGGATTAAATTTGTTCATTCTCCTAAAGTGAATCAAGAAAGACAGCGAATGATACTTCATAGGAATATTTATATTGAAATTCTTCAGTAAAAAAAAAAACTAAAAATTGATGGGTCTCATCATCTATTTTTTACTTTTTTTAAAAGAAATTCGAGAATGTTAAACTTTGGTTTAATACGATCACTACAATGTCCAGGAAACATAAGACAAGTACACTTGTTCAAAGTGAATAGCTTCATCATGAGATCTGACTGCTGACCATGTGATTTTGCGTGAAAAAGACGTTAACCTTCATCACAGGGTCTTCGTATGAGCTTGCATGTAAGTTTTGACAATGAGGGTTCGATGTTATATTTAGGAAAAAAATACTAATATGTTTTTAAACATTTAAATAATTTAAAATTTGACGATAATGTAAATGTTATCGAGCAAATTTATTACAAAAATTGTAATAATGGGAAAATAGATACATACCATTTCCAAATTCTTAGGTTTATGCATCACCGCTTTACGGCAAACAATCGCTAAAGCTGAAATAGAAACAAAACAATGCTGAAAAAGCAGATGTAATAAATACATTCCATCAATTTACCAATATTTTCAAATTTTATTAACTTTAACCAGATTTGGCAAAAACAACAAATCAATCATAAAATACTTATGCTTTACACTTTTCACAAACATTAATATCGGCTACAATACATTATCCAATAGTCTTCATCAAGACCTGGAACCACTCTTCATCCCATAACGATTTCTAACAAGTTCCAAAACATTATCTATTGTTCTTCATCCAGCTTTATCATAGACTATTACTGACAAGTTGTATCATTACTCTTGTTTCTATGGAGATTTTTTTGTAGATTTCTATTGTAATATTGTAAAATAAGTCAATTATATTTTTAATCTCAATTGCAATCTTCTTGAAACGCTGATATTGACGTATTAAAATAACAAAACAATTTGCTTGATTGGATCTGTTTTCGCAATAAAACATTAACAGACAATTCATACTTACAAAAGTTACACAGAAGAAGTCTTTTAAGTTAATATTAATTGTCTGTAAATGGCTAAAATATGCTGGCTAATAGCTTGAAATTGGAAAGATTCATGTAAAAGAAGGGTTAAAATTATGCGGCAAAAACTACAGGATACATGTTTATTATATTTAACTTTCATTACATAGCTACGACTCATTAAGTTATAGGTTACAGTTTTGGATGAAAGATGAATCAATTACATCTCCTTGTGGCAATTTTAAGATGTTTCACATGGTTATTTGGCTCATGATCTAGCTAGTGATTTTGAAAATCTAACAAAGAACTTTAAATATAAGCGGTTTTTGTGAATTTCTCCGGAATGAGAGTATGATTGAAAGGATTGCTAAATTTTTATTAATTATTCTTAAAATATTTTTTATAAACGTCACTACGTAATTTGCTTACTTATTCCTTTGCTAAATTTACTCTACGAACAAAAAATACTACTGTAAACCGTATTCAATTTTTTAAAACAACTTCTTTATTTAATACAATTTATTCTCTCGGTTAATAAGGATCATCACAATATAAATATATTAATCGGAATTTATATATTGTCAAGTGGATCTGTTAATACAATAAATAGCTGGGATCTTCATTCTCTTTTGATTTATCAAAGAATAATGTAATATTCGAAAACCTGATTTGTTCATTCTCCTAATGTCAATCAAGAAAGACAGCGAATGATACTTCTTAGGAATATTTACATTAAAATTCTTCAGTAAAAGAAAAAAAAACTAAAAATTTATGCGTCTCACCATCTATTTTTTTCATTTTTTAAAAGAAATTCGAGAATGTTAAACTTTGTTATAATACGATCACTACAATTTTCCGGAAAAGTAATACAAGTACACTAGATTCAAAGTGAATAGCTTCATCATGAGATCTGACTGCTGACCATATGATTTTTGCGCGGAAGAGACGTTAACCTTCATCACAGGTCTTCGTATGAGCTTGCATGTAAGTTTTGACTCTGAGGGTTCGATATTATATTTAGGAAAAGAATAATAATACGTTTTTGAACATTTAAAAATTTTTAAATTTGAAGTGAATATAAATGTTATCGAGCAAATTTATTACAAAAATTGTAATAATGGGAAAATAGGTACATACCATTTCCGAATCCTTAGGCTTATACAGCAAACAATCGCTATAGCTGAAATAGAAACAAAAAATTTAATTATTGAAAAAGCAGATGTAATCAATACATTCCATCAGTTTACCAATATTTCCAAATTTTACTAACTTTAACCAAATTTGGTAAAAACAACAAATCATTCATAAAATACATATGCTGTACATTCTTCACCTACAATAATATCGGCTACAATACATTATCCAATAGCCTTCATCCGGATCTGGAACCACTCTTCATCCCATAACTATATCTAACAAGTTCCAATACATTATCCGTTGGTCTTCATTCAGCTTTATCCCATAGACTGTCCCATAGTTCTGTCATTATGGTTGTTTCTGTGCAAATCTCTTTATAGATTTCTATTGTAATGTTGTAAAATAAGTCAATTATATTTTAAATCTCAATTGGAATCTTCTTGAAACAATGATATTGAGGTTTAAAATAATAGAACAATTTGCTTAATTGGGTCTGTTTTCGCAATAAAACATTTACAGATAATTCATACTTACAAAAGCTATACAGAAGAAGTCTCTTAAGTTAATATTAATTATCTGAAAATGGCTAATATATGCTGGTTAATAGGTTGAAATTGGAAAGATTTACGTAAAAGAAGTGGTGAAATTACGCGGCAAAAACTACAGGATGCATGTTCCTTATGTTTAATTTTCGTTAAATAACCATGACTCTCATTAAGTTATAGGTTCTTAAGTTGCTGTTACAGTTTTGGATGAAAGATGAATCAATTACTTCTCCTTGTGAGAATTTTAAGATGTTTCACATGGTTATTTGGCTCACGATCTAGCTAGCGATTTTGAAAATCTAATAAGGAACTTAAACATTAGACTTTCTTGTGGATTTCTCCGGAATGAAAGTGTGATTGGAAGGTGCATGATTTGTAGAGAGTTGGAATTACATGATGTAAATAAGACTAACAAGCGAAGTGTGGAGTTTTATTGCCAAAACAGGCCTCATCAAGCAAATTGTTTTCTTATTCTAAAACCTCAATATCAGTTTTCCAAGAAGACTGCAATTAAGATTAAAAAATCTAATTGACTTATTTTACAACATTGCAATTGAATTGTATGGAAAACTTTGCACAGAAAAAAAAATTAGGACAGAACTTGTTAGGAATGACCTAGAAAAGAGTGATTCCAGGTCTAGATGAAGACTATCGGATATGGTATGTAGCCGATACTAATGTTGGTGAAGAATATAATGCATATATATTTTATGAATGATTCGTTGTTTAAAAATGTGAAAAAAATTGTTGTGAAAAACTAAAAATGTGAAAATTTAAAAATGTGAAAAAAAATTTTTGTGAAAAAGTAAAAATGTTAAAATTTAAAAATGTGAAAATTTATTGGTAAACTGAGGGAATTTATTTATTAAATCTGCTTTTTCAATAATTATAAACACTATTTTGTTTCTATTTCAGCTTTGCAATTGTTTACAGTAAAGCAGTGGATCCGTTAATGGTATATATCTATATTCCCTTTATTACAATTTCTACAGAAAAAAATAGGAACAGCCTATGGCATAAAGAGTGCTTCTAGGGCTGGATGAAGGCTATCCGATATTGTATTGTATCCGATATTAACGGTGGTGAATAATGCAAAATGTCAAAGGCTGATGAAGACCTTACGGAAAACATATGCTTTAACTATCAATAACAAAGTAAAGGTCTTCATGGTGTTGTGTAGTGAAACTACAACTTTCAATGAAGCTGTTTCTGCAACTCTTTCTACTTCTGTACGGATATCCAAATGAAACTGTCTTTATATAGTGTTGGTTTGCTGATTATCTGCTTCAAAAATAACAAAAAATATCTCAATGATTTGATTAGATTAGAAATTTGATAACCTGAGCAACATAATTTTTTTCTTAATTTTGATATAAGTTTCACTTTTTTCTATTTATTTATTTTTTTATTTTTTTATTTATACTTATCGTTTATTAAACTTTATTTATGATATTTCCTTCTTCCTAATATCAGAAGGTAAATCGGTTTTTATAAAACTGATAAAAGAGAGTAAGATATCAAATTTAATTTCAAAATAATATTTCAATTAAAATTTAATTGAACTATTGCTGACAATAATTTATTTCAATTCAACTTTTGTCAGAGATAGTTATAGAAGTTACCGAATGAATTTTGTTCAGGAGTTTTAGTAAAGTCAATAGTTAACATTAACAATTTGAAAAAAATTAACGATGGAAAATAAATATTCCAAATAGAAATTAATAAAAAACGTTAGTGTTATTAATTTAATTTCAAAGCTCAACTATTTGCTGTTGAATTATTAACGGTAACAATTATTGGAATCCAATCTTTTCAAGGGCATTTACAAAAGTTTGTTTCAAGTAGAGCAATTATATACCTAAATGTTTCAAAACAGATTAACTATAGTAATTTGAGACTTATTTAAAAACGATGGAGAATCTGCATTACTAATGCCCAAAAATGCTTTGAAATTGATAATTTTAAACGTTTTAATAACTTTAGTCAGTTTATTGTAACTCTACACTTCCAATAATGTGTAATAAACTGTACGTTTCTAAGTTATTTATCAAATCGGTGAATGTGTCTGAGAAGTATTTCCAAGAACGAAACAGTTGTCCCAAGATGACAACTGAAGTTACAACTGAAGTTTCTTGAAAAACTGAAAGATGTGGATATTAATTTTATAATTTTTATTTTTCGCTTTCGCCGATATCTGTTAAACTTTGTCATTTTCTATTGATTTGTAGGTATAGCTACTCATATCCAGGTACATTTTAATGCTTTTGAACTTATTAAATTAATTCGTTTGAATAATTGCTGAAAACTATTGCAAAAAGGAAATTTTATTTCTTATCACCACTACATGTGTACTTTTCATTACGAAAAAGAAAGTCTGAAAAGATTCAGATCACTTTTGTCGAGCATTCAGTTTGTATGATTATAAAAAGAGACTCTTTAATAAGAACCTTTTTCAAATTCAGTGAAATTGAAAGTGACAGCTTTTCAAAGAAATACTTCATCAGGTTGCCTACTACATGGTTAAAACTTCACGGTTAAAATCCGTGAATTATTTTTTAATTCCATATCTTTCTGATTTTCTTATTTATAGTATCCAAATACAGACATCCCTTGTTTTACGCCGGTGTTGCCTTCCTACAGTGGCGTCGTAAATCAAATCGACGTAAAAGAAATCCATTACGTAATGTAAACGGAGGGATGCGTTTCACACACCCAAAAATATATTGTTTTAATTAATTAAACCATGTCAATATAATGTAAAATATCTATGTACTTTCATAGGCCTACTAAATTATTATAAAATAATAAATAATAACTTACTTATTAAATTTATTTTCAAAATCTTTCATCATCATTCATTGTAATAAGTATTTATCACAGATATTCAACGCGGGATGTTCAAAGTGTTCACCGTTTATAGCTGCATTTTCGCTCAAGAAATTTAACGTTTCTTTTTTCGTATATTTATTTTTTTTTAAATACATTTTTCATTATTTTGGCCTATATTCTAATTCTGAATCGTCGTAAATTGAATCGTCGTAAAACGAGGAAAGTCTGTATAAGCATTTGTTAAGAAATATGTTTTTGAGAAATTTGTAGAATCGTCTGAATACACTGAAATGTTTCCAAATTTGATGAAGATGCTCGAGTCAATGTTAAAAATTCTTACGAAAAACTTTCAATTCCTATTCTAGCTTTGTAATAGATTACTTATTAATTAGATAAGAAAAATCCAATTTTATTAATAAGTCAGACATAAAATTTAAATTAAATACTTTTTTTTTTCAAATAACCATTTTAATCATAGGATTTACATATAGTTTTCCATATTCCATGTTCAATACTGTGGTTATTAGTTTGAATGTTTGTAGTGGAATAATTAATCTTAATGCTTTCAATATTTTTTGGAGTTTACGAAGTCTTTAAATGGTTTATATTTCGACATTATTTCAACATAGAAGAGAAAATTGTTATTTGCAAATTTTATCATGTCTCGGAAGCATCTTCTGATCATGTTTAAAAGAAACATTTTCATGTCAATTGGATTAATTTTATATTCTGAAGTGAGAATCCATTCACTTGAAGATAAATGGGTGACAGTTCGTTTTATAGAACAGCTAATCTACGTCAATCATTCGAACAAAGAAATCATTTACAATTTTGGTCTTTGCTCCAGGAGGATTGAGATGAAAAGGCCACATTACATGATATTAGCAGATATAATTCAATGAACTTCGTCTCTGATGACCAAACATCAATAGTATATTAAGCATAGAGATCATAATGCACCTTTCCATATATAATATATTAACTATTAAAATTAAAACAAAATGACGTTTGAAAGTTCCAGTATTCGAACTTTTTCGTCAGGCTTAGAAAAATGAATACAAAAATACTGAGACAGAACTCTGTTTTGGTAATTCAAAATCAAGATAAAGTGAGCATTTTAATTTTTATGTTACTATTTTTAATATTTACAAAAAAAAAATCGTCTTACTATTTAAAAATGTTAGGTTAAAAGAAAAACAGAATATTTTTTTTTTTTACCGTTGTCTACTACATTGGCATAAAATTAGTTAAAAACGTTTAAAAATTTGAAAATCTAATAGCATTTAAAACACAACATTTCGGAATCTCATTATTCAAATTCCCTTATCAAGTGAGGTCCTCCCTTAAAATGAAGGGGAAAAAAAAATAATTGTGAAAGATCTTTCCTGGATAGAAGTCGTTGACCAAATGAGACATGGCGGCTGTGTTTAACCTTCACCAATATCCGGCTACCAGTATCACCCTGGCGGTAAGCCCTTCCTTTTTACAAATGGTATTAAAAATAGCAGATGCTTTCGCGGCTTCAAAATTTTATACAATGGAAACAAAATCTTATATCCAAAATCAATAACATTCAACTTAATTCACATGACAGGGTTACCAATGCTATAGATTATAAATTTAAATTACACAAAATTAAAAAAACTATATCAACATATCAAGATAAATATATTTTTACAACTATAGACAAGGCACACAACAATTTAGCTATCATTTGAAAACAATTTTATTTTCAAAAAATTAAGGAATTGTTGAATGATCAAACCGTTTTTTTTAAAAATTACTAAAACTAAAGAATTTATTTTGAACAATTTAGATAAAAGTTTTTCTAAATTCCAATCACAATTTAAAACACTTAAATATAAGAAAATCAATATCAATAAAAATCTCAATTATTTATTTTTAAATCCAAAAATTCACAAAACAGGTAAATTTAGAATGATATGCAGCACAACAAATTCGATATTAAAGCAATCTAATATTATTTTACAAATTTTTTTAAATAAATTACATGAAATTATTAAAAGTAAAATTAATCCGGATTTTTATTGGCTCATTAATAACCATGATGAAGTTATTAATTATGTGAATAATTACAAAATTTTTAATATTATTACTGCAGACTTTGAAAATTTATTTACAAATATACCATTGGATTCATTATTACAGCAAATCAAATTTTTAATTTCAGAATTTAATATTACTAATCTATTTAAAATTCCTATTAAAACATTTATTAATTTTCTTCAATTTAATTTATACAATAATTATATTGAATTTAATAATGAAATATATTCCCAAATTAAAGGTATTGGAATGGGTGTAAACTACAGTAGCATTCTTGCTAACTTATTTCTATTGGCCTTTGAATATCAATTTTGTATTGAATTCCCTTTCCAATTTAAAATTTTTAGATATATAGACGATTTAATTATTTTTAATGCTAATTTTAATATTAATTATATAGAAGATAAAATTTATAATAATATTATTAACTTACAGCAAACCAATATTCATGCTGAATTTGTGGATTTTTTGGATTTGAGAATATATTTCAATCAACAAAAGCCTCAAATACAATTATTTAACAAAACATTTTTGTTTCCTTTTAAAATAAACAGATTTCACAAATTTACAAGTAATGTTAGTTTTAATTTATTTCAAAATATCTTTTTACAAGAGTTAAGAAGATATCTTACCATTAACTCTAAAATAGATGATTTTTTGAATAATTTGAATTATCTCATTAATGAATTTAAAAATAATAATTTTCCTAACAAAATTTTAAATACTTATATTATTCGATTTCAAAAGAAATTTAAATTTCAAATCTACAAAAAATATAAAATTAAATATATTCATTATTTTATTTAATCATTAATCTTCTAAACAGGACTTGTTATATTTTGATCATTCAAGTTATCTCATGACAACTTAGAATTAAATCCTCTATTTGAGGAAGTTTTAAGTTTGAATTGATAACTGTCATCTTTTGCTCTTAATATTTTGTAGTATGTTTTAAGAAATTTTCTGTGTATGTATGGGAAATGGATAATTTTTCTATGTATGTATGTAAAATGAATAAATTTTTCATGTATGTATGTAAAATGAATAATTTTTTTTTTTTTTTTTTTTGTATGTATGTAAAATGAATAATTTTTTTATGTGTATAAAATAAATAATTTTTATATGTATATATATGTGAGAGATTTTTATACATATAGCCAAAAAAAGCATATAATTTAAAAGATAATTTAAAAAAATAAAATAAATTTAAAAAACCTAAAAAAATATTAAAAAAGAGAGCAATTTTCTTATAATAAAGCGCTGTTATGTTATTTCTAAAAAATTTTTTTAGCTTAGTTTCAAAATTCAACACCAGGTGCCGCTGATGACGTGTAAGTTCATTCGAATCTTAATACTTACACAGAAACAGCTTTTTGAAATTAATTTGGTTTTTAAATTTCAGAAAGCTGTCCGGCAAATTTTATATGTTTAGTAATGTAAGTTAATTTTATTCTTATATTCTTTACATTCTGAATTTTAAATTGCAAATCATTGAATGAAATATTTGCATCACGAAACTTGAAAAGATGGCGATTCAAGTTTTGTCATTTGGATTTATATATATATATATATATATATATATATATATATAGTGTATATATATATTAAATAACCTCAGCATATATATATATATGCTGAGGTTATTTAATT
>JAFIDM010000001.1:35698082-35710601 GCA_023159025.1 Thereuonema tuberculata
CGGCCGTCCCAGAGTATCAGCTCGACTCAAAAGGCATTCTTATTTGACAAGCCATTCACTTGAAGATAAGTGGGTGACAGTTCGTTGTACAGAATAGCTAATCTAAGTCAATCATTCGAACAAAGACATCATTTACAATTAGTTCATGAAACTATAGTAAGATAAGATTTTAGATTTTAGAATATACAGAAAGAATGTACATTCGAAGCTATCTTTTGATTTAATAATTGCAAATCAAATTCTAGAAGTTATTCAAAATTTGGTGAGACTTAGGAATGAAAACATATTAATTTCAGATCAAATTCAATTATTCTGTTTAAAATTTTGGTTTTTGCTCAAGGAGGAGTCAGATGAAAAGGCCACATTACATGATATTAGCAGATTTAATTCGATGAACTTCATATCTGATGATCAAACATCAACAGTATATTAAACATAGAGACCATAATGCAGTGGCGTAGCAACGCCTTGGGGGGGCCCGTGGCGGGAGTTCCATTATTAAGCAACAACCAAAAAAAAAAGGAAATTTTCCTTAGGTGGGGCCCCTAGGCTGGCTGCAAAAAACAACCAAAAAAAAGAGGATTTCCTATTTAACAACCAAAAAAAAAGGAGATTTCCTATTTAACAACCAAAAAAAAGGGGGATAATGCACCTTTCCACATAATTATAATATATTAACTATTAAAAATTAAAACAAGTTGACCGTAATCGAACTTTTTCGTCAGGCAAAGAAAAATAAATACAAAAATATTGAGACAGAACTCTCTTCCAAATGAGTTCAAAGTTTAGGCCCTTACCATTATGGAGAAAGATTTAATTTAAGATGGAATATGGAAGAAGGGGTCCATTTTCAGTTTTGACCTTGAGCCCCAAGCTACATAAAGTCCCATGTTTCATTTACAGTCAAGCCATTTTGCATGAACAGGTGATGAGTGGATAAATTTCGTTATAATCCATACTGCACGATGTTGCTTGTAGACACATCATTATTGCTATAACATTTATTGTCTTTTATAACCAGAGATTGTAAAACTTCGGAGATTCATCTATTTGATGGAAAATATTAGAATTAAATTTAAAATATTTAGGAGCGTTTTTATTCTAAATCTTCATAAATGATTAAAAAAAATCATAAAAAGCTTAATCATAAAATATATACATAAAACTCATGATGAAACTTATTACATCATTTATGCTGAAAAAGATATAATCAACATTAACAATATATCTAAGAGTATTATTATATGATCATAGCTTTGATATTTTTATTAGGAAATTTAATTTTTATAATCATGTTAAATGTCTTTAACAAATATATTTATTCATTAAAGAAAACTTAATTCTGTTTAATCCATACAATTTTATTTAAAATATTAAGTTCTGATATCTTATGTTGATGTGTATGCTACTAATAAAAGTCATACATTGACATTGACATTGATATATTTTTTTTTTTTCCTTTTATCTTTTGTAAATAAAAAAAAAAATAAGTTCCTCCTTGATAAATTATTGTAAACTTAATCAGTCATTCAATTCCACACCATTCAGTTAATCTGCTGTAATTTATGTAAACAATTTTTTATCTTAACAATCATTAATTTGTTTACTATGAAACATAAATCAATTTTGTTGAAAATAATTTGTTTGCTTAAAAGATTCAGAATTAAGATATAAATTACAGTATCAATATATGAAAAAGAATAAGAGAACACCACTATCAGAAAGATAATCTAGCATCAATCTAGCAAAGACCTGTTGAACTTAAAATGTAACAAATCTAATATAATCAAAACCTGTGTCCATGACCGCCCTTAGAGATTGTTACTGGAGCGGGCAAAATATTGTGACAATCTATTTATACTTGTTAAATTCCACAAAATAATAATATAATATTAAAAAGATAATAACTTAAACAAGTGAATATAATTTTGTGCTAAAGCATAAATTTAAGGGCGACCCATAATAAAATAAAAAATTTAAAGATAATAATAAAAAAGGAAGTACAAAAACGTAAGGAAAAATATAAAAAAATAGGAATAAAATTAAAAAACTTTAGGAAAATAAGAAAAACAAAAAACAATCCACCCGGATATTGAGAAAAAAAGTTTAAGAGAAAAAAAAATTAAAAGTAAGAATCAAAAGTAAAAATTTGGAAATTTAAATGACAGGCGATATTTCTGTCATTTAGTTTTGATTGTCGACAATTATAGTTTAGTATTAGTATAGTAGTGTAGTGATAGCCTGGCTTTTGTAGATCTACAGAAATCTTCCTATCTCCAGAAATATCTTCCTTTTCAGAAAGAAGAATTATTCAATCTTAAGTTCTACCAAATTATATACAGTATACATATATATATATTTTTGCTTTGTTCATAGTTTTTTTTAATTATTAAAGAAGTAAAAAGAGTCAATTTCTAAGAGTTTGCTAATAATAACTATCAGAATGCAAGAAATGTTTCTTGCATTCTGATAAATATGTAGTATTTTCCATTTGATGGAATCCGGTGTCAAGGGGATTCTTAGGAAAATTTCTAATACATGGATTCCTTTTGTTTATTGTGCTTTGATATTGTGATTTGGCATTATTTTATTTGTATTTTTATGGTTGGATAGGTGAATCGACCATTTTATTTTGATTGAATGGCTAGGAACTTGAGACATGCCTTCTAAAATTCAGAATATAAATTTAAGTTTCCCTGACACAGCCTCTTAATGGTATTTTTCATGAGTTTTTTTATTCAAACTATCAGATTGATTACGGACAGTATGATATTACTTAGTGCCTATAAGTCTCTGGAAGGTTTTGTCTTCAGACCTGAAGATGATTCCTGTACAGTTGGACGCGAAAGGCCTCGTCTATCTTCTTATCAACGATATGGGAAATACCCGAGTCTCGTATGCAGTAACTTCGCCCACAGTCACATTAGGACTACATAATATTACTTTTTATTCTTAAAATATTAATTATAAACGTCCTGCGTAATTTGATTACTTATACCTTTGCTAAATTTTCTCTACGAACACAATATACAACTCTAAACCGTACTCAGTTTTTTAAAACAGCTTCTTTATTTAATACAATTTATTCTCTCGGTTAATAATGATCATCGCAATATTAATCGGAATTTACATATTGTTAATACAATAAAAATAGCTGGGATCTTCGATCTCTTTTGATTTATCACTGAATAATGTAATATTCGAAAACCTGATTTCTTCATTCTCCTAATATCATTCAAGAAAGAGAGAGAATGATACCTCTCTAGATATATTTACATTGAAATTCTTCAGTAAAAAAAAAAAAAAAACAAAAACTAAAAATTTATGGATCTCATCATCTATTTTTTTCATTTTTGAAAAGAAATTCAAGAATGTTGAGCTTTGTTTCAATACAACGACGATCACTACAATTTCCAGGAAATATAATACAAGTACACTAGATTCAAAGTGAATAGCTTCATCATGAGACCTGATTGCTAACCATGTGATTTTGCGTGGAACAGACGTTAACCTTCATCACAGGGAATTCGTATGAGCTTGCATGTAAGTTTTGACTCTTAAGCCTTCGATGTTATACTTAAGCAAAAAATAATAATACGTTTTTAAATATTTAAACATTTCAAAATTTGACGTTAATATAAATGTTGTCGATTAAATTTATTACAAAAATTGTAATAATGGGAAAATAGGTACTTACCATTTCCGAATTCTAAGGCTAATGCATCACCGCTTTACAGCAAACAATCGCTACAGCTGAATGGAAACAAAACAATGCTATTTAATTATTGAAAAAGCAGATGTAATAAATATTTTCCCTCAGTTTACCAATATTTCCAAATTTTACTAACTTTAACTAGATTTGGTAAAACAACAAATCAATCATAAAATACATATGCTTTGCATTCTTCACCAACATTAATATCGCCTACAATACATTATCCAATAGCCTTCATTCGGATCTGGAACCACTCTTCAGCCCATAACGATTTCTAACAAATTCCAATACATTATCCATTACTCTTCATTGAGCTTTATCCCATAGACTATCTCATAGTTCTTGTTTCTATGGAAATCTCTTTATAGATTTCTATTGTAATATTGTAAAATAAGTCAATTATATTTTTAATCTCAATTGCAATCTTCTTGAAGCACTGATATTGAGATTTAAAATAACAAAACAATGTGCTTGATTGGGTCTGATTTCGCAATAAAACATTGACAGACAATTCATACTTACAAAAGCTACACAGAAGAAGTCTCTAAGTTAATATTAATTGTCTGTAAATGGCTAATAGTTTGAAATTGGGAAGATTTATGTAAAAGAAGTGTTAAAATTATGCGGCAAAAACTACAGGATACATGTTCATTACATTTAATTTTCATTACCTCACTATGACTCTCATTAAATTATAGTTCTTAATTTGCTGTTACAGTTTTGGATAAAAAATGAATCAATTATTTTTCCTTGTGGCAATTTTAAGATGTTTCCCATGGTTATTTGGCTCAGAATGTAGCTAGCGATTTTGAAAATCTAATAGGGAACTTAAACTTAAGTCGTTCTCGTGGATTTCTCCGGGATTAAAGTGTAATTGGAAGGATTTGTAGAGTTGGAATTACATGATGTAAATAAGCAAATTGACTAACAAGCAAATTGTTTTCTTATTCTAAAGAATATCAGTGTTGCAAGAAGACTACAATTAAGATTAAAAATCTACTTGACTTATTTTACAACATTACAATAGAAATGTATGAAGAACTTGGCACAGAAAAAACAATAATAACAGAACTTGCTAGGAATGGCCTATAGGATGAAGAATGATTCCAGGTCTAGATGACGGCTATCGGATATTAATTGTAGCCGATTTTAATGTTAAGAATGTAATACATGTATCTTTTATGAATAATATGTTAATTAAAAATGTGAAAAAAATTGTGAAAAAGTGAAAATATTAAAATTTAAAAAAGTGAAAATTTATTGGTAAACTGAGGAAATTTATTTATTACATCTGCTTTTTCAATAATTATAAACACTATTTTGTTTCTATTTCAGCTGTACCAATTGTTTACAGTAAAGCAGTGGACCCAGAACCCGATAAATTCCGAAATGGAATGTACTTATATTCCCTTTATTACAATTTTTATAGAAAAAAATAGGAATAGCCTGTGGCATAAAGAGTGCTTACAGGGCTAGATGAAGGCTATCCGATATTGTATTGTAACTGATATTAATGGTGGTGAAAAATGCAAAATGTCAAACTCTGATGCAGACCTCACGGAAAACATATGCTTTAACTATCAATAACAAAGTAAAGGTCTTCATGGTGTTGTGTAGTGAAACTACGACTTTCAATGAAGCTGTTTCTGCAACTCTTTCTACTTGTATACGGATATCCAAATGAAGCTGTCTTTAAATAGTGGTGGTTTGCTGATTATCTGCATCAAAAATAACAAAAAATTTCTCAATGATTTGATTAGAAAATTTGATAACCTGAGGAACATAATTTTTTTCTTAATTTTGATCTATGCTTCATTTTTTTCTATTCATTGATTTTTATTTTTTTATTTATAGTTATCGTTTATTAAACTTTATTTATGATACTTCCTTCTTACTAATACCAGAAGATAAATCAATTTTATAAAATTGATGAAAGAGATTAAAATAATAAATTTAATTTCAAAATAACATTTCAATTACAATTTAATTGAACTATTAGTGATAATTATTAATTTCAATTCAATTTTTCTCTTTTGTCATAGACCGTTATAAAAGTTCGTTACAGAGGTAACAAAATGATAATGTTCTGGATTTTTAGTAAAGTCAATAGTTAACATTAACAATTTGAAAAAAAATTATAAATGATGGAAAATAAATATTTCAAATAGAAATTAATAAAAAACGTTAGAGTTAATAATTTAATTTCAAAGCTCAACTATTTGCTGTTCAATTATTAACTGTAACAACTTATTGGAATCCAATCTTTTCATGGGCATTTACAAAAGTTTGTTTCAAGTAGAGCAATTATATTCCTAAATGTTTCAAAACACATTAATTATAGCAATTTGAGACTTATTAAAAACGATGGAGAAACTGCATTACTAAAGCCCAAAAAAGCTTTTAAATTGATAATTTTCAAAATTTTTAATAACTTTAAGTCAGTTTATTATAACAACTCTGCACTTTCAATAATGTGTAATAAACCGTTTGAGTTATTTATCAAAATCGGTGAATGTGTCTGAGAAGTATTAACAAGAACGAAACAACTGTCCCAAGATGACAACTGAAGTTTCCTGAAAAACTGAAAGATGTGGATATTAATTTTATAATTTTTCTTTTTCACTTTCGCTGATATCTGGTAAACTTTGTCATTTTCTGCTGATTTGTAGGTTCAACTATTCATATCCAGGTACATTTTAATGCTTTTGAATTTATTAAATTAATTCGTTTGAATAATTGCTGAAAACTATTGCAGAAAAGTTTTAGGAAATTTTATTCATTATCACCACTACATGTGTACTTTTCATTGCGAAAAAGAAAATCTGAAATGATTCCGATCACTTTTGTCGAGCTTCCAGTTTGTATGATTATAAAAAGAGACTCTTTAGTAAGAACCTTTTTCAAATTCAGTGAAATTGAAAGTGGCAGCTTTTCAAAGAAATACTTCATCAGGTTGCCAACTACACCGTTAAAACTTCTCGGTTAAAATCCATGAATTATTTTTTAATTCAATATCTTTCTCATTTTCTTATTTATATCATCCAATTACAGGAAATCTTTGTTTTAAGTTTTCCTACAGTGGCGTCGTAAAACAAATCGACGTAAAACGAATCCATTACATAATGTAAACGGAGGGATGAGTTTAACACATCCAAAAATGCATTGTTTTTATTTAATTAAACCATGTCAATATAATGTAAAATATTTAAGTACTTTCATAGGCCTACTAAATTACCATAAAATAATTAATAATTACTTACTTATTACATTTCTTTTTAACAATATTTATCTTTATTAATTGTAATACGTGTTTATCACAGGTAATCAACGCGGGATGTTCAAAGTGACTACGTTCACCGATTTTAGCTGCATTTTTCTGAAGAAATTTAACATTTCTTTTTTCTTATTTTTAATTTTTTTTAATATATTTTTCATTACTTTGGCCTATATTTTAATTCTGAATCGTCGTAAACTGAACCGTCGTAAAACGAGGACAGTCTGTATAAGCATTTGTTAAGAAATATCTTTTTGAGAAATTCTGAATACACTGAAATGTTTTCAATTTTATTGAAGATGCTCGAGTCAATGTTAAAAATTCTTGCGAAAAACTTTTCATTCCTATTCTAGCTTTGTAATAGATTACTTATTAATTAGATAAGAAAAATCCAAATTTTATTAAGAAGTCAGATATAAAATTTAAATTAAATACTTTTTTTTTAAATAACCATTTTAGTCATAGGATTTACATATAGTTTTCCATATGCCATGTTCAATACTGTAGTTATTAGTTTGAATGTTTGTAGTGGAGATAATTAATCTTAATGCTTTCAATAGGAAGTCTTTAAATAGCGTGTATTTCGAAATAATTTGAACATAGAAGAGAAAATTGTTATTTGCAAATTTTATCAGCTCTCGAAAGTAACTTTCTTATATATTTAAAAGAAACATTTTCATGTCAATTGGGTTAATTTGGAATTCCGAAGTGAGAAGCCATTCACTTGAAGATAAGTGCGTGACAGTTCGTTTTACAGAACAGCTAATCTAAGTCAATCATTCGAAGAAAGAAATCATTTACAATTTAGTTCATGAAACTACAGTAAGATAAGATACTAGATTTTAGAAAATATAGAAAGAATGTGCATTTAAAGCTGTCTTTTGATTTAATAGTTGCAAGTCAGATTCTTGAAGTTATTCAAAATTTGGCGAGATGTGGGATTGATAACATATTAATTTCAGATCGAATTCAATTATTCTATTTAAAATTTTGGTTTGCTCAAGGAGGAGTCAGATGAAAAGGCCATATTAAACGATAGTAGCAGATATAATTCGATGAACTTCATCTCTGATGACCAAACATCAATAGCATATTAACAAATTGACCATAATGCACCTTTCCACATATAATATATTAACTATTAAAATTAAAACAAAATGACGTTTCAAAGTTTCAATAATCGAACTTTTTCATCACGCAAAGAAAAATGAATAGAAAAATGTTGAGACAGAACTGTCTTCCAAATGAACACAAAGTTTAGGCCCTTACCATTTTGGAGAAAGATTCCATTTAAGATGGAATACGGAAGCAGGGGTCCATTTTTCTGCTTTAACCTTGGGCCCAAGCTACATAGGTCCCAGTTGGGTTTTAATGAGAGTCAAATCATTTCGAATGAGCAGGTTGTGAGTGGATTAATTAGTTATAATCCATATTGCAGGATGTTGGTTGTAGACACATCATTATTGTTATAACATTTATTGTCTTTTATAACCTGGGATTCATAAAACTTCGGAGATATTCATTCTTTTTGATGGAAAATATATTAGAATTAAAATTAAAATACAGTGTAGCCTCCTTTAGCGGACACTCCGAATAGCGGACATCTCTAATTAGCGGACATTATTGCGGATTCCAGTCCCTTAAAATAGGACATTCCATGTTATCCACTCTGAATAGCGGACATTTATTTTAACTGTCAAAATTTTTTTTTTTTTTCGATTAACATTTCGACAAACACATCATGGTTGTATTTACATCGGTATCCCATACATTGATACATTGCACGATTCAATGCACGAATCTGAGGCCCTTTTTTTCACTGCAGTTGCTTTGTAAATATCAATCCCTCCTATAAACGTGTTGATTAAATTAAGTGCGAATTAAAATGGCGTCAAAAAGGAAGAGATTGGCACTGAAAGAAAAAATTGATGATCTTGAAGTTGCTGAAAAAGAAAAGCTGAGTGTGCGTTGTCTTGCTGAACGTTTTAAAGTTGGAAAAACTCAGATAAGTGAACTTTTGAAGGACAAACATGAGATTAGAAAAATGTGGATGGTAAATTCAAACGAAATTCGAAGAATTTCAAGTTTCGTAAAACTGAAACAAGCAAAATCGGAGAAATGGTGATAAAATGGTTCCGCTTTGCTCGTGCTAAGAACATTCCTATAAGCGGTGTTTCAAGAAAAAGCCAGAGAAGTCGGTCAAACTTTAGGATTGGATACGTTTAAGGCATCAAATGGATGGCTAGAAATTAATTTTCTATATACTGTAATTAATTTTATCATTATTTTAAGTAAGACAAACGGATTAGCAGTCATTTAAAAAGGAATATAGTGAAAAATTTGCAATTGTTCATATTCTCTCATATTGCAATGATAATTGTAGAAATTTAATTAAGATTGTACGGAATTTTTCATTAAATTTTATGCTATAAGCTAAAAAATGATAAAAAAGATAGTCCTCCCCAATAGCGGACACCTCCCAATAACAGCCAAACTTCCGGTCCCGTGACTGTCCGTTATTCGGAGGTAACACTGTATTTAAAAGCTTTTTTATTCAAAATATTTTCTCTCCAGCACGAATGCTAAACCAAACTTACTATACTTTATAATGTCTAGGTGCTATCAGGGTAAAAAAAAAATCATAAAAAGCTTATTAATAATAATAATAATAATAATAATAATAATAATAATAATAATAATAATAATAATAATAATAATTATTTCACAAAAACACTTATGCACAACTGCAGAAGGCTGTGGTACTCAACACTACACGCATGGTTAGGAAATTTATGGACACAAGCACACATCCCTAATCATTCTTGCACACATCTTTACACTTGGCAGTATGTGCTTTGGTCCTTGACCCGCCATATTGTTTTTGCTGGGGAAACCCAAGGTTTGAAACATACAAACATAATATATATATATATATGATGAGGTGTTTTTTTTTTATGTATGTTGAAAAAGATCTAATCAATATTAAAATATATGTCTAAGAGTATTATTATGTGATCATAGATAAGAAATTTTTATTAGGAAATTTAATTTTTATAATCAAGTTAAATATCTACAACAAAGATATTTATTCATTAAAAAAACTTAATTCTGTTTAATCCATACAATTTTATTTAAAACATTAAATTTTGTTATTTGTGTTTGTGTTTATATAAATATGTATGCTATTAATAAAGGTCAAACATTGACATTGACATTGATACATTTTCCATTTTTTCCATTTATCTTTTGTAAATAAAAAAATAAAATAAGTTCCTCTTTGATAACTTATTGTAAACTTAATCAGTCATTCAATTCCACACCATTCAGGTCATCTGCTGTAATTTATGTAAACAATTTTTTTATCTTAACAATCATTAATTTGTTTACTATGAAAAAATGATAAGCCAATTTTGTTGAAAATAATTTGTTTGCTTAAAAGATTCAGAATTAAGATATAAATTACAGAATCAATACATGAAAAACAATAACACTTTATCAGAAAGACATAAACATAGCAAAGACAACTGGTACCTACTGAACTTAAAATATACAAATCTAACATAATCAAAATCTGTTTTCATGGCCGCCCACAGAGATTTTTACAAGGGCGGCCAAAATATTTTAGCAATGCAAACCTGTTAAATTCCATAAAGTAAGCGAAGTAAAAAGATAATAACTAAAAGAAGTGAATATAATTTTGTGCTAATGTATAAATTTAAGGGCGACTCGTCGTAATGTAAAAAATTCAAAAATAATAATAAAAAAAAGGAAGTACAAATACATAAGGAAAAATAAAAAAAAAATGAGGAATAAAATTAAAAAAACTTTAGGAAAGTAAGAAAAACAAAAAACAATCCAAGCGGATATTGAGAAAAAAAGTTTAAGAGGAAAAAAAATTAAAAGTAAGATTTACGGGTTTGAATCGACAACCTTCAGTATAACAGTTCTAAATCTTAACCATCAAGCTATAGCTGACAACTTAAATGACGTGGTTGCATTTTTAAAATTTAAGCTAATAGCGGATATCCAATGAAAACAATGGCAAACATTTCGAAAATGGGGGGCGGGGTCCCTATAAATACCCTATTCCTACGTTGTTTGGGCATCTGAACACGATGGTGAAGTCCGTTGGTCGATCCGACCTATCGTTCGGGAGTTGTTAGGGGTGGACAGACACGGACTAACGGACAGGACAAACGCAATAACTACCAATTTTGGGTCGCTAATAAAATTTACCATTTTCTAAATATCTATTGGTTTTCTTACGAGAAGGAAAGCATATGAATTATTTTAATTTTTCAAATTCCGGAGGGGGGGGGCGCCCATGCCTTTGTACAGCTTTAGTACAAAAATCCGTTTAACTAATAACTTCCTATTTGGATAGAAAAGTCAACTTAAACATCATTAATTATACTCATAAAAATTTTTTGTAACTCTCACAAAATTAAATTTTACTTAAAAACTGATTGCACAACTGAATTATGGGGATATTCTTATTTGAAATGATACATGACCCTGTTCCCATTTGGAAATTTTGACTTCCATAGCGGACCTCAAGATGGCGGCCATGTTCCCGAAATATCCTAAAATGTAGAACCTCCCCCCCCCTCACTCATTTTTTGCTGGGGTACATTTTCCCTTCCATTTCCGAAATACAAAAACGGAAGAGAATTTTGACTTACCCTGTAGAATAAAAATAATTCTGATTGTTTAAGGACAAAACAGTTTTCAAAAATGAAATTATATAATAGTGTTCTTGTTATTATTTATATAATAGCTACTCGTCATTTTCAATAAGTTCGCAGTGTATAAGTTTACATTTCTTTACTTTAGATCTTATAAAATTAAAAATATATATATATAAGCATATTATAATACAGTGATGTTAAAAACATCCATTTTATTTTTCCAGAAATAATTTTTTAGTTCTAATATACTCCACCCATCCAATATTTCAGTTGAGGATTTTTCAGGTGAAGATCAATGATCCTAAATCCAATTAAACTTTTTCTGTAAATAGCAGCAACAGCAGTTTTCATTTCAATTCTTCTTGTAACATAGTACGGTTCTATTGAAACTTTTATTACTTATTAAGTACATTAGTACAGACTGTTCCTCATTCTTTTTGTGAATGATGTTGTTAAAATCTTGATTTTAGAATGTTACGGTCAAAGTATCAAAATAATTTGAAAATAAGATATTAAAACTGCTACAAAGATTAATATTAGTTCGATTCTTTTTTTGAAGTCAGGATCAACTTGTAGAATTTGCTCGTAAAAACTGTTGATCGAACTATACTTTTTTAATATATGTCATTTCCGATAGTATTCAATTGGTCTCTGTTAAATTTTATGGCTATGAAGGGAGAGAAATTAAATTAGATGCTTCTTAAAAAGAACTCGAATAACAGATAAGAGGACACTATTAATTGATAGTTTTTTCCGCTACTAGACATAGAAGCAGATCTTCATTTCTGCCAAAAATGCTTTTGATTTGATAGTAAGAGATAGGAAGAAACTGATTATTTCGA
>JAFIDM010000001.1:35725521-35744172 GCA_023159025.1 Thereuonema tuberculata
TTTATTTATATCTCTATTGTTTTTGTTGTTTGGTCCTTTGTATTAATATTTATGATAAGTTTTGTAATACGAAACGTTGATATCAAAATGAATTATGAGATAGAGTGGTTTCAAGAAAGAAATTATACCTGAATAAACAATGCAAACAATATAAAAAAGTTGACTCACGTATTGAAAGAATGACACAAGAAGTTCCTGAAAGAACACAAAGACTTCTTTCCATAAAATGTTGCCGATTTTATTTTTCTTTGTTTGAAAATAAATTCAAAGGAAAAGTCTACTGAAGAGTTAACACTATCTTTAAATTTTCCATTTGCTGACAATAACCCTAATATTTAAGTAGCTTAAATCAAATTTACTTTAATCACATCCAAGCACGCGCAAAAACAATGGGTTAATAAACGGATTAATAGGCGTTATCAGACCATACATAGAAATTTACTGTTTCGCATCTACTGCTTTTCTGTGGAATTTTTTGTCACTTTTCCGAGGAAATTTCAAGGATCCATAGGAAAAAGGTTTCAAAAGTTGTATTGTTTCTTGTCCACAACTATGTATGGCAGATTTCAAGAAGATCCAATGATTTAAAAGCTAAAAGGTTTTAAAAAACTCATTAATTTTATGATCTTTAGTTTCATTAGGAAAGTAGGCTAAAATGCTTATGAATATACAACATGGTAATTAATGCTTTTAGACAGTGTCAAAAGCAAAGCGTCCATAATATGCACAATTGTATAAACAAAATGAAAAGCAAGAGCATATAAATTTAAGACCATTCCTTTATGTTTTACAGGCAAGCTGTAACGTAGGGGCCGCTAATACAATGCTTAGTGCATCATTTGGATATGTTAAAGAATTTATGAAACAATACGTTTGTAAATATTAACAATGACGTCCTGTTGGCAATTGTTAGTATTGTTATGTGTGAAGCATCAGTATTATTACTAACACTGCTATGGAAAACGTTAATTTTGGGGGTCAGATAGTGGTCCTACAGGTCTGATTTTTTTACGTTGTCACCTACTTTTTGACGCTGAACACAATTATAAAGGTTTCATTCTAATATCTCTAACCGTTTGGCCGCTACAGAGTGTGACATACAGACAGACAACACAAAAGCAATAGCGGATCTCTATGTTAACTGAAACATGGGATCGCTAAAAAAGTTACAGATGTCTGATTAATGAGAAACCGTTTTGTTGCGTCTACATAGTTTAAATAATATTGAACACTGAAAATTACCATTATCTAATTAATACACAGTGAGGTAGTGGAATAATAATAACACAGAAAAATACCTGGAGGTAGTGGAATATCTTCTGCTTTTTCAATAACATTGTTTTGATGTACAGGATTACAGCTTACGGTGGATAGAACTGAAAGATAACAAATTACAGCAAAATAAAAACTGATTTGTAAGAACAGAGATGAAATTAAAAAATAATATTCATGATATTTCTATGAATAAATAATATTTCCTTATTTTAACTATTTAATGCGAAATTAAATGGTTACAAAAATAAAAATAACTATATATACCAGCTAGTAGCAATGTAAATGTCTTCATGGTGAATTTTATCTACAATCAAATTAAAAATGTGAAATAAAAATGTCAGCTTGTTTTATATAGCTTCGGGGTTTATGATTATCTGTTTACTAATTACGGGAAAAGTTCTTATTGATTTTGATTAGCAAAGTTGATAAATTGGAGACAGTTGATTAGTAATTTTTTTGCTAACCTCTGCTTTTTTACATCCTTTGGTTTAATCTAATTTTTATTTTTATTATTATTTCCTTGTAATTTTGACATTTCGTAATAACGAGGGAAGATATATATCAATTGTAACTACATTATAATACTTTGAAAAATTATAGTAAATTTTATCGATTAATTTTCAGGACCTTATTTTATTTTCACTTCCGTTAACCTTCAAAATACAGGTTCGTTTCAAACTTTCAAAAGAAATATAAGTTTTCTATTGACCAATAGAAATATGAAGATATAAAGCAAGATTCAACTGTATCAGAAATGTATTTCCGTAGTTCTTTGAAAATTGGGAGGGAAAGCCTGAACCTCTCGTCTATTGATACCGCGTTGGTCCAATGATTGAATATGATGGACGAGGGCTTGAAGTTTTAAAATTTTCGTGTTTGGGGGAGTTTTAAGTGCACAAATTGATACATTAAAAAAGGAATAAAGAAATTGCACGTTGACGATCGAGTTGATCATCAATGTGAGTAAATCTGGATGATGAGTTCTAATAAGAACGAAACAGCTATCCCAGATTGCCGTTGATGATAGAATAAAGCGTTAATGTAATGTGTAGTCTCTTTATTTCTTTTTTATTTCATTTTTGTTTTGAAATTTAGGGGGGAATTACCCGCCTCTGTTGTACACGCTCAACACGTCGTAAAGTCCTTAGATTATGCTACGGTATATGTAGTACTATGTCAATTGTAAAAATCAGAAAACACAGTCGTACCTCTATTTAACGAAGTCGCTAAAT
The DNA here is from genome assembly GCA_023159025.1 of Thereuonema tuberculata. NCBI lineage: Eukaryota > Metazoa > Arthropoda > Chilopoda > Scutigeromorpha > Scutigeridae > Thereuonema > Thereuonema tuberculata. Next base: position 35,728,029 of record JAFIDM010000001.1, read on the forward strand.
CCCGAAAAAAAATTCGTTATATATATCAAGTTTCTGAAGAAATGTTTGTTTCCTTTTACACAATTTTAAAACAAAGGCTAAAATTTTTCTGGAGCAGCATCCCCCACTAATTTTAGCTACGTCCACAATGCAGCCGTCAAAGTTAATTGAAGTTTGGTGCACTTGGCTATAAGACTAGTAATAAGGCTGCAATAGATTCCTCAGATGAAGAAGAAGAAACATTTTGCTTAGTGTGTTGTGAAGATTACAGAAACAGCAAACCCAATGAGAAATGGGTTCAGTGCCTGTCTTGCTCCGAATGGGTACATGAAGATTGCACTCCTGGTGAAGCAGTATATTACTGCCAAAATTGTGATTCTGATGATGATGATTGAAATACAGAACATTGTAAACAAAAAGTAACATTGATATACTGTATTATCTCAATTACATTTCCTTCTGCTATCTGTTACAATTGCCCCCTACTACTGTTACAATTGCCCCCGATTTGGGGTCAAATGTAACACTTGTAGTGTATCCATTTAAGGATATTTTTTGTCACTTTTATATCGATTTGACGAGTTGTCAATTTTTGTGTAAGTCCACCTAATGTTGAAGAAACCTTACCTACTTTTCATTTGTGTATATGTCTTGAAAAAAAAAAATATTAGTGAAAAATGTTAAAATTGACCCCAGTCTCCCCTACGTCTCGCATCTTTGCAATGCACCAAAAACCCCTTAAGGCGTATTTTCTTCAAATTGTAATCCACATCGGATTGTTTCAAATGATTTTAGCATTTCATCATACGAAGGTATTTGATTTCTGCATTGTGATCATTTCCATTTTCATCATCTTTATCTTCATCAGGGTGAAAGGGGGATATCGGGTGGATTGGGGATTGCACTTCCTGGTTGAAATGCAAAGAATGACAGCGATTGGCGCCTTGTAAAAATATTTCAAGGAGAAAAAAAATAGATACCACGAAAAAGTTCGTTAAATAGAAAATGCACTTCGTTATTTGGAGGTTATTTTACGAAGAAATTAGCAAAATGTTCTTGGTTCAAAAGAAAAGTTCGCAAAATAGAGAAATTCGCTAAATAGAGGTTCGTTAAATAGAGGTCCGACTGTATTTCCACATGATTTAAAAAAAAATGTTTAGGGATTTTTTTTTACCCACCCCTCGATCTCGATTTACTCTTGAACAACCGATGCATATTACAAAATTTCCTGATTCTACCTCTTATAAGAACTCAGTATGTAAATAGTAGGTAAACTTTTTCCTATTTATTTTTTCTGAGGGACAAAAGTTAAGTTACAAACAAATAAAGATTTCGAGAAAAAAATTCAAAAGTAATTTTTACGAATCTTATTCACCGTAGCATTAATATTCTTCGATAACACATAAAATGAGTCAAAGATTTGTTTTAAAAAAATTCAAATGGTCTAGTGTATAAGATAATGGAAATAATGAACTATGAAAATTCCTAACAAGTAATCTTAACAAAGTTTACGATTACCTCGGAAAGCAAAGCAGGTCCTAAGCAGTGCATTTTCATACTAGATTGTCAAGTATTCCTGAAATTATTAATTAATATTAATACAAAGAAAAGTCTTAAGGTCAACAAGGCTTTTGGAAAGAGAATGAAAACGGCAATCCGTCTTCCAAGAGTATCCCATTCTTGCTGAAACAGATTCAGGTTAGGAAAATTAACTGGCCAATCCATTTGATCAATTCCCTGTTCATGAAAATATTAGTTGATCATCCATTAGTAGGAATCCTGAACATGTTGTAGTTATACCTGCCAATGGAAGAACATACTGTGCAAAGATCTCATCCTTGTAACGCTGTCCATTCAAAATGCCTTCCTCAGAGATGTGGAGATCAGTTCAATCATAAATATTAATCCCTGTTGATACTAACAATTATCAAAAATGAGTTTTTATCTTGTATGATTTAAAAGACTTACTGCAATCAGACTGTAGCTTAATTCTTGATTCATCTGCGAAGAGAACTTTGTTCCATATGTTACTGACCCAAGTTATAAGCTGACAACCTTTTCACGATTCCTTACGCAACCTTTTGTTATTTTAATTGAGATAAGGCGATTGAAGCTCTTGGCGTAAAAGCCCACCTCATGAAGCATTCTGGGGTTTCAGATCGCCTTGAGATATCTTTCCAGTGAATTCAACGATTTGGGAAACGAGCTAAGAGAACGCAAATGCTGTGATCAGCTAGCACAAAAGAAAAAACTAGAAACCAAATTAAATTCACAACCGCCTCAAATGAGACAACCAAAATATAACATAATTTAGGAGCTGCAGATCATCTCTGAAAATGAGCCTGGCAATTCACATAAGTGAAAATCATTTCATAAATACATTTTCACGTGATATTTCGCCGATCAATTTTAATTGAATTTTAGAATGAAAGCCAAAAGAAAAACTCATGACAAAATGATGTTCTTAATGTCAACTAAGAAGAGTTTGAATAAATCAACATTAAATGAATGAATAAGCGTATACTAATTATATTTTATTATAAATACAAATATCACTTATTTCATCAATCAGCAACCTGTCACCGCCTTCTGATAAAAGTCATCTGGTTAGAATACCAACAAGTTCAATAAACTTGTTAATGTTCTAGGGTTAACGGCCTCGTGTAAATGATCAAGTGCGAACAGCCGTTGTTATAGATACGAGTAGAATTATCATAATCATCAGTTACCCAAACGTTGTTAACGGTCTTTCATTGACAGAATTTACAGACAGCCCAGTTGGTTCCTTGTTGTTTTCTTCTTTATTTCCTTCTTGTTATCATTAGTTGGCTTCTATTTCAAAGAACTGGCATCTGAAAATACATACGTTATGGTTCCGGATTCATATGCTTTTAAGAAGCCTATTTTAAAAAAGAAAATTCTGTTTCTACAATGAGCAAGAGAGATTCTCTTTTGTTTGATCATTCAGGAATTTTTTCATAGCATTACTTCTAAATAGGTCATGGAAGGTAAGGCAGTAAAGTGATGAATTACCAAGAAAGTTTTGTGCCTTCCTTGGTTATCTTTAGCTGAATTATTTAGCACGTTAAATTCCTTATTACTTGTACTGCATAATTTTAATCCTTTCTTTTATGCTTATATTAAATTCCTTTTGAGCGTAGCGAAGCGCAGGACAAGGAATCGGCATTTTTTGTATTAGTGTTTATTTTTGGTTGGAGTTTCTTCTGGGGAAGGTCCCACTTTCGGGAGGAAGACCCAGGATACTTAACCTTTCGTAAGTAATTTAGTTTAGTTTGATTTTCGTAGTTCAAAATCCTAAATGCATAGTAGGATATTTCTTTGGCTTAATTTTATTTTTTAACTTTATTTCTAATTGAACGTTGGGTTATGAGAATATTTTTATAATTGACATGCATAGTAGTGGGCCCGGTAGTCAAGTGGTCAGGGCGCTTGGCTGCGGTTTGGAGGTGGTGGGATCGATTCCCGGCCTCGGCGGAGGGCGGGGATTTTTCCACGCTCCTTTCATGTCCAAACGGGTCCTAGGGTCTACCCAGCCCTCTATAAAATGGGTACCGGGTTTCTTTCTCGGGAGTTAGAGGCGGGCGGGCGTCGGGCTAACCACCCGACCTCAACTTCGTCCCGTTGGTTACGAATCGCTGGAGCCTGAACTCCTGCGCCCCAATAGGCCTGTTCAGGCCTGCAGATAGGGAGACTTTAACTTTTTAACATGCATAGTTATTTGTTGTTATGTGTGTAACTAGATATCTCTACTATCCATCACATAGTGAGAATTGACAAGGAAACCTCTCCAATATGGAATAGGCCAATTTTAATAAAACTTAGTAGTATTAATATACAGATTGACCTAATTAAATTACCAAATTCTTAGCGTAATTTGAATCAAAACGGAAAAGGAGGAAATAAAAATAAGACAAACGCAATAACTGCTTCCTTCTATTAACTTACTCCCTTCGCATTTCTGTAACGGTTGTCTGCATGACTGTTAGCATATAGCGTTGAAAGGGTCGATTTTTGAGGAGATCAAAATAATAGTGTTCTTATTTTAAGTTGGATCTCAAATAAGCATGGTTCCAAATTTTGAAGAAATTAGTCCTGCCATTTTGAAAGGGATTTCGGAACTCATTTTTGAAAGATGGGAAGGAGTGAAACAAAATAAACGTGTTTCTGTTTTAAGTGGAGCCTTAAATAAAGAACGAATCAAATTGTATGAAAATCTATCCAAACATTTTTACAGGATGCAAACAGATAACACAGCAATTGGACAAATAGACACACAAAGGAGAAAAATATTTGTCCATTTGTCCTATTAAATGAAAATGCCAAGATCAGCTTGTTTAGATACAATTCTGCAACTTTCAACCCAAAGTCTGGAAAATCAATAACATCCTTTAAATATTGTTCCAATATTGATTACCTCATAACCATTATCTTGTAAAATTTTTACACTGGTTCCTGTACGATCATTACCAATTGCGATTTTCATTATTAATTTCGCTTCTTATATTAATATATGAATAATTAATTAATTTTATATGATAATTCTTTAATATTTTTGTAGAGTTTTCTTCAACTGTTCAATTATTATTTGTCGTTTTAATAATTATTTTTAACCAACTACGATATATTTTATGCTGATTTTCCTAGAAATTAAACTATGCATTACTATATATATAATTATATTTAGTACAGATTATTACAGATTAGTACAGATTATTATTATGCGAACCTAACTGACAGATTCAAAAAGGTTCGCATGTCGAATCGAACGTCTCTAATTAATGTATTTTTCTGTAAAACGATCTATTTATTTAAAATATTGATTTGAGACCTTTGTGTCTTTTGATTATTTATTACATTATATTTTCTTAACTTATTATAAACAGACAGACAAAGGAGAAAAATATTTGTCCATTTTTCTATTTGTAAGAAAACTATGAAACGTATTTCTATAGAAACTTGTACATTTTATGGTTCAATGCTTTATTTTGACCTCTATTCCTCCCATCACTCATAAACGACCTAAGATTTTTGGTAAAACGATTAGACAGATTTTTATAAAATTGGCTATGAAGCTGTAAATATAAGCGCTATTATTTTCGTCTCCACATCAAACACCCTTTTCTCAAATTCTCAGTCCCCATTATGATGTAATAGCTGATGGCGTATACCTAAATACTGCTTATTTTAACTTTATGGGTTTTATTATTTTTTCTATCCTCTGTCGTTATTAGATTCTTAAATGATTTCTTGTAATCCGATTTCTAGGATTTGTTTCATTCTGATTAAGAATTTTTTCCGAAACAGTGAATCATTGATTGCTTTCTTTTCACCAGAATTCCATATCTTTACTACTTCTTCTATATTTGACGCAAACGATTGACATAAAATATTGGTTATCTTTTATTTTGAACAGAAATATTATCAATCAGATAATGCATTATTTGCTCTTTCACTAACTGATGAATAATTAAATAATTATCAGAGATTATAAGGAATTATTAAGGAATTAATCATTTCGAAATGTATCTCCAGAACATAATAATTTAGAATCGTTTTATTCTATTTTTATTATTTATTTATTTTATTAAATACATCTTTTTATATTGGTAATTTTAAGAACATACAGTTTGCACTAAAGTAATTTACATTACATTGAATTGAATTTTACGAAATGAATGGGTGAAACATTTATAAAAATCTCATTTCATTTATGTCTATTGTAAGCTCAAAATTAAAATTAAATACCGTAATAAAAATTATTACAGTCTTATTAGGCTACATTTAATAATCTTTTATCAAAGCTTCAACAAATAGAATTTTATTAGTATTGAATTATTTCCATAATGTTATTTGTAAATAAATTCTCATCTTAGCAATTCTGATATTAAAAAACATTTAACGACAAATTTAAAAAAAAATTCAATTTCATGTTTCTTGTTGCTCTTCAACTCCACTTTCAGAATATGTTTTTAAAGTTTCACAGCGTACTCCAATTTCAAGAAAATTAATCTTCAATTTTAAGTTATCTAGTATGGAAAACGTATTAAAAATGAGATTTATCACGTATCTTATTTAAATAACACTTTCTTATGTTATTCGGTTGTTCTTGTGTTACCTTATATTCACATAATGGATTTCAGTTTTCCTTAAAAATATCTTAACATAATTTAAATACATAAGGTTTAACGTGCATACAAAAGCGTGAGAAATAAAAGAAAAACGCACCAGACTAAGACTAAGAGTTCACTGATCTGCTTTTTGAAATTGTGATATCGGTAATGGTCCATCTTGGATTCCCGGTATCACAATTTCAGAAAACATGTCAGTGAACTCTTAGTCTGGTGCGTTTTTCTTTTAGTAATAATTTAAATGCTTATATGAAACAAATTTCATATAAAATTGCAGAAAAAGAAGTATTAAACCCAGAAAGGAGTGAAAGCTATGGAAATTCCTTCGCTCCCGAAAGTGCTTCTCGAACAAAATAAGCCACAGTAAAAAATAATACTCAAGTGCGCCCGAACAACCTTTGACCTAACAATCGTTAGGAATCAAAAGACTTCTTCTTTGTAATTAAAAGAAAAAACAAAAACAAAACAAGAATCTTACAATATTATGCAAACAAGAAAGCGTAATAATAATAAGAAACACATTTTTATTGTTGTTTATTTTGTTCGGGAGTCATTTCCGGGAGCGAAGGTGATTTCCATTTCTTTTAAGGCGTTTCTGAGTTTATCATCAAGGAGAGTGGATCAGGCTGATGAATCCCATAAAAGGACGAAACGGCCTCTGCTGATTCTTTCTGATGATAAGTTCAAAGGGTGCATAAAACAAATATTTTTTTTATACTTGCTTAAAGTATAAATGTATGCTATTGTATGTATGTTGTAATTTTTGGTTTTCAGATTTTATTGTAGCTTATTTTAACTGATACTTGGTATAAGATAATTAAACAGCACCTGAGCACTATTGTCGGAGGAGATGATAAGGCAGAGTGAGGGAGATGGACTAGGTAAGCTGTTTTTTGTGTGAGTGGGACATCAGAGCAAAACAAGCTAATTACAGCAATACCTACTGACCTCTCCGACAAAGTTTCACTCACGACAGAAGATTGTCATACAAAATCCCCTTGTAGACCAAATAAAGTACACATCAAACCCTCCACATCAAACTTCGGACTGACGAAGAATTTAGTGAAATCAATGGATAAATAAGAAGATGCTTTTAAATATCTCAAAATAAAGTGCCCATCAATAAGCGGAGCTAAAAATAAAAGAGGGCTCTCAAAGTCGGATCCATGGCACGTCATGGATGTTAGTGGCATTTGACAACATCTAAATCCGATGAAGAACGGACTTGGATCGCTTTCAAGATGTAACTAAAAACTTCCTTGGAAATCATCAGGCTCGGAATTACGCAGAACTACGGTTGATGAACTACGGTAGAGAGCTACAAAGAACTCCAACATGTTATTGAAAATACATTTCCTAGCATCACATTTAGATTTCTTCTCACCTAACCTTTCAGCGACGACCATGGTGAAAGATTTCAGCAGAATATCTGTATAATGGAACCTCGATACCAACACTTGCAGATTATTGTTGGAATCTCATCAGAGAAGCCAAAGTTAAAAGAAATTAAAACAAAATCAATTTTATATTTTAAAAATGTCTATGTTTGTTACGCACATTATTGAAAAATTGTTTATATGTAAAATAAAAATATAATTTTCTCAAACTCCAAGGGTATAGAATTTTTTAAACCTCTTCTTGAAAATTTTAAAAAGTTAACTGCAACATTTAAACACAATGATTTGTTGCAAGAATTATAAAAGAATACAAGTAAAATACTCTTACTTGCAATTATACAGATGTTTTTGATTTTTTTAAATCTAGAAGTTTACATTTACATGGGCGTAAATATAAATTACAATATTTACTTACGTAACAAATACAATATCAATATATTTAATACTATTTTTTTTTTTTTTATTGTGAAAGGGCAGTGGATACATTCTAATGGTACAGCGGCCGTCGGACATTGTAGAAATCCTAGAATCGCAGCATATGGAGGAAGGAGAGAAAGAGAAAAATGACAATAAAGAAGAAAACATCCATGCGGGGTCAGGGATTTGAACCCAGTTCAGACATATGAGCCTAGTAAAATGTCACTGCCTTCACCACAAGACTGTGTCTAAATGGCTATTATATTAAAGTAAACTGCACTTATACAACGCACAACCTTGTGCTCAAGCTAATATGTCTGAACTGGGATTCGAATCCCGAACTGGCATGGCGGTTTCCTTCCCTCTGTTTGTTTATCTGCTTCTTGTTCTCTTCGCCTTTTGTCCCCCATATATGAGATGTTCTTTCTAGGGTTTTGTCAAAAGCTCTTAAAGGTAATCGTGGTGGTGTACCTTCGGCCATATAACAAACAAACAAATACAATATGGCCGATTCTTCAGAGTCAGTGGGAGTCAGTGGTATTCTTCAGAGTCAGTGGGAGATGATGTTCGTCAAGTTCCTCAGAAGAAAAAATGAAGGCATGTTAAATCAGGCGATCTTGGTGGCCAGGCGAAGGGTCCACCCAGGCCTATCCATCGGTCTCCAAACGTGTCTCTCAGATAATCCCTCACAGAAACATGCCACCCATTTCAGCAGCCGTGAAACATTCCATGTCAAAGAACAACGTATCTGATTTAAAGATGCCGATGTCCGTATTCTTTTCCACTTGCAGCAGACTAAACAAACTACATCAACGTACAACGTAACCAAGCGAAGGATCGTCGCGGGACATATTGGAACGCGCTATTTACTTTTCCCGTACATGTGTTGTAGTAACTGCATCATGAAACACTGACTTCAGTCTGTTCCGCCTGTTTGCTGGGACATATGGTCAACATATCGCTTTCAACGTCTCTGGCGCCGACAGATGACTTCAGCGGACAAATATTCATTAACAAAAAACGTCTGTTTAAAATTCCTGATGTTCCATAAAATTTCATAAAACCATTTCCTTTCTACTCGATATTAATTTTTCTGAAAAAAATTCAGAGTTTGTATAGATATTTTGTTTTTTCTTTTATTTCAGGTAAAAGTCTTCCTAATTATAATTTTGAAGGCTTTAGTGGCATTCTTAGATTATCATATTCATTGTAAATCATTGTAAAAAATCACTTGTAACTTATTGTAATCATTTGTCAACTAATCACAAACACGAATTATCTATCAAATTGCATTTATGTTATTGACAAAAGCTTTCATATTGATCTAATAAAGATTGCATTTACTAAAGAAAATAAAGAAGTGAAAATGGTAATTATACATTTCTGTTCTGGAATGCATGAAATTCTAAGAAGTACAGAGATTACAGAAGTGGAGTAAAAGTACGAGACTGATAAAACAATATGGATAGATTATTAGTAATTTAGTGAGATAGGAACATTTCATATTAATTTTTTTAAAGCGATCACTGAAGAATGGCCTTCTTCTAAAACTTCTGAGAATGTCTGTAATCTGTTACGATAATGAAATTGTATGAAATTAAAATCACCGTAAAGTATTTCTTGGGAAATACAACGGAAATAGATAAGGTAGTAATGAGTAATATTGAGAAGTAACAGGAATCAAAGAAATTAAAATATTGACAATAAAAACTTTTTTTTTATAATTACAATTACTGCTGTAATTGATTGGTGTAAATTGTAAGTTTAAATAACTTATTAAGTTATATTATTTTTAAAAACCTTAACTTGCACTATAACAACAGTTAGAATACAAAGTGTGTAAGTGCAAATCAGTTTATACCAATTGATTCCATAAACAAAATAGATGGACTAATTGGATGGTGTTAAGCATCACATGACCAGGAGCCAAAATTCGATTTTGAGATATTCGCATAAACGCAAAAGCTTGTGAATTGCTTCACATTTTTTATGGAATGAAGAGTATTATATATCAAAATGAAGATACTTTCACAGGATAATTCTGATCATTATCAAAACCAATAATATCCTTCCAGGTCGTAAGTTCCATGATGCAAATCTTATTCGTTACGATTACTCGATTGGCGTTTATTCTAAATTAATTTTCCGCAGAATTATATTGAGATAGCAAGCAGGAATAATTTTTTTTATAAAGAATTTACATCTTTCGCTAGGAGATGGAGCAATAATCTAAAAAAATCTAGTTTGGCACTTGGTCAAATGATGCGTATCACCATCCAATAGTAAAGAAATTACCATTGAAATAGTGTAATTTTATGACAAAACATTATATTCTAATAAGCTATTTGCGTATTTGTCTTTGCTTTCTTTTATGGACTGATATGAATAATGTCAGCTGCAATCCATTATCTTAAAGATCAAGTTATTAATGCCTTAAATAAATAAGCTTTAACGTGCAGAACGTAAAAACATACAAAAGAAAATAAAACCAAAGACAGCACAGTGGTTTGCTTTCGCACTCTGAGCCATCGTCGATGGCAATCTGGGATGGCCGTTTCGTCCTTATTAGGACTCATCAGCCATATTTACCCTCGATGACAGGCTCAAAAGGCACGAAAGGATAGGGATCCCTAACACACTCCTGGCAGTGGAACTCACCAAACCAAACAACAATAATAAATACAATAAATAAAATCGTTTAAATTTCTTAAAATATTTTAAGTTAAAACCAGACACATTTCCATGATCGAAAAGGAATTAAACTAAAGCTTCAAAAAATCTGGCTGATGAGTCTAAGAAAGACGAAATCGACCATCCAGATTCCCATCGATGATGGCCGAGCGTGCGAAAGCAAACCTTTTGTGCCATCTTTGATTTCCTTTTCTTTTTGTACGTCAATAATACCTTCTTTCAAAATTCTATAATAATTAACTCCATTTCAAAATATCCCTTTAGATAAGATTATTTGACAGATGACAAAACATGATAAAAAGCCAGCATTCTTGTAATGAAAATTTAAGCAAAATAAAATTAAAACATCTTAGGAAAAGATAATACAAATTAATGTATTTGAATATTTAAATTTGACTTGCAGAAAAAAATAATAAAATTGAAAACTAAGGCTGCACAAGAATAAATAATAATTCTTTCGAGTTTATCATCAGAGGGAATCGGGAACAGTCGTTTCGGCCTTTTTGGGACTCATCAGCCCGATCCACCCTCCCCGATGATAAATCCAGATGGCGTGAAAATAAGTGGTAGTCACCCATGCACCCGACAGCAAGTGAAATTTATTTATTTAGGTTATTACATCTGTTCAGTTGTTGCTTTCTTTATAATTAAATGCATTTAGTCATATCAATTATTAAGAAAAACAGTTTTTTTTTTGAGAACACTTGAGCACTTATTTTTTATTGTTGTTTGTTTGGTTCTGGAAGCCTTTCTGGATTTATCATCGGGGAGGGTAGATAGGGCTGATGAGTCCCATAAAGGATTAAAACGGCCGTTCCCGATTTCCTCTGATGATAAACTTGAAAGATGTTATTGTTTATTCTTGTGCAGCCTTGGTTTTGAATTATAATTATTTGCATATTTCCAACATTAATAATTAATTATAATAATGAAGTACCACAAAGAAATTCGTTCACTAATGACAATGATCCTAACAACAGAAAATCAGAAAATATTACATCGTAAATGTCACTGCTTGATTAATCACTATTGCAGTTCAAGTAAATATTTGAAAAATAAATTATATCTTGAACTGCTTATTTAAATTATGATATAAGTAGATTTGTAATCTATATTATTAAATAAAACGGCTTGTGTGTTTATGTCCGCAACAATTGAAGTTTACAACAGCGTTGTTAGGCAACAGGAGTCTTATTGCATGGTCAACTCCACTACGCAAATTTCCGGCTGTTACCAATGGATTTCAATATTGTATTACATGTAGTTTCTAGAATATATAAGATTTAGTTTTAAGTTTACTTGAAATAACTGTTATTGAATAAATAGAATGTTGTTTTCCGTTATATATGCGAGACTCCCGGAGCGAAGTCATCTAAATGTCACATAAAAAGAACATTTTTTAAATATATTTCCCTTAAAAAATATATCCTTTCGAAAACATGAAAGGCTGACTTTAATGTCTATGTAATATAACGAGGACTGACACGTAAATTCAAAACTTAATAGACTACTTGCGAATACTCTTTTAAATTATTTCGAATTGCAAAAACTAATATCTCTTTTTTAATACAAAAAGGAGATTTCAAAATTCTAAGGAATAACTCCAATGAATCATAATCCAAATCGCCAGAGATAAAAATCAATGTATAGAAAAAAATATAGTAGAGATTAATAAGAAAATAGTTAAATAAAATTCCTCAAATTATCCTAATCACATCGTTGAGTTTTTTTTTGTTTTTTGTTTTGTATTTTCGAAGCAGATAATGAGAAATCCATTAGTATATATAAAGGTAGATTCATTGGACAGCAAGACAAGTAGACAGTATCAGACAAAGTCAATTTCACCTGAAGTAAAGGTTTCATTAGGCAGCACCATGAAGACCATTATATTGTTACTGTCAGGTAATGTTCGAGTATATGTTTTTATTACAAATGCTTTATTTGCGCATTTTAATCATCACTGTACAATCAATTAAAAATAAGGAAATTTATTTATTTCATTATCCTTTTAAATATGTAAATAAGACTATTTTATGTTATTATAATCTATTCTAGTTGTTACGATTGTAAGCTGTAAGGCTATAGATGGAGATACTAATGAAAATGGTAAGAATATATTCTGCAATATTTAATAACTACCCAATATATATAGTGTTATTTGTAAAAACTTCAAATTTCAAATTTAAATCATTTTATTATTATTTTTACCCTATAGTCTAAACTATTAATATTGTGGTAGCTAATATTTCATTTTATTATTCCTTTAACACTAAAGAAATTAATGAAGAGTTATAAATTACATAAACGAAATAACATACTCACTCACTCAGTAATTCGTACTTTGCCTCAAATGTGCCTCTTTCACTGTCCATGAAATATATCTGCAAATAAAGATACCGGCTTACCATTACTAATGTTAATTAAAATTTGTTGTTTATTTTAAGACTGAAGCTACATTTATTTCTTTTTTTTTTTCAAAATACCTTAACTTTTTTTTTTACTTTCATGAAAACCTGATTTCTAAAATAAGGTATTACGCGTAATTAACTACTTATTTAGAAAAAAAAAATATATTATTAACTAGTACTATCTGTTATAGGTTGGGCAGCAGATCATTGTCCATCTACGTATGTGGCAATTGGTCATGAATGTTACTACATAAGTCATGACAAACTCACTTGGTATGATGCTGTTCAAGCATGTATAGAGAAAGAAGGTCAACTGGTATCATTTAATAAGGATATCAAACTCAAACTGGCAATGATGACCACTTACTTAAAGAAGCACAACCGTAAGTTACTTTTAATATTCATATTACTATAATTATTTCAGTTTTAGTGTTAGGTTTCCTGAATAGACAGAGAAAGATACAAAACAGAGAGAAGAACACAAGGTTCCTTGTTTAGCAAAAGTAAATTATTTCTGATATCTGTGATAGTAATTGCATAAAAATAAGTAATAAGTAATAAGAAAAAAAGATATAAAGCAGAGTGTAATTACTAGTTGTAATTGTTTAATTCCAATTTACTATTAATAGCTTTCTGTCCATTGTGATTAATTCTATAGGGCAAGTGTCAAACTGAATTCAAATGCCTTGTAATATCCATGCAGAGTTCTATTACGATTTCTTTAATGTCCATTAAAAAAAGGTAGTCGCCATTTTAGACAGAGTTGGACGAAAATTAGATACGAGCTCCAAGATTTACGAGGTAGTAAAAATTAAATTAAATTAATTAAATACAAAAAAATAAAAAAAAAAAATTCTGGGAAATGATGATGATGATGATGAACAATTTTCTGGTAATCATTTTTACCAGCATTTTAAAATTCGACACAGCACAATGGATAACAACCTAAGAACAACCGATTTGTTTTTGTATATTTAAATGTAGATTATTTTGATAGTTTGATAGCAAATATTGTTTATTCATAAAAATGTATACAAAGGAATTCCCAGCATCGAGGTAATTCAGCTACATAAAAATTGTATAGAAATCTCATTTATTTTGATTATATGATAATTACGGTTATTATGCTTCATTTTATTAGCATTTCAATCTATCGGTAGACTGAAGATATTATAGTATTAATATTGATAACCATAGTATTAAGATTACTTCATATAGTTATTAGTTATTTTACTGACTGTAAAGATAAACAATATATAGTCTATATAATTTAGTAATAAATTATTATTGTCGAAAAGGCCAATGTTTTAAATTTTAGACAAGTAAAATATAAGAAATGGAGGAATTTTCAGTTAAAATTCTAGGTAATTTTTCAATTTCTTTCTACGCAACACTGCCACAATGCATTTAATAATTAATTTTGTTTTTTTACTTTTAGCTGAAGTTGAAAACTACTGGACTTCTGCTAATGATGACGATGAGGAAGGTCTGTGGATATGGCATTCACTTTCACAGCCAGTTGAAGATAAAAACATGAAATGGTGTCCTGGACGTCCACTCAAAGATAACAATTTGAATTGCATGGCTGTGAAGAGAAATGAAAAATGCTGGAATGATTATAGTTGCGATGATGGTGAGAGGCATTACATATGCGAGAAATAGTGTAAAGAATGTTTAACTTTTCAAAAAAAGAAAAATTAATTTTGATTTTGTTAAATATTAATTGTAAATATAAATATTTATTATGTAAATACATTGGAGTTTATCAATTTCCCTTTGGAAAGTTTATACTTACTATGTACAAAAATGAAGAACAATGTAATTTTCCTAATCTCTAAAAAATGAATAAAGCACCAAATTCTTCAACAATCCTTCTTCGTTTCATCTTTTAATGTAATTAGATATAAAAACCACTTCCACACTCTTCCATTAGTATTTTAAAATACAGCTGACTTGCGATAATCCGACGTGTGACAGTCTGACACGCTCGGTAGTCCGAGCCGCGTCGGATGACGCCACTGCGCTTCCTGCAATTACCGACAAATGTATGTATTTTTATTTTTTATTTTAAGACATACAATTAAATTTTACATTATGTACTGTAATTTTATTTTTTTTAAGACAGAATTTACAGTAATAAATTAGCATTACATACATACATATTCATTTGCCTTACATTTTTCAACTATGCTTTATTGAGTTTTTTTTTTTTATATCCTCAAAGGCCGTAAAATATGTACTCAATATGCACTGTAACAATATACGTACTGTAGTACGTACATTACTGCATATACATAACAACTTAAATTTTCTTGCCTTAGAAGTTCAGTTTTAAAAAATCAGCCTTTGATAATCCGACACCCCCTTAGTCAACTGTATTTATTTAAAATACATGCAGCAAATTTTCGGGAACGTTCACTTTCCCTTTCTCAAGCCATGAATAATGGGAATAGAATTAATTTACAAACAATCAACTAATGGTTTAGCCATCAACAAAATATAAAGACCTGGTATGTAAAACAAACTTATTGTTTTTATTAACATAAAACATGTTAGCCTTATAACAAAGGGAGAAGAATTATTTTACAAGCAAATCATCAATAATTATTGGCCATTAACAAATTGTAAAGACATTTATTAGTTAATAAATTTTTGTTGTAAAAGGATCTCTATTACTTAATAATCAAGATAATTTAATAATTCAATACTTCAAATAAATCAGTTTTTGTTATATTTATCTTAATAAAATCTTTAATCAAAGAAACAGTAATAAAATCGACACTAGTACCCTCGTACCTATTAAAATTTTGTTCTTTTGTGTTTTTAATAACACAGCTTTCTAGGATTTTCCTTAATTTTAAATCTTTTTCTTTAAATATAATTTTAACATTTGGATCCACGACGTGCGCTAATTTTAAACAATTTTCTGCAACGTCGGAAATATCTGAATTTATTTTTCAACACTATACAGTGACCGTTCTGTGACCGTTCGAGAAGGTTCCGTTTCGTTTCCCCAATGTAAAATTGTCCACAAGATATACAATCTATTTTGTATTTTAAACCCATTTGATATTTATTTTCAACTAAATTTATTTTCTTGCAA
>JAFIDM010000001.1:35747241-35793971 GCA_023159025.1 Thereuonema tuberculata
TCCGAAGTCAGACATCTTACCCATTAGGCCATGGGAACTACAACTCTCCTCATATTGCTTTTTTGACTTATCTGTCAAAACTGAACTGACTTTGACTGAAAAGTAACAATCTATATTACTAAAATCTTTTATTTCTCTGTCTGTCTGTCTGTGTGGCTGTCTGTCCGGTGCAGTTTTCTGTGAGAATGAAAAATAGAAAGAATTTTTTCAATGAGACATCCGCGACAGGAATCGAACCTGCAACCTTCTGATCCGAAGTCAGACATCTTACCCATTAGGCCATGGGAACTACAACTCTCTTCATATTGCTTTTTTGACTTATCTGTCAAAACTAAACTGACTTTGACTGAAAAGTAACAATTGTAATTAAAAAGAAAGTCAAAAAAGAAAGACGCAGTACGTTATTAGGTAAATACTGAGAAATCAGTATTTGTAACTTAAAAACCACTGAAAAGTATCAATTGGAATTGGATAAACGAGATGAACGAGAGTGTCGATAACATCAATCGAATGATAAGTCTAAAAATACAAGGAGAGACTACAGAGCATACAATACAAGTGCGAATAAAATTGACACTTCTGATAATCCATCACACGAACATCTCTATATGCCCAAGTGTCTGAACGCATTGAATCTCAGCAGAATTCCTCAACATCGTTTGTCATTGAAGATTGGATCTCCAGTAATATTGTTGCGAAACATCAATCCCAAGTTTGCATACTGCAATGGAACTCAACTTAAATGCTGTTCATTCGATAATGATCTCATAGAAACCGAAATTATAACAGAACTCACAAAGGAGATTTTGTTTTCATCCATAGGATGTCTATGGAACCATGCGGTAATCTACTTCCATTCACTTTCACAAGAAAACAATTTCCGATCAGACCTTCTTATGCGATATTTATCAATAAAGCTTAAGAACAAACTCTAAATAAAGTTGCCATATAATTGGAAAACGTTGTCTTAACTCACATACAACTTTAGGTCTTTGAGTCACAATTCAACAGAATTTGGTTATCTTCACTCTAAAGAATATTCACAATCAATTTCTTGCGAAGAATTTCGTATACAAGCTATGATCTTCATTTATCATCTATATCAACTAACGTCCATCTGAAATCTCTTCTTCAAATATCTATATCGAACAATCTGATGGCCTAGCTAATAGATATAGATAATTTTCACTATTTGTAACTCAAAAACCACTGAAAAGTATCAATTGGAATGGGATAAAAAAGAACAGAAAAAAAAATAATCACTATTTCTATTAGGTAGAATACTGAAAAATCGCTATTCGTTACTCAAAAACAATCACTATTTCTAACTCAAAAACCACTGTAAAGTATCAATGGAAATAAAAAAAAGAGACTCAAGAAAGAAAGAAGCACTATTTCTATTAAGTAGAATACTGAAAGCTCACTATTTGTAGCTCAAAAGCGACTGAAAATTGTATCTATATTACGAAAATCTTTTATTTCTCTTTCGGTCTGGTGCAATTATTGTAATTTACAAAAATAGAAATAATTTCTACAAGTTATCTACTGGAATCCAACATGCAACCTTCTGCTCCGAAGTTAGACGTCTTAGGCATTAGACCACAAGGATTACATTCTAATCTCTATAAAAAATAAAAATATATCACAGATATATGATTCACACGCTGATTCTAAAAGCAGTCGTGAATTGAGAGAATATATACATCAAAAATTAAAATTAAAAAAAACTTTAAAAAAATTTTAGTTTTATTTTACTTGATGTAATTTGTGTGTGTGTGTTTTTTTAATAAATAACAAATTGTTTTCCTTTACATACGCGAGGCTTCCGGAGCGAAGCGACGGGTAGCCGACTAGTTTTGTTTGAAAATGTTTTAATTTTTATAAACATTACGTACATACGTTTTCGCTAGTTTATTTCAATTACAAATTTGTCACAAATTCGTTTGAATTTGTTCAGAATTCGTTGAAAAAGTCAATCTATTTATGAAATAATTAAAACGTACTGAATAACCAAACACAATAACTTGTATTTATGGAAAGTAACTAAATTGCTCTGACATTACAGTATTTCAGTATATGTAGAAGTTACTCACAAAATGGCGCCACTATCAAATCTTACAGAACATTCAAGAAGGATTTGAATGTTTTAAATAAATGTAAAAAATGTTACTAGTAAATAAACAATTAATAGTAATAATAATAATAATAATAACATACAAACATAATAATAATAATAATAACATCTCAAAAGAGAACTGTTAAAATCAAACCTTTGGCGATATTGCTCATTTGCTGCAACAACGGCATAACTCAAAAAAACATCAATACTGTTAAAAAATTAAAGATTGTTTATTATGTAAAGTTCATCCATTTTTCAGAAAATAAGTTTGAAAGTCAATGAAATTTATTAATGCAATAGTGACACAATTCGTTCTCTTGTAGCGAGTTTTAGAAGCACAGTTAGATCATTCTACCAGTAAAAAGAACTCCAAATACCCACTCTTTTTTTTTTGCAAATCTGATCATTTTTGAATTACGTTGTTGTTGCAGCTAATGAGCGATATGTTCATTATCTTAAATATAATTTACTATTATATTGAAAATATATAAGCAATTTATGTATATTCGTCAATATACATTACTTCACCAATACATATATTACTCTGGCATATACATATATGCAGCTGAAGTTTTTTTGTCGTTTTTGTTTTTTTGAATCGTATGTTGAAAAAAACATGTTCGCAGTTAGACTGACTACACGACTCATCAACTTTGTTGCGGCCACAGTATTATAGCGAGTATTATATATAATCGAGGTATATTGAAGTTTTTTTGTCAGTGTATATAATGCTAATGAATACTTAAAATGTTTTCGGTATTCGATCGAATGATGTTATGACTAATTAATAATAATTGAAAACGACTATTAATTATTGTTGAAAAGAATTACATTCGTCGTAAGTAATACTCGATTTTTCAAAGAAAAGATTTCTTCAAACGAATTCAAAGCCTTCGGGGAATTTTGAATATTACTTTCATTCTTTTCTATTCCCTTATATGAGAGAAAAAAAAAATCTTTAATATTTGTATTCTCTGTAATTGATAAATAATCTACAGCAGCAAATTTACTTTCTTTTACTATTTATTTTCTATTTATTTCCTTTGCTATCATGTATTCAATTTATATATTTTTGTTGTGATATATTTATTAATATCTTAAATATTCAATATTTAAAACTGTTTTTATAGCCTACAATTAATTTGCTTCTAAACTGTTTTTATAGCCTACAATTAATTTGCTTCTAACTATAAAACAAATGAACATGTTTCACAAAAACTGTTAGACATTTCTATAAAATGCTTACTTTATTTCAAAACAAATATAAACTCTCCTGAAATGACCAATATTTCGTCAATCGAACTGATAGACTTTTTCGAGGCCTCAAATGTAAAGAAACTAAAAATATACGTGTTAATGCAGTGTTTCTCAACCTATGGGGCGCGTCCCCCCAGGGGGGCGTGATAAAACTAAAGGGGGGGCGCGAGTATATCGAGATAGGATTGGAGTTTTTTTTTTGGTTGAACAGATAGGATTGGAGTTTTTTTTTTTGGTTGAACAGATAGGATTGGAGGGGTTTTTTTTTTGGTTGAACAGATTCAAAAAATTATTGTGGGGGAGGGGGGGCGCGATGAGAATTGTGATTGAAAATTAGGTCGCAAGTACTAAAAGGTTGAGAAACACTGTGTTAACGTTAATTTGTTTTATTTTGTAATTGCAGCAAGCATGGCGTGATCTGCCATAAAACATTGTTTCACTCCATTTGTAATTTCATTACAGTCTGTTAATAATTTGAACTACAAAAGGACTCAGAAAAATCAAATATGAAGCTTGTTTTCTGAAACACGTAAGCTCATTAAATATTTTTTTTTTATGTACTCTACCCTAAAAATGTATTTTGGATATATTCCCTTATTGTAAGGAAATTCTGTGCAATACTTATAGATGTGAACATCTAGAGATAACTGCTTTTTGTTAATCATTCGGATCTGATTACTGGAATAGAATTAATATACAAATTAATATAGTGTAAGTAAGCAATTACCTGCAGTAGGTTTATGAGAAAAGATTCCATTGAATGCGGCTGGAATGCGGACACTTCCACCCAAATCGGAACCAATGCCAATCACTGAGCCACAAGAAGATATAATGCACCCTTCGCCTCCTACAGACAATTAAAATAATCATTTAAATATTAGAAATACAAAGCAGTTCAGTGGTTTTGAAATTAATTTCATTCTTTTATATTCCCTTGCTTATCATTTGAAGAACTCCTAGATGAGCATGAACTCGTAATTGAGTAGGTATTAGATTTAATCAAATAATACAAATCAAAACAGATTTATCTTAAGTTACTGATCAAGAAATGCTGCACTTAAATTAAGAGCCGTGATTTATAGTGAATCGTGTGTTGAAAAAAACATGTTCGCAGTTAGACTGACTACACGACTCATCAACTTTGTTGCGGCCACAGTATTATAGCGAGTATTATATATAATCGAGGTATATTGATGATCTATTGTAGATAAATGTATATACGTATCATAACAGAAGTTATGATACAAAACAAAAACTGCTACTGACTTGTTTTATCCGGCATTTTTTTTTCAAGAAAACAGAAAACAATAAAAGTTCTGATAACTGAACTTTTAAGCTTCGTAAGACTCCTCTAGATAGTCAACTTTTCAAAAAGGGAATAAAACTGTGCTTTTCCTGCATAGATTTTGAAGCATGACTTTGATTGCGTTAAGTGTGAGCATACGAAATCTCAATTGATGTCTTTTACCTATCAGAAAAGAATGCCAGAAAAAACAACAACAGTTCTAGTTGTCTGTTTGTATTTTAAATTTAAATTCTCTGTTTCCTTGATATTCCGTCAGATGATATTCTCTGTCAATTAATGAAGCTCGTGGGTAGATATTTCCAAAAGAACTGTGAATATCTGCTTGAAATGTTTTACATAACCTTTTTGAAGACTGTTGCTTGCGGATGCTATGATTTTAAGATCTTATGAGCCTCAGAACTATAAATATGTTTTTTCAAGCTTTACCTGCATAGAATGAAAACAAGTAAATATTTTTTTTAAATATCTATTTATTGCATTAATATGATATAAATAATTGCCTCCTTGACCAATAATGTTTTATAGCCTAATAGTCTAATAGCCAAGAAAAACATTAACTATAATTGAATCGCAAATGTGAAAAAGGTACTACGTCAACTTTTTGTACATTTTGAGTTAGGACTGAAAATGTGTTCATTTGTGTTCACCCCATGCATCATTTAAATGGGAACTAAATCAGGCTTTTCCAGAAGTCTCAAGAGGTCAAAAACTTGAATACTGCTTTACATTTTTTCATTATTTTCGCACTAGTGTTACATTGCCATATGATACTATATATAACATATATATATAACTTACATGATTAAGTTTGTACTAAAAAAATTGAAATAAAACATTTTTTTTTAACTGCAAAATGTGACAATATAATTGCAAAACATGGAAAAAGGTACCTAAGTCACCCATAATCTGGAAAAAGGTACTAAGTCGAAATTTTTAATTATGTCTTTGTACATTTGCATACTGACGTAAAAATAAACAAATGACAGGCATGGGTCGGCTTCACAGTCGTTTCACACCACACCAATGGATTTTTAATTTCTGACTCTAGTTTTGAATGTGGAAGGTTTTTTTGTGTTTTCTCAGTTTGGTATTTCTATGACTTAGTACCTTTTTCATATTTTCGATTCAATTGGTATTCTGCTGAATGTTACCTGAGCTTCCTCCAGGTATTCTGTTAGCATCATAAGGATTTTTGGTTTCACCGTAAATTCCATTGGCACAACTCCAAGATAGACCAGCTTCACTACAGTTCGTCGTTCCTAATGGGATAGCTCCTACTTTTCGCATTAACTTTATTACTTCGCAATCGTCATCACAAATCGAATTTCGACGAGAGGGAATGCCTGCAGAACATCTTAAGCCTAAAAAGAAAAAAAAAATACATTAATTACCAAAACGGTATTTTCACCAAGAAAAAAACATTAAAAGCAAAGACAATATTAATAAATGAATCCTTTGTGAAAAAGAGTATGGCACATAAATAAAAACAAAATAAAACAATAAATACACATTAAAAATAAAGCAGGAAAATTTATGTGCTTGCATCCGCCAGCCTCAAATAAATTGCTTTAAGCATATAAAGAAAGCCACAATAGCCTAAAATTGTATGAACAACAATGGTTGAGACCAAGTGTTTACTAGATGGCATCTTAGAACGGCCGTTTCCTTCTTATTGGCGATCATCAGATGATAGTAGCCACCAGTAGACAGAGAGGTGTCAATAAGGAGGTCATTAGAATTACTCTTGAAGAAGAATTTAGCACCTAATATAGTTTATACAATTTTAGGCTTATTGTGTGTTTCTTTTTCTCTCAAGGACATTCATTTGAGACTGGCGGATGCCAGTTCATGAATTTTCCTGTTTTATTTTTAATGTGTATTTATTGTTTTATTTTAAATTTTTGGAGGTGCCATATTGTTTGTCACGATTAATCCTAATGACCTCCGTATTGAGACCACGATGTTTACTGATGGCTACTCTTAGATGATGATCGTCAATAAAGCGTGAAACGGCAATTCTGAGATGTCACCTAGTAAGTACTTGGTCTCAACCATTTTTAGAAAAGAATCCTTTGGCATCATTATTAATTATTTCCTTCAACTAGTGAAATTTTTCAAGACAGTGAAAAGACCCTTATTACATTAAATAAAATGAGCATTCATATTTAATAACAAACAATTATTAGTAAGTAATAATAATAAAAAATCTATCTACATCTGGCACTGCAAAAATTTAGGGTATCAATTTGTAGATGCGAATCTCTCTGTCTTCCAGACTCAACATAGGAAGGAAACAGTTTAACACTCAAAAAGACTTATGGCAATTTAACAATGTCATATAAAAAGTAACTATGGAATTTAATTCTTAAAAAATGTTAAGAAAGCTTTATTATTTCGAATCAGCGCCTTCTAATGATACGTTAACAAGTGTTGATATATTGTGTATGTTCATTATCCCTAAGAATATTTCTTGTTCCCTTGTTATATGTAAAAGAACTCAATGAAAAATTGATTTAATAAAGAAAAATCTCCTAAATGTTGTTAATAATAACGTAACTTCTACTAAAATATTAGTCCATAACAACTAAGTAAGTCTACCAATAGCTAAGGCAAATTTATACTTAGAACAGACAAATAACTCAATTTCTTTTTTCAAATGAAATCTAACTGATATCAAAGCTTTTTAAAATAATTGCACAATATTGTCGTTTAGGTCAAATGACTTTCAATCTCACAGAATGACGATAGCGGTTATCAACAGGATAATAACGCGACTTAATACATATTATTGTATTATTCTTACAAGCACACAAAAAGATAATTCACAGTAATTCAATCTCCAACCAAAATAAATGTAAACTACATTCAAGAAATGAACTAGATTCAAGAAATACATAATCAAGCTGGCATATACAGATAGCAACGACAAAGTTCTTGTATAGAATGTAATTGAAAGTTAAAATATTTCTGTTATATCCAGTCAAGCTTCTTGGTATGAAATTCAAACATTTGACTATTTTGAATCTTTCTATTTAAACAAAATCAAGAAAATATGGATTTTTTATTTTTTTATTTTGTGGCAATGAGATATTGTGCACATCTATGTTAATTGTCGCTGTAAAAAGCAACCATTTCAATGTGTGATTAAAATAGAGCAATAGCGATGTAGGTTGTAGTTCACCAGGGTTTTCTCAAGAAAGTCGATCTACAATTAAAGAATACTCCTGCAGGATATTTTCAGCCTCAAAAACACACAGAAGATCAAATCATCTTTATCTCGCATAAAGTCTTTCAATTGTCTTTCAATATATCTTTGCTTCGGATGTATAGAACTAAGAATGTTGATAACAATTGGACCCAGTTATACAATTACCATTCAAACCACAAGAGATAGTTTTGCAGATGAGTTTAATTATTGTTATCATTAATTAAATCCACAAGGCAAACCAAAAGACTAATGTTCACACTAAGGAAGGTATCCTAATTAAAAAAATGTGTGTACTTAAATAGTAAAATAGTCCGTAACAAAAATCCAATTGGGTCTTTTCTGTAGCTAACACATTTTTTATGTTGGAGTGGGTTGAATGGTTATTATATAACTGAGGTCCAATTGTAATGTAGATAATATTTTTAAAACAACCGTGACCTTTGAGCCCCAAATGTTCCTTGGCAGTAAATGGAACTCCCAGCAGAGGATATTTTCTTGCGATTTCTTCTTCCGACAAGCTTCCAGAAGACAGCATAGCATCTACATTCCTGGCTTCTCTCAAAGCATCTTGAAAACGATCTTGGGCAACTGCATTCACGATGTGATTCACTTGACAAATACGACCAACAAATACTCGGACCACATCTTCGCATTTCACCTGAAATCACCAAAAATTATAATTTTAATAACAATGCATAAAAGTTATTATTAAGGGAACATGTAAGGGAAATTCTCTTAAGCAAAATTTATTGAATGATTACCTATAATATGAATAATGCAATCAATTAAATAAAATGTTGATAAGTGTAGACCGGATAGCCAAGGGATAATGCATTTATTGGAGGACTGGAGTAGCCAGGTTCATCCCCAACAGAGATTTAATTTCCAAGTTTAATTCTCTTTCAGATGGATCTTAGGGTCCACCCAATCCTCGTTAGAATGGGTTTCTTTCCTGGGGTTTTACTTATTTCCGTTGGTCATGAAATACCAATAACCTTACTTCCAGTGATCCTCAAGAACTACCGTAGGCCTGTAGTGGGATTCATTAAATTTTTTAACATTGATTATCAGGAAATTTTGTGAAAAAGAAGGGATAGTGTTGCATTTTAAACAGCCTCTCTATCCAAAAGCCTGTAAGTTATATAGTTCTTCCTGATTTTTATTAACCAGGCTCTGACGCAATGACATGGACGTACGACAGTAAAGACAAAATGTTGTACATAGAATACGCTGGTCCTCCAGGTTGGGGTTGAATATGAGGCTGGCAGCCTCAATCCGTAAAAATTCTTTCTTATTGCATTGACTAATGACAGTAGTCTGACTGATTTCAAGGTAAAAGACATAGGAACGAATATAAGGACAATGAAATAGAAAACGTTGAAAAGGATCTTCAAAAGATGAAAATGAACAGAAGGAGTCAAAGCGGCATACAGAAAAGAATGAGCAGATATTCTTAAGGAGACCAAGTCTCTCAGAAGGCCCTAGAGCCATGGAGTAATCAAGAATGAAAGGAAATCAAGTTTGCTACTTCTGTCAAATTTAGATTTAATACAATAATTTAGAGTTAAGGCTTAATTTACATTAAAAAAGAGAGATGCCAGAAGTTATAAAGCTATTCGCATCTTTCGAGATCGAATACTTCAATTAATAACAGATTAGTTAAAAATATACATTGGAAAATGCAAAAGTGCTGTTGCATTGATTAGGTATTAAAAGCCAGTGATCAATTAAGGTACTAATAGTAAATTGAATTCTGCATTATACAATGGATTAACAGATTTATATTGAAACAGAAACCTATATTCTCATCAACATATTGTACATATTATTTCTGATAAGAGAAAGTTTCCTACTTTACCTGTCGACTTCGTATCTGCGCTGCAAGTGAGGTAGCACTTTGGAGTAACAGGACATTATTTACAGGAGGGAGAGAAGTTCGAGGAACCTTTTTTAGCTTTCGATAATAGAAGCCAACAACGATTTCTCCAAATAGACGACCAAATATGATGATAGGAGTGGCTAACCAGACAACCAATACCAAACGATCTGCAAAAGAAAGAAAAGCATTTAATTCCTGTCAAACAAATATGACTAAGTTTTCCGTAAGCTTCAAACCATTAAATGGATACTGAACATAAAGAAGCTTTTATCAATAATGCTTGAAGGTTCTCCTAAGTTGATTTGATTCTCTACACCCATTGCTAAACATCCTCTAACGGGAAATAACTGTACCATCATGACATTTGTAAACACACAAGTTTCTTTAATTAATTAATATTAAGGTTTTTGATTAACAAAGTTAAATTAAGTTCTTTCGTGACATTTGTTCTTTGTACTTAGAAATTACTTTCCAACATTAAAATAATATGAAACGAATTTTGTATATGTGTAATATTTTTGAGATTGTGATTTATGTAATATAATTTAAGTCTACAGATGAAAGGAGTGAAGATATACTTTAGAAAAAAAATTACAGCTACCAAATTCTTAATCAAATAATTTTTAAGGACTCCTTACAATTCTTTAGTCCAACTAGAAAGAACTAGAAAACTAGAAAAAAATAAACATTTTATGGAGTTTATGAATTTTATTTTTCATTGCACCATTTAGCGGCAGTCAATATTTTAATCATAAGGGCAATAGCCAGTTGAATCAGACGTTGCTTTTTTAATATAAGATATAAGATATGAGTGAGAGTTTTTTTTTTTTTTTTGCTTTTTCATATTTAGCTATCTCAATAAATCCTCTTTTCACTTACACTTACAAATACATACAAATCATATTACAAGAAATGCCTTTTTTGCGGTTTTTAAGCTGAGATCCTAAGAGGCCGTTTCTAGCTTGTTAGGCTCTCTTCAGCCAGTGCAAGACCCAAAAAGGCATACGAGGGGAAGTATTAGTTGAAGATGGAAACCACAATGTACCCTCTATAATTAAGAAACAAAAACAAAAAAGAAGAAATTATAAATAATGGATTCCATTACTTATAATGCTCTTTTTTGTTTTGCTTCTTAATTATAGAGGATGCATTGTGGTTTACATCTTCAACATACAAATCATAATTATAAAATCTATTTCTATTGATCTCTAATTATTCATCGAAATTTAAATAAAAAGAAAATAATTATGAAATGTAACTTACATTTAAGAAGGGTTGCTATGAGTCCATCAGCGTAAATCTTCCCTATGGTGACCATTTTCATTCTTTAAGATAAAAAAATACGATTTGTAATATATTGATTTTGTTCAATATTTAAGTAAATTAAGTAAATTCTTCAAAATTCGACATTAATCAAGAATTATAGACAAATTTCGTGTAAAGATTTTAAAGAATAGAATAACAAAACATACGGAAATACTCTTGCAAATTTCAGATATAATAAGAAATTATATACAGTGGAACCTCGCTATTCGTACACAATCCGTTCCAGGAGGCAGTTCGAATGGCGATTTGGACGAATGGCGAATCATTTTTTCACATAAGATATAATGTAAATTGGATTAATCCGTTCCAGACCCACAGATGATTGCTTATTTAAACCTTTGTAATAATATTTTAAGCATAAAATTCATAAAAACTATGAAAACAACAAATATACAGGCCTCTCTTATTGTGTCTTTCTTTTTCAGTATAGACGATATGATTGATTTCGCCATGCCATACTGAGTTGCCAGGTCAGAGATACGAGTTCCACTTTCAAACTTCGCAACGATTCTTTTTTCAATTCAATTGTCGTTCTCACTGCTTTCCTTTTAGGCTTGGTTGAATCAGTAATCTTTTTTGGACCCATGGCTGCACTATTTTTAATAAAAATAACAAAAAATAACAATAAAATAGCACAAAATTATTTTCACGAAGCTTGCGTGGATGATACATAGCGTCGGAAGCTAGCACGAGACTAAGCTGAAGCGCCCGCCTGCCGCGGCCAGTAACAAGGTTACACTGTCCGAATCGCGGGGCAAGCGTACGAATGGCGAGTTGAATTTTACTTAAAAAGTTGGACGAATAACGAGTTCTACGAGTAGAGAGGCGGACGAATGGCGTGGTTCCACTGTATTATATATTATTATTTTATTTTTGATAGTACATTTTCTGTTTATGTATACATCTGGGAGTACAAAACGATTTTTTTTTTTTAAATTTTATTATTACTACTTTGGCTTTTATTGGCCATTTTGTTTATGAGGGTAGGCCATTTTTGGCGTTTTCAGAGGTTAGCGATAAGTTAAATAACTTTTTTGTTTATTAAGATATCAACTTGAAATTAAAACCATCTTATTCTAAATGAAACCATCTACAAATCATGTTTTGACCAAAAAATGTGTTAAGTTATAAGGAAATAACCTAAAATTTAACTAGAAAAATGTGTTTTCGATTAGAATAAATTGAAGATTTAGGGAATATTTTTTCCAAGAAGGGATTAAAACACAACTTTAATGTTTTTTTCCCTTAAAAATATAATAGAGAACAAGACTTAAAAAAAATTTAATCCCTTTTAAATGCCACCTTTAGGTTTTACAGGTCTTCAAATATCGCAATTTTTTCAAAATTGCCGATTTTCAAACAGGCATATATCTCCAAAAGTGGCTGAATCAAAAAAATCTGAAATTTTTAAGAAATACTCTTCTAGTATCTGCTAATAACCACCTGAAATTTCATCAGGGGGTTTTAATCAGAAGTATTTTTTTTTTTTAAAGAAAAAAGCAAAAATACACAGTAGGACGCACATTGACGCAGACTCGTAAAGCGTTAAAACACTTAAAAAAACACACACCTAATAAACTAAATAAATAATAAAATAAACTTTTTATTTACTAAAGGAGCATTTTTTTTTATATATCCTCAGTCAAATGTTTTTGAAAGCAGTGCACAGTCGCGGTACTATGGTCCAAACAGTCACTTATAACAGAAAGGCTTGTGAGGCTCATTTCACCATCATGCAGCTCATAAAAGGGTGCAAGGTAACTTGAGGGTTACTCCAATGGTAGCTCTGGATTTTGAATTTCATCATTGAGTTTTAATCAGAAGTATTTTTTTTTTAATTAAAGAAAAAAGCAAAAATACACAGTACGACGGCACATTGATGCCGACTCCTAAAGTGTTAAAACACTTAAAAAAGCACATCTAATAAACTAACCTATTCTAGGTCTATAAGTACAAAATGTGCAAACTGTAATTGAAATCCAGAGCTACCATTGGAGCAACCCTCAAGTTACCTTGCATCCTTTTATGAGCTGCATGATGGTGAAATGAGCCACAGAGCCTTTCTGTTATAAGTGACTGTTTGGACCATAGCACCGTGACTGTGCACTGCTTTCAAAAACATTTGACTGAAGATATATTTAAAAAAATGCTCCTTTAGTAAAAAAAATGTTTATTTTATTATTTATTTAGTTTATTAGGTGTGTTTTTTTAAGTGTTTTAACATTTTAGGAGTCTGCGTCAATGTGCGTCGTACTGTGTATTTTTGCTTTTTTCTTTAAATAAAAAAAATACTTCTGATTAAAACACAATGATGAAATTTCATGTGGTTATTAGCAGATACTAGAAGAGTATTTTTTGAAAATTTCAGATTTTTTGATTCAGCCCCTTTTGGAGATATGCCTGTTTGAAAATCGGCAATTTTGAACAAATTGCAATGTTTGAAGGCCTGTAAAACCTAAAGGTGGCATTTAAAAGCCAATGCAATACTCGACTAAATCTCTTTGGCACAAATATAAAGTTATCTCCTTCCATGACCTCTATAACCTGCAGTTAGCGCTCTTCACCTATAAATTACTTAATAAAAATATCTCTTCTTCTATCACACTACCTACTAAGCCCCAGTCACATCTTTACAATACAAGAACCTCCTCAACTCTATTTACTCCAAGAATAGCATCAAATTATCAAAAAAGTGCTGTTAGCTACTCTGCTCCTTCTCTGTGGAATAAAATTCCCCCCAATATTCGTCAAAGTCCCAATTTAAAACAGTTCAAAAGAAAACTAAAACATCATCTGCCTACACTAACATAACCTTCACAAATTTACAATTATCATTCTTACCTTCTCTTCTCTCCAATCCATAAGTTAATTCCTAATCTATCCTTTGTCAAGTCGCAAACGTCTACCTTCATCAGATATCTCCCAACCTTTCCTCTCCTCTTCCTCATTTCGCTATTTCTGTTTCTATTCTCTTTACTTTCCATCTATTTGGGTTAGGCTTACCCTCTTATCCGAAAATTTCTGTTCACGAATTATATGACATTTTTAATTATATATTTCATTATCTTAGTTATTTTATGAAGATTGTATATATCACCAGATCTAAACTCCACAATTGTGTAATTCTTTTTCACATTTTTATTACAGATTAACTGTTCCTTTTATCCCCATTATATTTATTTGTTTCAATGTTTTTGTGTTATGCTCTGTTTTGTTTTTTCCATTATATGTAACCAGTAATGCTTTTTGTATTTTATTTTATTTTATTTTATTTTTTCTTGCCTGTGATTGACTCCCTGCCTGCCTTCTCGACGGGACTACCCTTAAGGCACAGGGACGTCACACTCATATCTATTATGTATTATCAAACTTTTGTAAGGCAAATAAATTATTATAATTATTATTATTAAAAGGTGTTCTCTATTATATTTTTAAGGGGAAAAAACATTAAAGTTGTGTTTTAATCCCTTCTTGGAAAAAATATTCCCTAAATCTTCAATTTATTCTAATCGAAAACACATTTTTCTAGTTAAATGTAAGTTATTTCCTTACAACTTAACACATTTTTGATCATAACATGATTTGTAGATGGTTTCATTTAGAATAAGATGGTGTTTATTTCAAGTTAATATCTAATAAACAAAAAAGTTATTGAACTTATCGCTAACCTCTGAAAACGCCAAAAACGACCTACCCGCATAAACAAAATAACCGCTAAAAGCCAAAATAGTAATAATAAAAAATTTTTAAAAATCGTTTTATACTCTCAGATGTATATATAAACAGAAAATGTACTATCAAAAATAAAAAAAAATATGTCAGCAACATCCATTGGTTGAATTCATATGGATTGACCCGTTGCATTCTTTTACAATTCATAGATAGTTCATTTTGACAAA
Organism: Thereuonema tuberculata; assembly: GCA_023159025.1. NCBI lineage: Eukaryota > Metazoa > Arthropoda > Chilopoda > Scutigeromorpha > Scutigeridae > Thereuonema > Thereuonema tuberculata. The sequence continues at coordinate 35,762,236 of JAFIDM010000001.1, forward strand.
GCACTCTTCGATAAATCTCTGTAATAATTAAAGTAAAGATAGATAAAAAAACAAAACAAAAAAAAAACAAAAAAAACAAGAAAATTCTTAACTACGTATTCTCTAATCGAAATCCAAATGAGGTCCTTAACACAATCCTGTTATCAGTAGCCTTCATTCAAGTACAAAATAATAATTTTACACAAATTACAAAATTAATCTGTCGGTAGGTTTATGATCCACTCATTCATATCTTCTTGATATCTGACAGCGATTTTTTTTTCTGAATTACTTAACTCATTCCGTACCACTTATTTTCCTTCCAATAGAAGGTTAAATTTACTTTTTTTGCTATGATTTTTTGAAAAATTTACAGTCTTTCTAAAGTTTCAGTTCCTTAAAACACAACAAATATTAGCCATACACCATTTTTATTTTAGTTCTTTTTCTTTACTAACACGTTATTCAATTTCATACGTCTTATTAATCTTATCTTTCCATTTACATTGACCTGTTTACTGGAATACTCTCATATAATCTTATCAGTGACCTAATCTAAGTTCAAATCTTCAATATCATTTATTATGACAATTACTGGCTCACATGAACTCTTAAAATGGCAATGGCGATAAGAGAATCCAAATACAGTTCTTTATCTTATCCTTTTTTTATTTCCTCTTAACTAATGTTATGCCGTTCAGGCACAGCCTTGTGATAAAGGCTACGGCCTGCTACAAGCTGATGTGTCTGAACTTGGATTCGAATCCCGGCGCCGGCATGGATGTTTACTTCGTTTCCTGTGATTCTCTGCTTCTTCTCCACTTATTCTTAGGTTTGAAGCCATTCCGTAATGGTTTCCTGAGGAAGGCAAATGGAAAACCACCTCAGTATCTCAGTATTTCAAAATGAGATTAAAAATCCCAACCCTACGCTTGTTCTTAAGGCCTTTAGTGCCAGATTATCCTTCATATTCTCTTTTTTTTTTGTTGTTCCAAGTGATCCACGTGAAATAATAAAAATCTTGAACCCATAATTTATCAAATGTTGATTAGAGATCAATTCCTGATGCAAAGTACACATTCAGACTGTGGAAAGATAATAGCAGATATTAAAAATAACTTTTATCCATTAATATATTTACGAATTAATGATCTTTGGACTCTATCTTGTGTCATAATCCCAAAATATGAAATAATCGTTTTTTGATAATCAAACTTTTATTCAAGATCCTTTCAGCTCTATAGTTACACATGTGCAAGTTAGTATTTATCTTATATGTTATTTGCCTGTTGAAGCGGGATAGACAAAAATTTTGGATTCATATCAATGAACCACATAACATAAATTCCAAATTTGATTAACTTATTTCCATATATCCAAATCGTTTGAAAATGGAAACTTTATTTTCGCTAATGCTTTTATCAAATACATGACTTTTGCCATATTCTGCATATATATTCGTCAACAGCTTCATCATTGTCAAATGTGCACGTGATCCTATCTTCGATTTGCATCAATCCTAATTTAAACATGCAAACAATTGACAAGAGAAAATTGAAAATTAAGAGAATCTTAGGTTATGCCATTCAGTGCTGAGGCAGAGATACGGAGTTATAATAAAAGCTATCAGAATTAACCCAATAAAATTCAGTGAAAAAATTTCAGCGTTTGAAATTGTTTGTACAAAACAAAATTGAAAAAAAAATCATGTGCCTTGAATTGAAAAAAAAATCAATTAAACATTATAGAAAAACTTTTGAACTTTAATCATTAAGAATCTTACGAAATACTTACCAACACTTCTACAAATAAAATGTTAGGTTAATCAAGTAATGCTTATATAATACATATATATATAAATCCATTGAAATATCGTAATTATAAGTGATAAAGAAATTCGGAAATAATTCCGAGACATTCGCAATGTTTAGTTTATGTTTTATTAGTGTATCATTCTTATTTCTACGTGTCAATCTGTTTATAATTATTAGTCATGGACCTCGCTAAGTATTTCCAGGTTACATATTTTTTAAATATCTCTACAACATTTACTGAATATAATAGTAATCAGTCTTATCAATTATTACTGATTAAAATCAATTATTAATGAACATTGATTGTGTTATCTAATTTAATTGAAATTTAATCGCAATCCTAAAACGATTGAAACGATAATAGATATAAAAAGTTTACTTAAATAAAATTAAAGAAGGTACAAGAATTGAAAAATGTTCAATAAAGCTTATTGATAATAACAGAATTTTTGTAAAATTTTGTATAGATATGTAATCTGAAGTAGCTTATGAAAATTCTGTATATTCGTTTGTTGAAGTTTAGATATTACTGATTCAAGAATCCTCTTGGTTTGATAAAGCTCTGTTAACTCTCACAATGTTCTGCTCAATAAGATGCATCCAACAGTGTGAATCAGAAGTTGATTTTTCCTTACTCAGAAATCTCCAGCTGATAGATTATACTAAGAGGAGTTGCCACAGTGTAGCTACAACCCAACATTCAAAGCCAGGTTTGGGACCTGGATGAAGGCCTATCAGTCCACTTTTTTGGTATTTTCACTCTCTAGATATTGATCCATCCAATCAGCTCATGTGTGAGGATGAGCATTGTCATCTTGTACCAATAGGACCTCGTACATGGTGTTCCCTTCTCTTCTTTATCCTTTTGGACTATAAAAAGTTCCCAAATTAAAGACACAAGAAATGAGTTGGCATGAATCTTTATATCTCCAAAGTTGTTCCTTACCTGTGATGTTGTAAGAATGTTTTCGGATTCTTGCCTCTCATCCATAATCACTTATTAGGTCGAGAATTACTCATTAGAGAAAATATTAATCTAACTGTGGAAAGTAAATGATCTCGTTGATCTGATTTCCTGTTGCTGAACTATCTATTTCTTGTTACATAGCTTTCTTGCACAGAAATCAGGGTACAGATTCACCATTTGCTAACAGACAGTCCTAATTCGCAAAAGCCTTCTGCATAACATCCGTCTTGACACTTTGTTTCGTGTTGCCGAAGCAACCTCCAAGGGGATTTGGCGAGTTCTTAAGAATTCTTTTGTATAATACTTGCAGTTACCACTAATTAGTGGTCATTTTCAGCTAGAATTTGCGATGTTATACTAGTGATATTCGTATATATCGAAACTGTTGCCATAGTTATTTAATATGACATTTTCAGATATATTCAAGAGTCGGAGAATCTCTTTGACATCTTTGACCCAATTCCAGCCTTCTAAAGGCTCTCCAAGCCTGATTTGATGATTTCAAATATGATTTCAGCATCTAAATATTAGATGATAGATTTCTCATTAAGAAATTTCTCATTACTTATTAAGAAGTGATATGTATCCCTTACATGTGAAGTCGCTATTTTAGATATTGAGAATAATTCATGAAAGAGTTACTTTAGAACAGAAAAATTCGTAATACAAACTTGAAGGAACCGCTAGCTCTTTCACAGAGGAATCGCAATACTGCTTTGATGTAGCTGCAAAAGCAATATCTCATCGATTATGCCTACCCTGAGATTTCAATCCATTCACAATATATTTCATAAATACAGAGTTACTATCTCCACTGTAGAAATTAACTTGTTTAATTATTCTGTGCAGATATTATAAACCGAATATCTATTTGAGAAGTGAAAATTTGAGAGCTGTTCTCTACTTAGTTATTTTAATTTCCTGTTAATCGTAACACCAACACAAAATAAAGCTTCCTGTTGATGATTCTTTCACATCTAGTTTCTTTGTCCTGTAACATGACTTTGCAAATATTACTGAAGCGCAAAAAAGTTCAAGGCTATGATTGCAATATTTCTTGGAAACATTAAAACAGCAGGCATAGAAAACGTGAAATGGATAAATAAAACAATATGAAAAATAGAAAAGAGATTCGATCAGAATTCCACTAGATTTAAATGGTTAAAACAAAAATTGTCTCCATAAAATAAAGTTTTTGCACTATGACCATTGCATTATTTTAATGAATATACATCGCTTTGTGGCAAGTTTTAACTAAAACTAAAAAAAAGGATAATAATGTAGTTTGGTCCTGAAGAATAAGAATGTTTCAAACAAACACTTTCTCAAAATGTATATCTTGATTACATTGTTTGTAGATCGTGTATTCCAAGCATTTCTTCCAAAATCATGACTTAACCCTTTTGTCTGGGAATCCAAGGATTATCCTATTTTTGTCATTCATATTGTAGATAGAGAGACTGATGACCATGGTTAAAGATCATGCTTGAATCCAAATTAAGCCTATTCTACAGACCCTAACAAACTGTGGGCATACACAGTCGAAGAAATAAAGGAGACAAACCCCAAAAAAAGAAAGACAAATGTCAACGACAGTTCAAAGAATTGAACGTATTAGCAAGTTTCCAGACTTCCTCCTCTACCCAACGCCATAAATTCCAAATAAATTGTAACAAATTAAAATGTTTTCTTTATTTAATTTGTAATGATATATACCAAAGATCAATAGGGACAACACTTTCAGTAAACCAAAATTGCACTAATTTTCAGTTTTCTAGGTAAGATGCGAAGCTTAATTTAGAATTAAAAGTATTATAGACCAACATTTTAAGACAACATTTTAAGTAGACCTTAAGTTCTCTCAATAACTTGTTGTTACTTACTGTTTTACAGACTGACTTGCATGTTCTTAATTGCTATTGAACTGTATTAAATCATTAAATCCTGTCAGATATCAAAAAGACTGAAAAGGGGCGTTCTCGGCAGCCAGCCAATGAAATCTCGTTTTATTGCGACCAACCTCTCTCTCTCTTTATCCATTAGCAATGCTATTCTAATGATGTATTTATCTTCTGTAAATTCTACCTATAATTTCTTAAAATGGCTAAACGTCACTTACCATTACTTAAAGCCTGATACACGTATCTCAAAATAACTTACAAAACAGTACAATTGTTATTAGTTAGCGTTAAATAAATGCTAAGTAATAACATAATCAATCCAGTAATATTTGAAATAGATGTGTCATTTCCATTCCAAAATAAAAGGACAAATGAATGCTCTCTGTACTTAGATGCTATCTAATGTAACAACGATAGGATATCTAAACTTAAAAAAAAAATTGTAATCGAATCATTTTTTTCCTAATGATGATAAGATTTTTTCAAACAGGAAACTCTTACAATAGGTAATCACTAAACAGGAAGAACGATTAAAAAACAAGCATTTGAAAGTTTGCCAAAAATATGTTACGAAAAAGTTGAATTATAGGGTTCAGATCAAGGCTTATCTGCATCAGTCAGTCATTCAATCTCAGAAGAGATGCTTACTTTTTATTTGTGGTTGAATGATCTTCGTGACATCTGCGAATTTAATGACTTCACATTTCGAAGTCTAGTAATGCTTGATGCAATCAAAATGCTTAACATTTTTTTTTGTGATAAAATAAAAGCACAATTTTGTTTAATTCAGGATTTTTAATAGTTTATTATCATTAATCTCAACGATGAGAGTAAGATTAACAATGTTGGCTATATTCGAGATTTTCATTTTTAAATTGTGATTCATCGAAAACATTCGATTCTAGATAGAGTTATACAGTGTACAGCTGCAGAACATGGTACCCCAACGGCCGGCGGCCGGTGGTGACTTGGTGCGTACTGTTATCTCAAGATCGCAGTTAGGCAAATGAGGGTTAGTTTTTCTAGTAAAAGATCGTGCAAAACCATTTTGAAATAAGCATTCTACTTTTTACTAGCCAATTAATAGTTTCGAATGATCCACCATCGTATTGTTTTGACGGCCACCGGCTATTGGGCGGTCAGGGGTGTATCATGTTCTTCAGTTTAACCTTATAATCTAATCACGTATTAAAGTAAGCCTCACCTGACGTAAATTACAAGAATTACTCAAGCAACATTCCAAAACCAACATAACAAATATAATGTTGTGAAAACAACAAAAGAACTAAAGACGTCATGCGTCTTCGACCAATCAGAAGCCTGTGAATACCATCAAATAAGTTTTAGACGAAATGGTTCACTTGAACTTGTGGGTTTCACTTACAACTACAATTTCAATTTCTGCAACCTTTTTTTTTAACTTCTAAATTTCATTTTATGATATACGTTTTGTATACTAAAAATCTCTTAAAATTATCTCGATTTATTACAAGTCTAAATTTCATTTCCTAAAATATTATTAAATAATTCTATGTAGATATTGAGTTAATATTTACAACAGCTGAAGTAAGTTTTTTTGTTGACGACTAGTACTCATATTTACGACTGTGAAACTTTATTTGCTAAATAATCCATCAATGCAGCATCTAAAATCCAAAACCATTTTAAGTAATATCTAATCACTAATTCCTGATCATCTAATAACATATCTATCCCTATCTATATATTCACAAAAGAGTTAAATCATTCTTAACATTATGTTTGAAACTGCCATTCAATGTCCGATACAAGAGTTCTTAAGTCTATATTAAATACGTAGACCGATCAGAAAAAAATTCGATCGAAAAGCAAACTTATTGGAAGAAAATGAAATGGTGCCCTTAAAGTGACATGGACACACTATTTTTCTACAAAGTCACCTTGACGATTGAAGCATTTGTTTGATCATTTTGTCTATCCCAGTCGCATAAAACGAATGGTCCTACTGATACTTTTTCGCATCACAATAACCTCTTCATTGCATTTGAAGCCTCGATTTGACATAAGAACTTTTCACCGAAAATTACAAATCAGGATTGTATGGTGGATGTTCCAAAATCTTCTAATGGAAACCATACAGTAAACTGTGTTTCCCGTGCAACGTATGGTCGGACATTGTCATGAAGAAGGATCACACCGTGGTTCAGAAGACCAGGACGTTTCTTCCTGATGTCGTTGCACAATTCCTTTAAGCTTTCAGTAGTTATCCAAATGGATCGTCTTTTTGAAATGACAGCGTGCACCTCCAATGACACACGAAAAAGACCACTGTACAGTCCTCAATCGGATATTTCAGCAACCGCCCGTATTATGGCAAACTCATAAATTTAATTTCTAGCGGCTGTAAACTTTTTCTAATCGACCCTAGCAATTTTCAGTTGAGAGCGAGATAACTATGTAGAAAACTACTGAAATTAAGACGAATATACATTATATCGTGTTCCTGGAAAACCCTGTTCTTTTATAAATTTTTTTAAGAAATACACAAAGGAGAATGGGCAGATCTGCCCCACCATTATGTAGCGATAAGATTATACGTAAGAAAGATCTCCATAAATAGAAGATTTTTTATTATTACGACTTTCTCAATTATTAGTCAGTTCGGAGTTATATAATTCTAGATGTGACTATCTAGTTGACATCTTAATTCCCGCATTTATTATTTAATTGGCATTTAATATTTATTTTCAGTAACAGTAAATATTGTTTTCATATATATTACAGGTAAATAATTGTTATTTACTTGAAATAAATGATAATATTAATTATTAATTATGTACAATAATAATTAAAAGTTAATTAAATAATAAATTCCAGAATTACGATGTCAACTAGATAGTCAAATCTAGAATTATATAACTCCGAACGGACTAATAATTGAGACGAGTCGTAATAATAAAATAGATCTTTCTATAGGTACCGTATATCTTATCACTTACAGGGGTGGGGCAACTTTCCATACATTTGTGCCCATTGTCCTTTAGATGGCACTCTTTTGCAAGACTGGATGAACCAAGATGGCGGAAACGACTGCTGAAATTGAGGGTCATTGAATAATAAATCTTCCTAATGAGTGTCATTTCGAAAATTGGGTTTTTTTTTCCATCCCATTCCTCTTCCAGGAACCAACAGAAACTAATCTTCTTGGCACTAGCAATTAATTCCACCTTCAACAGTAAACAATTAAGCTATTTGTGTATATTCATATTTTGGTCTCCGGAATAATTTACAACAAAGCATACAAATTCCTTCCCACCGAAATAGTACGAGCTAAATCTTGCAATTTATTACAAATTACGAAAATAAAAAAAAAATACTTTTTTCCAGTAATATGATATTAACTACGGCTTTCAAATCGCTTCGGTACTTCGCGAAACGAATACTCGTCTTCATTTCAGTGGTTCGGTATACTGCATAAATACCGAATACATATATTTTTGCTTATTATACTTAAGAATACTCTCTTAAAATTCATTTAAGTACTGTTGGAAATTTAATCTCTTATTTGTCCTTCAATTTTCTAAAATAACTTCCTTCAATGAGGAAGTTTCAGTCATTGTATCAATAAAACATTCATTGTTGTATTGATATTTGACGCAAATGTTACTTTACATGTTACCTCTTTATTTTGTTGAGGTGGTTGTTGGTTTTCACGGTTTTACGTATTTTAATATTGTTAAATTTAACTTTCCTGGTTTTTGGACGAAGTAGGAGTAATTGAAACCTACGTACAAATATGATTAGAAGTCTAAATTAAGTTCTTACTGTTCTATAATGAAAAGCATGGGAATTAATGCAATTCTAATACATAGACTGAGTACACGAACAAAAGTAAGTTTTATAACTAGTCAAAAATAAAATTTCATTAATAAAATTTTTAACTAAATTTAAATGTCATTATTAAAAAAGGAAATATTGATAAAAAAGAAAGAAAGCATTCATCAATTCCTTTTAGGCAAGCAATTTATTACGATATTAAATAGCTATACAATTTAAGTGGTCGCAATCTCAACCGGATCAATTTTTTTCTTTCTTTCTCTATATGCACTCAGATTCAGGAAACTCACCTGAAATGATCTATCAAAATTGAGACTCTCCAAGGGTAAAAAGTATGATAGTATAACTGTAAAAAGTGATAATTGCAATGTACAGTCAGACACAAAATGTCCCACTTGTTTGTAGGCCAACATGGATTCCGGAAGCACTGCCTCGAAGAAACAAAAGAAACGAATTTGCGGAATATAACGAAAAAGACCTCTACTGCACTTTAGTAGCTTGATGTAATTTCTAATAATTTGTATTCTTCTGTTATGTTATTCTCTTTTAAATATCTCGAAACTTCTTTCAGATAGCTAATAATGCTGTATGTATGTTAGCATGATATATTAGCTTTTGTTCTATTAGATGAGCATATTATTATCTATCGAAATTTATAAAAAAAAAAAAAAAAGTCGGAATATCGTAAATAAATATTAATATTCGAATTTAGAATATCTTAATATTTTCAAAAAATTAAATTCTTAAAATATACTTTACTAGTAGTAGCCATCTAAAGGTGCAAAACCCATAGATTAGATGACAATTCATTCAACAGATGTTAACAAACCTACCTTCCTTTGTGAAATCCTTAAATCAAAATAGGATTCCGCTCAGCTGCTCGGTTTTGTTTTTGTATCTAAATATCGGTGGTTAATGTTTAGAATGTTAAAAAGATTGTTTTCGTAAGTTGTCCTTGAGTTACTATGTCAGTTGCGATAAACCAGTTTCACAATTATGATGTCACCTAGATGACAAAACCTATTGTTTCTATTCAAACTTTCTCCATAAAATTAGTTTTTAAAACCATGAAAAGATAATTAGAAGTCAATATCAAATTGATATTCGTGAGAATATATATGGTACCTTCCAGAACTGTTAAAAAAATAAAATAAAATACAATAGGATCACTTGTTTCGAGTTCTCCTAATGTGATTGTTCTTAATTATATTCGTGATGTTCGATCGATTTCGGAGATTTTCGGCTTGAGACGCCGAGTCCGAGAAGGCATTGATCGCCATTTTGTTGTAGATGATACAACCTATTTACAGCATCTGTGAGCTCTGCGTCTCACTGAATTTCCAAAGGAGAATGGGCAGATCTGCACCACCACTATGTAGCGATAAGACATAAACGTAAGGAAAGGTCTCCAACGATAGAACATTTTTTATTATTACGACTTGTCTGAATTATTAGTCCGTTCGGAGTTACATAGTTTTAAATATGACGTTTGAGTGATTGATTGTGCCACCCACATTCCCCACAATCAATCAATCAATAATAACAATCAATAATAAATGAAAATAATATTTACTGTTACTGAAAATAATTATTAAATGATAATTAATTAATAAATCTGGGAAGTAACGACATAACTCACATCTAGCAGTATATAACTCCGAACGGACTAATAATTGCGACGAGTCATAATAATAACATATGTTCCATGTAAGGAGATCTTTCTACAGGTATATATCTTATCGCTATACAGTGGTGGGGCAATTTCCCATATAGTTTGCCCATTTTCCTTTGCCAAATCTTCCAACGTTTTCTATTTTGTTTTTTCGACTAGCTCTGTTGCACACTATTATATACGATAGTTTAATTAGTTTATGAATTCGGAAATGAAAAAAAAAAGCGATTATCGGTTTTCGCCGAAGGTCTGGAACCTAATTCGTCGTTTGAGTGGACCTCTGCTCTACCTATCAAAACAAAACTCATTTGCCCACTTTTAACGCTTGCGTTAAATAATATTTTTAATAGTATTAGAAAATAAAAAAAAAACTCATTCATTTATCCATAATCAACTATAACTGAGACCGAGTGTGTACATCAGCTGTTTTACTCTTTTTGATGATAATCAGCTGAGTGTCACCTAATTTACACTGAGTGGCATTTATAAATGGTTATTCACACTTATTTTCAGCTTTTTTGTTATTAATTTATAAGAATGGGTCTATTTCTTTTTTAGTAGAAGCATCATCTATAATAATATTCTGTCATTTAGGTAATTTAATTAAAGAAAATTGAAATGTGTGCCGCATTATTAAAACAGGACCATTCCCATTTACCATAAAGGTCTCCCCCAGAGGTCAAATGGGCTCAATAAACATATCATATTAAAGATTTTGTTGAGACGAGCCATATGACACCAAAACTGAGACTGTAAAATTATCAAATGATTCAAATAATTAATAAAAAAAAAACAAGAACATGTGAATGCATTTCCCTCTCTCGAAGTGATTGAACACGTAGATATTCCTTTCGCTGGAAATTGATCAGGCAGAGGGTATAAGGGTCAAAATCACCAAGGTGGCAAATTTGGTTTCCAGACTATTTTTCCAAATAAAAGCTTGGAATATTTGGGTTACAATTACCTGTAAATATTAGTTTTGGTTAGTTTTATATAAACCCTTCATTGTTTTTTGGAAAATGATGTTAGTATACACATTTTTTATCATGAAACTAGTGAAAAAGTCATTTTGGGAACGCGTCCCAATACGTAATTCCTCATTAGAAATGTTCATAAAACAATAAAATACTTATTTTAAAATTAAATTGTCAATTACATTTGATACATTTGTATGTTATTGTCATAATCTCGTTATAATTCAAAGAAAATTTAAGTAACTTTATATTTGTAATCTGACATATAACTTCGTCTGGCAGCTCCTACGTCATTTCGTGAACGCACTCTATTTTATCAAAAAAGTAGTACACAGCTACATCGTAAGAGGCGCTACTGTGCAGTCACGTGGTGTAATCTCATGGGTGTAAACAGCATTCGATTGTTTTGTGGTGGTTTTTAATTAATTTAGTCGGTAAGTTCATTTCAATTTATTATTTTGGTATCGTACATCAATAGAGCATCATTACGGGAACGCCCCCAACTCATTAATCTAACGATAAGTGAAGATAATTAGTCGTAAATCCATTAAAAAATAATGATAAATTGTCGCTGGTGTGACATGATAACGTCCAAAATGACCGACGACTATTTAAAACAATACGAAAAGTCAAAATGTCATTCCGGGAACAGTCATTTCGGGAACGCTTTTCGAAATGACGCGCGTTCCCGGAATGACTAATATGTTCCCGTGATGATGCTTTTGCTAATATTTAACCGTTGTTTTGTTTCGTGAATTTACGTTAATTTAACGAACAAATGCATTTTATAAATTGTAATTGTGATTGGAATGAGTATAAATTCTACAAAATTTAAGAAATTTTCTTTTGGCATTTGCTGTAATACTTTTTAGATTGTTTTGTTTTAGATTTTACATAGAAACATGGAGCCTGAAAAAGTAAATAAGAAGAAAAAAAATTCTTCCAAAAAAATAATCAATAAAAATAGCGTCGCTTATATAAAACAATGTGAAAAAGACGTGGATATTTATGAGAAGTTTTAGCTGATTTTATTATTACTTAATTATTTCATGCACTGTTTGTGCTCTATGAGTTTGTTTTATTTATTTTATTTTATTTTATGATAAAAATTATCAGTGACTGTTTAAGTTCGTGATGTAATGTCATTTCATTTCGTTTAAAATAATCCAGTAACCCTTAGAACATTGATATTATCTAAAAGTTTTCATTGTATGATACTTGCAGTGCGTGTTATTACATTAACTCACTGCAAAAGTTGATTATTAATATAGTTTATAATTCTTTATATGTTTGATGTAAATTTAATTATTTTAAACTCGCAAAATAAAGTTCTCAATTACTCACATGATGTTTATTTCTTAATAACAATCATGAACTATGTCATTTGGGGAACACTTTTGTCATTTCGTGAACGTCGCAATCATTCCGGGAACGCTTCGTCATTTCAGGGAACGTCATAAAAATATTATTATTAAATTCCAGGTTTAATTTATCTGCTTCATTTATTATTAAAATTAAATACTATAGCAAACAATTTCCTAGAAAGAAAAGAAAATAACTAAACTGAAACCAAAGATTAAAAAAAAAAGAACTTTCATCTCAGAAACATAAGAAGTGCTTCAGAAATGTTAAGATTTATTAAAATACTATAATTTAAGACAGCGTAGAGTGCAGCTGAAAAATATTTTTTATTTAATATTTACTAGATATCATATTTCAAAAGTGAGTAGTATCAATTTTGTATTTTAAACAAATATATCCAAATTTTAAAATACGTTCCCTGAATGATGTTTTACAACGCCCAGTCTCTTTGGAATTAAGATAAATCATTAAAATGTGAAATTTGTGCGCGCTTCTTTTACACAGTAGCTACTGATGTTACAGTGTATAATACAAGTTCATTTTTAGATTTCTTTGATGTAATAATTTTTAAAGAAATTTCCATTGCGAAATTCGCCACCTTGGTGATTTTGACCCATAAACGGTGAGGCGCAACAAGCGATTTCACGCAATCAAAATTGTACTGAATTTAGACACAGCAAGCGGGAGGGGGGGGGGGATAATAAAATAAGTTAAAAATTCGGGCAATTTTTTTCCTTATTCATCACTGAATTTGAAAATGATTTATGCAGATTGTAAATGAATACTTAAACTTATAGGTTGTGAAAATGGAGCACTTTTTGATACACAGATCATTGGTCCACACCGATTCCCTTTTATTGCCCTTTTTTATTAACTTCAATAGTTTGAACGGTTTGTCATGTTTCACTTAATGCTGGGTAGTAGATTGTTGCGTATATATTGTTGTCGGTAGCACAACACATAATGATCACGTAAACCAGTAAGCTTAACAGGAAGTTATTGCTGTGTTTCATTGCATCATGTTTACAAGAGATGATAGAAGTGACGGCCAGGATTTTGTCCTTGAATAGAGCTTCAGTAAACAGTGACAGGCAAATGAGCGTGATATAACGTTTACTGATTGCACGTGATCATTATGTGCTGTGCTAACGACAACAATGATATACGCAACATCCCTATTACCCTGCATTAAGAAACTACGAAGTAAATAACCTAGGGGGTGTAAAAGGAAATCGTGCCTTTCCGGACTCAAGTTCCTCATCAAAAAGTGTTCCATTTTCACAACCCTGTAATCCCTAGAAGTTTGTTGCATATATTCAATTATACACTATATCAAATTGTGTGTAATTTTCTAGTATCCACTTATACTATAGAAAATCCACTTATCCACTTATACATATTTGTCATTTTATGTTTTAATCTTTATGAATTTTATGTGTATTTCTATATATTTTCATTTATTTCAAATGTAATTATTTTACGTTCCTTGTTTATTTTCAAATTAATGATTTATTTTGTAGCCTTCTGATCATTTAAATACTCCCCGCTGATTTGTGATCCCTCCACCAATCAATTGTTGCTCTTTTGTTAAATTGCTCCAATCATCATTTAATCTTTTGTTTGTAATTGCTTACTTATGCCTGTGTCTTGTAAACGAATCAGTTAGATCTTGTTTTTGTCAGCCATTGACTCCGAACTTTACTCTGCTCTCCCTGTGACATCCCATGACCATATTAATATTAACTTTTCTTCAATATTAACTTTTAAGATATTCTCAATAAACTGCCATTTTAGAAACTATAGGAACAATACCAAAAAATACCAACTGTATTGCAATCAATAAGTGCCCCTAGTTGCTACTTTTTTATTTTATTTTTTCAAAGGAGTCATTCAAAGTAGAATAATCTCAAATAACTAATTTTAGATCTCACATACATTTTAGAAAGTGGATCTGTTGTCGATCCCATCATCCATATCAAACATCAGAAGTTAGGGCCACAATAATTTTATTGGAATGATAAGCAAAAATAATGTTTGAGTTACGCTTGGTATTCGTGAACCAAAGTGATAACTTCCCTGATTGCAGGCAGGGTTCAATCCTCATAGAGTTAGGGATTTTGTCCCACCTCGAATTCTTCTAGGCTGTCCTAGGATCCATCTAGTCCTCTGAAGAATGGGTTATTTTCTTCGGGATTAAAAACAGATGGACCATGGGCTGATGAATCAATCTCAACTTAGTTGAGGTCCAACTATTGGTTAGGAAACGCCCACGATCTCAAGGCCCACAAAGATCTTTTAGTGCGATCCTTTACCTTTATGATTATTGTCTTTAAAGACAACATATTTTTCAGTTTTTGACTCTAACTCTTCACCTATTGGTCGGATATATATCAAAATTAATGGAGATAATCTTTCCACCCTAATCCTTTCTGTAAGATTATAACTTCTTAAGACAAATAGTTTGTGAATTATCGTACTCTCGGACGTAGGTATTTCAACTTCAAATTTCATTTTAAAGCTTCATTGTCCTAACCTAAAAAAAATCTTGAATCCAAAATGTGTTTAATTTTTCAATAAACGAGCAGGATTAAAAGAAAATGCAATTTTGAAGAACATCCGATTTGTTGTGATTTTTTTCAGTTATTTTCTTTGAATTTATCGTTTTGATCTGATCAACAAAAAGTCATTGAACTCCTTAGTGCCTCACCATCCACTTCTATTGACAAGTAAAAAGAAAATAAACATTTATAAGTTAAAATAATCTTAAAATAATCTTCATTACTTACGAGATTCCAATTCTTCCAAAAAATTGAATGAGGAAGTAAAGAAAGCAAATCACCAACTACTTTGTTGATGACATTAAAAGTGAATTAGTCATAATTGACATGCGCGTTTTGGTGTACGAAGTCCATGGATTTTATTCTCATTAATTAATTTTTTTTTTAATCCAAAAAAAAAACCGATTATCTGATTCTGATAATCGCAATTATAAATAGAATCTCTGATTACTGAAAAACGACAGTATTTGATTATTACATTTACTAATTCTAAAGATAAATCTCTTCTGTTTAATAGAATAATAGAATCTTCAAGCATTTTTTGTATATTTGCTACTGACATTGTTGCCCATATCATTACCTCAAAAAATCCAGAATTTCATAATTTTAAAATCTTCTGATATATTTCGTAATTCTCAAATGAGTCAATTTTGTAAATAATCTGACTTTGACAAAATATTGTAAACACAGAAAAAAAATACGTGGTATAACTAATTCATTATTATTACTGTATGTGTTTCACATAATTTACAAATTAAGTCTTTCGAAAATCTCGAATTTTAATATACTATTGTTGAAGGAATGAAATAATTGATTGTTATTATATATCTTGTTTAAAATTATTTTAAAGATTTAGTAGTTTTGATGAAATTTGGAATGAATACTAGTTTATACTAATGAGATATGGTTATTTCTTCCAATTGGCAATGCTAAAAGAGAAATATTATAGAACAATCCTACAACAATTACTAATTTTCAGAGGACGATAGCTTGCAGCTGTTGAGATTATTATGCTGTAGAAGGAAGTTCCAATCCGATAATGCAAAGCAACAACATAGTAAGGAAAAGATCACTGATTCCATACGATTTTGAATGTAAATATTGGGTTGGTCAAAAAGTTCGTTCGGTTTTTAAGTAAAAATAAAAGACACATTTTTCATTGTCACCAATAATTTTATTGAACAACGTCTTCAACGGTTTGTTCCACTATCTTCTGCCATCTTTCAGGCAACTTCATAATTCCATTTTCCCACATTTTTTCTATCTTTTTAAGCAAAATAAATATTTCAGGTGCCTTTGGTGTCTTCCACGGAATTGAATTTTTTCTATTAAAAGAATTTTCGAAAGACCGAAATAAATGGAAACCCAATGTCTGGTGAATACAGCGGATGAATCAGAACTTCCCAGCCAAGCTGTAATAGTTTTTGCCTGGTCATCAAAGAAACATGCGATCTTGTGTGTTTTTTCTTTTCCATCTTCAATATTAAAATTGGAGACACAAAATTCACCAATTTTGATCAGTTTTTGTTTTAAATGCACGCTCATATACAGCTGTCACAATAACAAAATGATGTCGAATGACGTTAAAGACACCTAAGCATTACTAGAGCCAACGTACGTAAAAAAAACCTAAGTAACTTTTTGGCCAACCCAATACAATTGCTTGTCTAGTTACTTACATCTCAATTTGTAAAGCAATCTATTCTGAAATTAGGTAAAGAATAACGCAATGATTTACATCAGAATTTACATTTCAAAACTTGATATTCATTATTGCCTTGAGTTGATGTACGTATGTGGACCACATTAACTTTCTGTTTTAAGTAAAAACAGTAATTATTATTTTTCCTTCTCCATCGAGCAATCGGAGTTATAAAAAAAGTAGTAAGCTTATATACATATATAAAAAAAACACAAAAATAATTATTATTATTCATTGTATTTTTGCCGTTTTGCTTTGTAAAATCGTATGCAAAATGTCATATTATTGATCCTTTGAACACATTGACATTACTTTCCAAGCGATATTGTGTAAAATTGTTGATACATGTCAATCAATATTGTTAAGTCTTGTTCAGAATTTTGTGTGAACTATTTGATAATAGTTTTCTGATCCATTCATGTAACTTCACATTGAACAAAATAGTGTTATTGCACGATCTGATTAAAGATTGTTTATTTTATGGGCCACTGTACATTACATCTCAACTATTATACTTATTTGTAATGTCGCAATATCAGTCTATTGATATTTACATGTATAGTTTTTTTATGTATTTTGTTCTTTATTTATGTAATTACTTTATATAAATTTTATTAATTTACTTTTCTAGTCCTTATTAGCTAATAAAGAAAATGGACGACACAAATTCAATACATGAAAATTTTAATTTTATTTGTATTGCATACAAAGGTTTCATAAAAAAAGATTTCATCTTTTACAGAAAGGTATTGTCTTTTTTCTCATGTTTCTTTTCCAAGTGCTGTAATAAACAGAAATTTTGAGCAATGTTTATGCGAATGTCTTAAAGAAGCAATAAAAACAGAAACGAGATTTAAAAAAAAAATAGAAAACACAACCTATTCCAATCTTCTTACACTGGTATCGACTGTTGCACCTCTAAGCATACTTCTATTACTAAGAACTGTTTCAACCGTGAGCACACTAACTGTTGTCATGGTTACATAAATAGAGCTTTTTTTGGCCAAGCATTTTGTAATATATAGAATCATTTTAAAGAGACATGATCTTAAGGTCACTTTTCTTAGGTATACGTACATCACCTGTTTCACTATTATGCACTGTAAATATCAGCCGTTCAGGGAAATACGAAATAAAAGATAAGGGATCTAACAAAGGGGATATATTGAAAATTCCATTAACGCTGGAATTTTCTGGAAATTAAAGTTTTATCAGCTTAGGGACTAAAAA
This sequence comes from Thereuonema tuberculata, assembly GCA_023159025.1. NCBI lineage: Eukaryota > Metazoa > Arthropoda > Chilopoda > Scutigeromorpha > Scutigeridae > Thereuonema > Thereuonema tuberculata. The sequence goes on from JAFIDM010000001.1 coordinate 35,780,211, forward strand.
CACTGAAATAAATACTTAGCGGGTAGGAAATATAAAAAAAATGAATCGCTGATGAAATTGAAATGTTGAAATTCATCTGTTAATTATTTTTTTAATATTATGCATAAAATAAATGAAAATAAATGAAACCGAAATGCACAGACTGATGGTTTTAAAAGCAAAGTTTGATTATCATTTGAGATCCAGACATTTAGAATCCAAATTGCTTAAGAAGCCTACACATTAATTCTCGTCATAAATAAATATTGTCTGTGAAGGCAAACTGAAAGGCAGTAATTAATGAAAAGCATTTTCTCAATTAACAAATTGCCATTTCTGCAAGAACATGTGAAGCGAACATGTTTTCTAGAACTTTAGTTATGCTTGGTGTTCATACACAATCCACAAAACATTTCTTCGAACAACAATAAAAAAAGTAATTTCCCTAAAACTTTTGATAAGATTCATTCATATTTTCTTTTTATTTTTCTCGTTCAAAAATGCCTTTATGGACGATGGATTTGTCCAGCCCCCAAACTCCTTTTCCAGAAGCTGGGCAACTGCAATACACAATTGGTCGTTGTGTTTGGTCGAGACCACTTGTAATCCAATGGGAAGACCTTCAGCACTCACGCCTAGAGTGCAGTGGGTGGCCGGAAACTCCAATAGATTGAAAATGGCAGTGTACAGAATGTTGGTCGATAAATAGTAATACTGATTGGTGTATGGCGGAAGTTGTGGGTAAGTGGGAAAGAGGAAGATTCCATCACTTCCTAAGCACTCCTCGAATTCCGTTTTCAGTTTTTCCAAAACTATGGGTAATGTTACGTTGGACGAAACAAAAGACTGCAAGTATTCAGCGACGGCGATCGGGAAGAGGGTGAAGGTGTGCTCGGATTTCCCCACTGTCCATTTGAGAAATTCACTGAGTAGAAACAGTATCCGATGATAGTCCTAAAACGTAAAAAAAAAGTAGAAATTAGAAATGAAGTTTGTCTTTTAAAATTTTGTCTTCTTAAGTTTGTCATGAAGTTTGCCATGAAGTTTGTCTTCTTAAAAGAGAAATACTTTTCTCTTTTTTATGTTTTCATTATTATTATTGTTTTTTTGTTTTTATGTAGTATATTTTATACAACCTAAATAGTTCTAATTCAAATCGTTATATTGTTTTCAACAAGATTTATCTATTACAGGGTTCAAACAGAATGGATCTGAAATACATTTCCTGCCCAATACTTATAAAAATGTTAGCCTTGGGCGATTAGCAAGGCCATGGTTTCTTAGTTTGTTGCTTTGATCTCGCCTACATCTCAAAGAGACTTTTTAATGGCGCAATAGCAACTGAGGCTAACAGGCCATGGCTGAGGATAAGATTTCGTCATGCGTCTTTGCTTTCAATCTTAATTCATATACTGTAAGACATCAAAAGCATGACGTTGATGACATATAGTATAAGAGCCGATGTGTGCGCAATACTCGTTAGAACTTCATGGCAGAATTATATGCTATTAAAGGAAATGAACAATTTCAAATACAATAATGCAGATTTCTTTACATTTTTTACAAACTTATTGATAAGATAAAATGATTTTTTTTTTCTGATTTAGCTTCGACAGTAAATTATAAATAAATTAAATAATTCAGGAAATGTAGAACTCTATAGTACTGATCAACAGTCAAAAAACTATTTTTTTTTTAAAAAACCAAGCTGAAAATAACTTACTAATATTGGACAAATTAATACAAAGAAGAAATTCTCCCCTATTTTTCTTTATATCTAACAAGTATCACTTATTCAATAAATCAAAATCTTACCTTTTTATTATTGCTGAATACATAGTCCATGCCCATTCCCATATTTTGCTGCATTTCCGCTAATTTGTATAAAAATACCCACAAAGAATGTTTTAGTCTCTTATCGGAAAACAACTTGGGTTCAATGCTGAAGCTGGTTTTAAAATAGTTCAACACCTGAAAGAAAGAAAAATTACAATTATTATTAAGTAAAAACATTATAATTTTACTGCTGCAATCAGATAATCTACCCAATAAATGGAAACTTTTTATTATTGTAATCTCCTTCTGTTCTGCAATTATATCCTTATACACTGAAATACCAGAAAAACTGTGTGTGTCTTTCATTTCTAGTTCATGCCACCACACCCCTGCATTAAATGATATCTTCTGCAAATGAAGTACATGTAAAGACGGATATCTCTGCAATCCGTTGTCGTATAATCGGAATGACGATGGCAGCGTATCACGATTTAAGCGACTTTGAACGATGATAGTAGCCGCTAGAGGGGTGGATCACTCCATTTCCGAAATCAACACGAGATTTGGATTTTCACGAGCAAAAATTTCAAGGGTGTAGCCGCAGTACAGACATTGCAGCAGCCGATTGAGAAACCCTGGACGATCGTGGACAGCGTCTGGCAACCATTGTAACATTCAACTGGTATGCAACGTTGCAATAGAGAATAGAGCAATTCAATGCTGGGCCACACGTAACATCCAGTGTTCGACAGTACAACGTTCTCTTTCCTCTATGGGATATAGGAGCCGACGGCCCACTCGAATCCCATTATTGACTCGGCAGCACAAGGCTCTACACCTCGCCTAGGCTCGTTAAAACTCGACCCAAGAAAAGTGAAAACGTGTAGCCTGGTCCGATGAGTGCGTTCCAACTGTTTCGAACTTTTTCGGGTTTTGAAGAAAATCTTATGAGGCATTGGATCCCACATGTCATCAAGGACAGTCTGGGACAGCGGTGACTCTTATGGTAGGGCGATTTCAGCTGGCAGGCAATAGGACCCCTGATATATCTGCAGACATCATTGACCAGCCAACGCTACGTAACCATCCTTATGGATCATTTACATTGTTCCCGTCATGCATTCTCTCAGAAAAGAGCGAACTCAAATGCACTCCTCAAATGCAATGGCAAATTATAGCTTGAGGAGCATTCCTCTGAATTCGGCATCATGAATTTGCCCAGTTTTCCTGGTATGTCAGTGCCTATCGTCTGTAAATATCACTTCGTTTGATTTATTGACAAAATGATAGTCAAATTAGATTGTTCAGATTTTGATAGAAATTTAAAATAAGATCAATAGATCAACACAAAACGATTAACAGAAGATCAGTCAATACCTGGACTAGCTTTTATATGGATGACCTCCTTCTAGCTTTACTTTTTTCGAACAATGAAAGATTCTGTATAAGTTTCAGAAGTCTAGCAGCCATTTAGTGTAATATTAATCACGAATACTCATAATTCATCTAGCAGACTCAGAAAGACTAAAAATGGAAATTTCAATTTACTTTTTGTGCAGATATAAATTCAAATTACAGTGCACACTTAATAGGTTTACCTAAAGACAAAATATGTTTTACAAGACAATTCAGGTTATACATATAGTTTCTTTGATCTCAAAAACATATTCACATTACACTGTGTATCAACAAAGACACTACTATGCGATTTCTTTGTATGCTGTATGATATAAACAGTAAGGCATTTATTATTTGATACATTGTTTTACAAACTATATTCGATCTTCTGTATAAAATACTTAAGGTATGTTTTAATGTGGGCAATTTCCGATAGGAGCTATTGTTTAGCTAAAATCTTATCAATAAACTAGAAAACAGTATCAGATTAAAATATTCAACTTTCTGGCTGTAATTTTCGGATTTTAATGAATTAAAGAGATTTTTATTAAATGAAATTTTTACCTGTTGTTGAAGTTGCTTAATTTCTGGATGTAATGGACTAGTGATAGGCCATCCTCCAAAGTCTTCTCTATAATACAACTTAATGGAATGTAAATCAATCTGAAAAGAAAATAAAGAATATTTTTATATGTGTAATAAAGCTCGTTACTAAATGATAATAAAGATCTCTACAACAATGGACAAAACTCAATTTGAATGGAATTGAAGTAAAAATAAAACCTTTTCTCGAATGTTTAATTTGGCGATGTTGTTTCCTGCCATTATTTTTAGCATCGGCCATAAGTCTTCAGCATATCGACACAGTGGACCAATCGTCATCAATGGGGTTGAGGTTAAATTAATTGGGAACATTCCTTTTAAAGTAACAACACCTGTAATTGAAATTTAAAAACAAATGTTAGTAAAAACAAAATTCAGGAACCATTAATCTTTAATTTCTCCTTTAAAGTAAAAAGGCTTAGATTATCGAAAACATGTTCAAACTTAGCATTATTTAAAATGCAAGAAATATTTTTATTTAAAATGATTTAAACAAAGTAACGTAAATAATAAAACATAATTTTTGTGTCATAATTTAATAAAACATTCAAACTACTGGTGTGAAAAATTTTATTCTTCGCAGCCTAAATAACATTAATTTTCTCCTATTTACTATTATATCGAGAGAAAACGGTTTAATAGGTCTATACTAGAAGAAATCTTCTTACAAGAAGTGCTTTTTAATAAGCAAATGCAAAAGTTTAGATGAGGATCGTAATATAATTGAAACTAGAAGATTTACTTATCTTCTATGGGTGTTAGGATAGGCATTAGGGCATAAACGTAAAACGTAAAGAACATACTAACAGGGTAAAAAGTAAGGTAAAGTTAAGAAAACCGTAACAACTCATACATCATTCCATAATTCCGCCTTGTTTTTTAAAGTTCTTTTATTAATATTTTAAAATATTTTTTTTTTTCATTAATTACAGTACAAATTTAAAAAAAGAAAAGGTGAGTATCTTTCAATGCGGAAATTTAGATAGATATCTTTTTAACATATTTATAGAACTCTAGAACAAGTATTCGAGCAATGTGGACCTTATAGTTACAGAGATATATCTGGAAACTTCTTATAAGTTAAAGTAGACGGTAAATAATTTATATAGAAATTGTTTGTATAGAAAGGAATTTTAAATGAAATATAGCTTTAGAAATAGATAAAAACAGTCTACCTGACGTCGGTTTATGAGAAAAGATACCGCTAAATGCTGCTGGAATGCGGACACTTCCACCCAGATCGGATCCAACACCAACCACTGACCCACCGCAAGATATAATGCATCCTTCACCTCCTAAAAGAAATCATAAAATCGATAAAACAGATATTGAAAATCAAAAGATATATTACTGTTTAAAAGCTAAAAAATAAAAACAAGGGAAAAGACTTCCATTATGACAAATAACCGAATAATTGCCCTTGCTTACTGAAAAAGCTTAAAAGTCCCTCTACAAATATAATGCATCATTAAAAAACAAAAGTTATAACTAATTCTAATGCATTAGGAAAATTAAAAAAATGACTTCAATAAATCTCCTTGTTATTGATTTTGTATTCAAAAATATTTCTTTTCAAGTGTTTCTCATAAAAGGACGATGATTTTCCGTTGCCTTTTACAGGTCTACGATAGTCGGAAAGTCAAGCTAATCTCCAGCTGCTCGGGTAGTAGTTCAAGAAACGCCCTTATCTTCCTAAGAACCCGAAACTCTACCCATCTTAACTTAACTTAAAAATCGGAGATCTAACTGTCTGGCAATCGCAGACACACGACTTAATACGAAAAAAAAAGCTGTCGTATAAGAGCTACGGAATCAAATATTGAAGTTATAATTAAGGCCAAATAATAAATAACAATCAAACACGCAAAAAAGTATTTAGATTTATTCGTAATGTATTTCATTACGTATCTTAAGATCACATTGTAATGCCGATGAATCACAGTTCATTACATATAACTAGGTTTAAATAAATTAAATAAAGTTAGGTTTAGGCGCTACTTGAACAGCAAAATAAAATCATTTCTGAGAATGTTTTTTGGCAATTTCTAAGCCCTCCAACAAACTATTAACAAGTGTAATTTTTCTACTGACATTGTTATTTTGATTGTAACTAAAGGGTATCCTCACTATGTAATTTGCTTTATTTCGTTAGCTATATTAAGTTAATTAAAACATGTAACATGTCAAGAAAGCTTTACTATTGTATGAAAGAGCGGGATTACATGGAATTTGAATGTTACCTGAGCTTCCTCCAGGTATTCTGTTAGCATCATAGGGATTTTTGGTTTCTCCATAAATCCCATTGGAACAACTCCAAGATAGACCAGCTTCACTACAGTTAGTCGTTCCCAAGGGAATAGCACCTGCTTGACGCATTAATTTCACCACATCACAATCCTGATCACATATGGAATTTCGACGAGCAGGAATACCTGCAGAACACCTCAAACCTGGAGAAAGAAAAAATTAAGTTTTCAATACCAGATTCTTACTAAATTTTGCAACAAAAAAAGATTATGGTAAAGCATTAAAAGGGACATCATCAGTATAAAATGAATATCTCTAAATCAAGTTTCAGACGGCGAGTTTTTGCATAACAACAAAGCATTCTCTTTATGTAAGTGAATAAGTAATTTATATGCAAAATGAAACAGTTTTGAGATTTTTAATTAATAAAATAGCTCAATAAGATGAAAATATGCCAATGATAAGTCGTTTTTGTAACTTTATGTGAACCTCTCATACGCCAAACTCTCAACTACACTTTTTGTAAGTAACAAAATGAATACAATTTTAGTACTTGAGCACATGATTAGTAATATACATCAAACTAACACTTCTGAACAAAAAGAATAAGCCATGAAGACATTTTAGAACTTAGTTTTTAAAAAGTTAAGAATTAATCGTGACCTCTGGTTCTAAAAGTTAGAAATTTACAAAAAAATGGATGTGATCAGTTTGGCTTAAATGACTCGTATAACCATTGCATTTATTGTCATCATGTCAATTCATTATAAATTATCAAAGATTCAATGGTTAAAAGGGGAAGCTTTTTAAGTCAAGCTGAGACACTGGGACGACCGTTTCGAGCTAACTGGGCTCTCATCAGCCAGGGCTACTCCGCCAGTGCAAAACCCAAAAGGCGTACGAGGGGTAGAATAATCTATTATTGATGGACAAGATTACCTCTATCTCATTTTTATGTATCTTCCAAGAAGATTATTCTACCTGTATTATATGCGGGAATGTGTCCGCAGTGAACGGCTGGTCTTGAAACTTGGCATATACATGGACACGAGTTTATCTCTCCTGAATTTACATGCTGGGCGTAAATTTTCACTGGTTGCAGTAATAATACACTTAATAACAGCAAATAAATTCTTACCTTTAATTCCTAGATGTTCCTTGACGGTAAATGGAATGCCCAGAAGAGGATATTTCCTGGCCAGTTCCTCTTCTGACAACCTTTGTGAAGATAGCGTAGTATCTACGCTTCTGGCTTCTTTCAAGGCATCTTGAAAACGATCTTCCACAACTGCATTCACAATGGGATTCACTTGACTAATACGGGCAATAAATACTCGTACAACATCTTCGCACTTCACCTGCAATAGCCACAGTTTCAGAATTACACATAGAACATTATAAGTAAATTATTACTATTGTTTGTATATATATATAATATTTGGTATGTAAAAAAATTTGACTAGCCCAGAATACATATCAAGATTAAATTTTGCAGAAATTGCGAACTCAACACGAGATTATTTCATAAATCACTTACTATAATTAATAATAGTTAAGCTTCAAGCATTCTTAAACCCTGTTATACTGTTTCACACTACGAATAGATTACAGAACATCTTGTACTTTCTTGTTTACAGCTAATTTATCTAAATTCTGTCGATATAACAGCGTTAGTAACATTTTGACATCAAGAGATCTGATTGTGACTTAGCTTGAGTTAATTATAACATTTACTTAAAATATCTCAATTCGTAAATAGATAAATGTTCTATTATTTTAAAAGAAGTGAGTTAAATGTTAAATGTGAGTTAAAAGAAGTTAAAGAAGTGAATTAAATGTTTCAAGGATTTTTATGAAATTCAGTCAAATTGTTGACTATTCCAGTATATGCTGTTTATGTAGATGAGATTAGAATGGGGTGAATGTGGGTGGCAGTAAGCCAAGCACCGCGACCAGTAGATCTATTGTACTAAACCCACGGAAATGAGGACAGATGGGGAGGAAGACAAAGTATGGTGGGAGGCTCGCAGGGGAAACGGGAGAACCCCGAGAAAACCTGCCCAGCGCCGATAGTCCACCATCACGAAATCCACAAGAGAACCGAACCAGGGACTCAGAAGTGAGAGGCCATTGTCTTAGCGACAATGCCAATCGCGCGGCCTGGTGTTTATTTAAGAGAAAAGGTCAATTTTCTGGCAGGTCATAGTGTATCGGGCAATATAAGAAAAAAAGTTTGTATGAAAATGTATTCAATTCGAACGGTTTCCGAGATACAGTTATTTTCCATAATTTTGAATTTGGGATGCAATATTGCTCTTCCCTCAGACTCTAATGCTTATTGTGAAATCTCCACTAAGATATCCAGACTTAACCCAATAGATGTTTATTAATGGAGTTGGATAAAAAATAAAGTGTACAGATGAAGAGTGGACACAGAAGATGAATTGCTCGATCGTATTAAGGGTCAAACTGCACTCAGATGAGGAACACGTCTTACAGTTAGTTGTACAGTGCATTGATGTTGAACCGTCAAGTTTTGAAAAATTTATTATAAACTGTATCAAATTTGACATATGAACAACTAATATCTTTTTTTTAAAGAAAAGGGAAATTACCCATCATGCACCATCATACTCCACTTCGTTGACAAGCTCTTGGTATGAATTTGTTTTGTTTTTGTTTTCATTGGTGCATTATGGGAGATTTCCATTTTCTTTAACGTTCTCATTTGCACGTTAAGCCTTGTTTCTTTATACGCGTTTGCTTTGCTGTGGCTTCTTGTTTGTAATTTATTTACCACTTGTGCCCGAAGGTTGAGAGCCATTTTATGAAATCTTGTTAAGTAACAGGTATTTTTCTTTTCTTGTTAGTTTGTATCGGAACACAGAGTCGGGGGTGAGTATGTATTCCACATATTCTTCATGCCTTCGAAGTGGTAAGTATGGCTGAGGATTCGTAACAACGATGAAACTGCCATATCATACTTCACTTCGTTGACAAGCTCTTGGCGTGAATTTGTTTTAGTTTTCATTGGTGCATGAAGGGTGATTTCCTTTTCTTTAATATATCTTTTTTTTTAATCAATAATTTTTCAATTGTACATTCAAACAGCTCAATCTCAGAATTGATTTTTTTTATTTCGTTGAATAATCGACACTATAATCTCCCTTAATGTTGACCTTTCCTTTGGGACCACCCGTAGAAACACTAAAATTTTCATTCGATATTAGCACTGTGCTATATGCTTTTATAACTTTATGATAGATTTTGATAGAAGTAACTGTAACACTTAAGTTATTTGTAAAATGAACTTTCTTATGTTTTGAATTTAGACAGTTGCAAGAACCACTTTCGCATTACTGTTATTCATACCAAACGTTTAGCTATATTTTCATAAAAATCCATTCTAAAACAGGGAATTTTAGCAAAATGAACCTTTTCTGTTTGGAATTTAGAGTTGCAAGAACCACTTTCACATTACTGTTATCGAAACAAAATTTAAAATGGAAACTTAAACAAATACTTCTTCAACTCCTCTTACTATATTAAAACATATTTAATCGAATTTTGGAAGATCTTTTTTCTTTCTTCCTTTTTCAAGTTTGTTGGTTATAATAATACATTTCCAGGTGATATCATTCACATACACATCTTAGACATAGTTGTAAAAAACAGTTTTCTCCCTTAAATGCTACAAACATTTATTATTTTAATTAACTTTAATCACAATTGTTTGAGCTCTTCAATTAAATGCTACAAACGTTTATTATTTCAATTAACTATAATCATATTTGTTGAAACTCTTCAATTATTACACCTTTTTTGCTTTTGTTCATCCAATTCCTTACCATTTCATTAGCCAAATGTACAAAAACATTCTTTACCTCCAATCCTTTACTTCTATTAAAATTTATATTTCTTGTGTTTCTTATAATCAGACTTTACAATAACTTTTTTGTTTTGCCATCTTTTTCTAACATTAAAATTTTTACTTCATCCTTAATCCAATGTCCTTTTTTACAACAATGATCTTCTACGTCTGATTTTTCTCTCAATTTATTTTTAATGCAGTATATATGCTCCAGGGCCCTTTCCCGGGTCGTTCTTTTGCTTTCTCCAATATAAATTTTACCACAATTTTGGCATTCCAATTCATAAATTAATCCCATATTAGCTTTATTTTCAGTCACATTTACTTTATGATACAAGATATTCTTCAATTTGTTGTTATATTCAAATGCTATCTGTATCTCAAATTTTTTACAAATTTTCTTTAAAAACCAACTATTATTATTTAAATAGGGGATTATTACTGTTTCTTTATTTTTGCTCTTATCCAATTCTTTAATCTTAAATTTATCATAATCATTTATTGCTTTATTTATAGGAGCAAAAATGTGTATGTCTAAGATGTGTATGTGAATGATATCACCTGGAAATGTATTATTATAACCAACAAACTTGAAAAAGGAAGAAAGAAACAAGATCTTCCGTTAAAAAAATATGTTTTAATGTAGTAAGAGGAGTTGAAGAAGTATTTATTTTACAAATATGTTAAGAAGCAGATGGGAATTGAAGAAAAAGTAAGGTTCTAGAACTTAAACAAAGCCGTTCTAGTGCAGATGCGATTGAACTGAATCACCATTAACATTTATGGGATTCACAAATTGATATTCAAGGCTATTTCTAGATAATTTTAGAAGTTCTATTACTTCAAAGGAAGTAAAAAAAAAAAAAAAATCAGTGAAAATGATATATATGAGTTAGATCAATGTTAAAACTAAAATTGCTAAATCAGACCCCTATATATAATTAAGTTATTTTTAGATGTGGGTTGGTTATTAAGTTTAGTTCGAAATATGTCTATCTAATAATCTAGTCATGATCGGTTTAAGGAAATCTTGGGCTCACCGGTGACGTTTTTAATAAAGGAGCCCCTGCTCTCCACCCCCACCCCCCGCGGGGACTGTTTAACATGATTAATCCTAATAATGAAAAGAAAATTAATTAAATATTGATTTTTAATCGGATAGGCAAAGCGGTCTCTTGGCAACGAACCCTGCAGTAGCAGAGCATAAACCTTAAGCTTTCTTATTCTTTTAATTGCAATATAAAATTTTGATTTGCTTTTATAAGATACTTAAAGTTAAATTAAAATATGAGTTATCACTAAAGACATCTTGTCATATTAAATCCATTAAATATTTTGTGAAAGCCCTTGATGATGCTATTCACAACTACGTAATGAAAAACCTGTGCCAAATTTACAGATGTTTTGAGAATAGCACTATGATATCATTCAGACAAAGAATATTGGGACTCTTGAGCTAGAGTTATCCAAGTCCAATGGCTGAATCGGAGAATCTAAGGTTAGCCATTTGTAAAAAATTAAACATTAATAATTTAATACAAAATTATTAGCATAGAGTTACTACATCGACAAATGTACGCACAAAATTAACCCATGGCTACTGTACTGCAAATGTAAGAAGAATTTAGACGTAGGCAAATATTCCATCTAAAAACTGAATAAAGCACCTTAACTGAGTACAACGCAGTTATCTGTCACCAAGAATATAAGGCATTAAAATTGTGACACACGAACGGATAAAATGATAACAGATATAATTAAGACAGAAGACATTGTGGAACTGTTCTTAAAACAATGTTTTAAAAGACAGATTTTCTACGTTACCTGTCGACTTCGGATCTGCGCTGCAAGTGAGGTAGCACTTTGGAGTAACAGGACATTGTTTACAGGCGGGATGGAGATTCGAGGAACCTTTTTCAGCCACCGATAATAGAATCCAACAACGATTTCACCAAATAGACGAACTAATATGATAATTGGGTTAGCCAACCAAACAAGCAATATCAAACGATCTATAAAAGAAAAGGAAAAAAAAGGATTTTGATTAAAGTTATGAATCGTCATCAGAAAAATCGTTGCTTCTTATATTTACTTCTCACTTCAACTCTTAAGAAACGAACTTGAAAGCAATGCCTGTTTGGACCAGTTAATTTGGCAGATGTAAAAAGTAAAAGTTCAATTACACAGGTCTGCAAAAAAAAAAATTTTTTCCAGCTGCTTGGGAAATTTTTGCTGAATTGTATGTTTTAATGGTCGCAGATTCTAAAAATAACTTCCAATAACATCCCATCAGGTACAGGTTTCTTGCAAAATAAAAATACATTTTTGATAAAAACACTTATTTATTACAATGAACTAAATATATTATATTTTCTTACAACTAATCAAAAAATTGTTTCTGATATTTATGCATAATTTTAGGTCTACTCTTTTTTCTTATGAAATCTTTTCTTCTTCTCTTTGATGCTTCTCGAACTCGTTTCTGATTTCCTTCTCTGGTTTCTCGATTGAGTATCCAACAGTAGTCAGCTAACATATTGACATCCCATTTTCACGGTAACGTCTCTCGATATCACAGATATCCTGGTGAAATCTTTCACCCTGTTCTTCACTGTAGGCTCTCAAGTTTTCGAAAAAATAGTCAATATGGGAGTATAAGAAAGGAACTTTTAAGCTCATTTTGCATCCTTGAGCTTCATACGCTGCCAGCATGCGTTGTACAATGGTTTTGTAGTCAGGGTCCTTAGTATTCCTCCAAAACTTATCAACTACATTCTTAAAACAGTCCCACGCTTCTTTTTCCTTTTCTCTCTTCCTTCCAAAAAGAGGAGATCAGATAAAAGTAATCTTATGTCGCGGCCAGTGAAAACTCCCTCTTTTAACTTGGCTACAGACAGTTTCGGGAACTTGGAACACAGATATCTGAAACAATCCCCATCTCTTGGCAGTGATTTGACAAACTCCTTTATGAGCCCCAATTTAATATGAAGAGATGGTAATAGCACTTTTTCTGGTGGAACCAAGGTCGTATTGATGACGTTTTTCTCGCCAAGGGTTAAACTGTCTCTGCCGAACTGGTATTTCAGAACCATGGGACACTGGACGAATAGCTGAGTCAAGATTAGAGTAAGATATTTTCTTTTTATTTTTTGTATTAAATCCTTTCACATCTACCGAACAGAAGTAGCAGTCGGTTGTGTGATTTTTCTGTTCACGCCATATCATAGGAATGCCAAAACGAAATGAGTTTTTCTTACCCTTAAACAAATGAAGATCTTCCTCGCATCGTCTGCATACCTTATGCGGAGCCCATGCTTTGTCTTGATCTCCAAGTTTCAATTTGAAATACGCAAAATAAACTTTCTTCACAAACTTACTTATGTTTCTTTGTTGACTTTTCACTGTATATTCACCACAAACATAACAGAAGTTGTAGGGAGAAATTACACAACCTCTGGGAGCCATATTCCAGAAATAAAAGCACAAGCAAGTAGCGTTCGAATGCTAGATGTAAACTGAGTGTGGCATTAGATGGCAAGCGAGATACTGAACTTATTTAGCTTGTTAAAACATGATCTAATCCATACAAAATATAAACATAACCAGGTTGTTTATATTTATTCCGACATGATCATGCAACCTTCCTCCTAACGCTAAAACTACTTTACCCACCTCTCCCTACCACTACTCTCTTCAACCATTAACAAACCATTAACATTTTTTTTTTATTTATTGACTAATCCAGCTATAATTGATAGAATTAATGTGAGAAGTCTTAGTTTCAAGGTCATTTTTTAAATAAAAAGAATACTAAATTTTAGGTTAACTAGGAATTTTTATGCTAAATACAAACAAAAACTTGAGTGTAACAAAAAAAATTGAGGTGA
>JAFIDM010000001.1:35798971-35831668 GCA_023159025.1 Thereuonema tuberculata
CCACCCTCCAACTCGCAGTCCAGCCCCTTATCACTTGACTACCGGGCCCACAAATTAATAAGAATGAAAGAAAAATAAGGTAATCCTTCAGAATAGATAATTACCGCACACTAATTGTACAATATATAGAAAATCTTTTAAATGAACTGTTACTTTGAAGTTATAATATATATTCTTAACTCACTATTGTAATCTCTCGATTAAGTGTGAAGAAGTGTGAAGTCAATGTGTTAAGTGTGATTTCCATCTAATTGTATTTCGGGAGTTTCTTGCAATACCATACAACTAATCAATCCTTTCAACTTCGTTTCTGTCATGGAACTGAAAATGCTTTTTGAAATTTTGTCTGTAGTGGGACTGCGAGAGCGTAGGCGGAAACCCAATGACACGTGGCAACGGAGAGATCGTCCAACGCATTGTGGTTGCCAAGAGTTTCGTCACTTGAAAGATGAGTGCGTCATTTCAACAGGCGAACCGAGAAAATTATGACCGCAGCTCGCCACTAATACAATATCGGTTAGGCTTAATGAAGCCCAAGTTGTTTGGCAGTCAAAGAATATGAAACTTAACTGAAATACCCTCGTATTGTAATAAAGTATAAATTAGGGATACGATCAGTAATAAGCCATCTCAGGCTTCCTTTTAGATGGCTATCAATTGTATTGACGTATTTCTTTTTCTATTTTTAGGTGCACGGTATATAGTACATAGTGTTTATCAAAATTCGTTATTACCATGATCTAATAGAAAGAAGCATGAATTAACAAGTCACAGCTTTGCAATAAATATAAAAACAAGCGACCCCGTACAATTTGTAATCTGTTGAACGCTTGCGTTGTTAGAAGTGACAGTACTATTGATTGGCGCGCGAAACTCATTTATTTAAGCCATTGTAATACAAGCATCAAGTATAATTTCAAGGGATGCCCGCAATGAGTTCTTTTTGCAAAGTCTATATTCCCCTTCTGCACCATTCAACCGGAAGTGGCCTCGACCGAAAGACGGATTTTTTCAAACCTCCAGGTCATGAGGAGTCCGATGAGTTATGACTCATAGGCTTCCGACTCCCGATTTGTACTGTGAAGGACGTTACACACACACACAGACAGACAGACAGACAAGGGAAGACTATTAGCTCCTCCCCAAGGAAAAACTAAAATTGATTGACAGACTGAGCATTCAGCGTCATTATAACGACATTTAAATCAGTGGAACGCTAACTAACTACAACACTGAATAAATTTACATTTACTTTAAAAAGGAGAAATTTTGGCACAAAAATATCAATACTTTATTGCGATCTTTTCAGTCCATATTCATTTCTTGCAATCACTTACAAATAAGGTATAATTTACCTAAAAAACCAAAAAACAAAAACAAACAATAAATAAACGCCTTTTTTAACAAATTATTGTTTACCGTTACTTTTCAACATTTGAAAATTAATACTTTTCACTAAATTATTTCTGTGGAAATGAAACAATTACAAAAAATATTAAAATTGAATAGAATGCTATGAATATTCATTCAATAAATTAAAAACTTTACCTTTTATTTAAACATAAGTAGATAAATATTTTCAATATAAATTTTTAGGGATTAGCCACGATATGGTTATAAATAACTGAAAAACTATTCAGAGTAGTTGTACAACAAGTAAAGACAAGAAGAGTAGCCTCAAGTTCGAATAATGTCATAAGTATTCATTCGAAAGCTTAGTTTAACTTTGGAAATTCTGAAGTATCGTATTTTCTTTTTAATCCTAACTTTGAGCGCGAATATCCAAGCATCCAATTAGAGCAAAGTAGGCCATGAAGTCAATTTCCTTCTTTAACTTAAAGAGTAGCATCAAAACAAGTTAAAGATGAGTTGAAAAGCTGACATTTCTGACCAAAAACAGTTCGATGGAAAAATACCTTAAAAATTGACTGATTAATTAAAATAATGTAGCTTCTCGGTTTTTCTCGTGATAAGTAAAATATAAGATGCAATGATTAAGCGCTCTCCCTAATAGTGATTGACGAGAATATGCAATGCGCTCATTCTTTTTATTTCCTTGTGCAGTAACTTTCGCATTTCATCCTGTCTCTTCACGTCTCTTCCTGTCACGCTACTTCACCTGTGTAGCCACTCGCTGTTGCCAGCCTCATTAGATATTTACAGGTAGCTTCGGGAAGACCTACTCAGGAAATGGGAGAATCCCGAGAAATCTGAGTTTAACGATTTTTACAACCACAAAACCACCTGACTGGATGGTGATGCAGCTAGCTTAGAATCAGAAAACTAAGAGACTCTTTTAAATATCATACATAAAAATATCTACGCTAAGTGTGTGAGGGAGTTACAGAGAAACAAACCACAACAAGGAGAAGTAAGTACACCTGCCTTTTAGAGTACGATTCATCTTATAATGCAAGCCATAATTATTAAAGAAGCATTCAGTCTGCTTCTTACCATGGAGTTGGTCAATGGCCAGGGGAGTAACGTCATCAAACCCCTGTATAAACTAATGTACTTATCAAACTGCAGATTACTTGTGATACTTGGTTTTTGAGATACCCATACAGGACATTATCTCCTGCTCATAGGCTACGGTAGATCCTTACAAAAACCAACAAATTCCGGAAGATTTTCCAGAATTTGTTGGGTTCTGCTCGATTCTTCGAGGACTAAATGAGATGACAAACCTTGTCGTGTTTATAGTTGCAGATGAATTGCAGCAATAAAAAGAGCAAGGTTAGGTCGAATAAAGCAATATTATCTATGAGATTATCTAATCTGTTTGATTTTTAATTTAAAACAAGGTCGCAAATAGAATGTTGTTATCAGTACTGTTCTATCGCTCAGAAATACCGTAGTTAGGTAACGCTGTCACTCATTTTTTTTTCATTCAATTTGAAGGTTTTATAATGAAGTGTAAGAGTTATTGTATTGATTGAACAGATAAGAATTTGAATTAAATTATTAAATTAAGTTCTCAAATAATACTATCCTTTTATCCCCATCATTCTAGAAACCTCTTTAGCTCCTTGGAGCCGAGGCAAATCCTTACAAAGACAGTGATAATTCATTCCTTTTTTTTTCCCCTCATTTGACATCGAAATCAAGAATATTATATGAAAAGGCATTTACCTAGTGTCCAGTCCAGAAGATCAGGTAAATCCCTGATTTAAAGAAATGGGTACGAACTGCTAATTTGAAATTTGATAGAAATAAAATTCCAAACACAATAAAACACAAAAAACAAAAACAGAACAAAATAAATCAAAATCAAAATCATAAGTCATCAAAGTTTTAACGTGTGTTCCTATTAACTTGATAATGAATGACATTAAGCAAAGTAAAATATTTAAAACAATTAAAATGCTACAAGTTTCATCCAAGCACCTGGATATCTTCAGGCTAACTAATTTGACTGTGGAAAAGAAAGTGAATAATAACGACTAAATATATTCTAGGGACCATCAAACAGGATCGGTTCAAATAGAGATATAGATATTTTATCTTTAGTCTATATATTTCATTAAATTTACAAAATTCCATTTTTTAAAAGCCTTTTGTTTCGAGAAATTCCTGAAGCAGTATTATTTTAGGAAAAAAAAAGACAAAAATGGGAAAATTAATTTATCAGCACCAACGAAAAATAAGAAAATAAAAGTAATTAATATTATTTTGAAGAAAATTTTGCAGTTAAAAGTGAAATCGGCAAGATTTTAATACAAATAAATTAGTATATTTTCATATTTCCTTAAAGAAAATAAAAGTAAATAAAAAAAATGAAAAAAAACCTAATAAGTTAAAACAAATATATATAAAAACTTTAAAATACAAAATGCTTGTAACTTAAAGTTTTTACAAATATTTTAGTCAGAAACATTTTTTCTGTGCATGTTTTTTGATTTAATTTCGTGAGGTTTAACAGTTGGACGGAGTTACAGTTTATTTAACTTAAAATATTCGTTATTTTAACTTATGAAATAATACATAGTGAACCTGCTTGTTCACAGATGGCACTGATGTATGAACCTTATCAAGTTGCCGCATTTCTGTTCAATTACCTGAGGCTTATTCTTCCTCAATTCCATACATACAAAAGCTTAAAATTGTTTGTCATGGCGTCAGAATTAATCACAAACAATGGACAAGCAATCCAACACTTATCCGTTGTCAGGCTTGTTTTATGATTGATTGATTAAGCGTTTTATACAGAAATCCCAAATAGAATGTCTATTTGTAAGCTGTGAAAAATAAGGAACTGAAGTTTCTGTTCAATTAGATAAATGAAAGTATATGTGAGGCAAATAAAAATTGCGCCTCTTGTCGATAGTTATTGTGATGTGGTTCATTCACAGATACAGCTGTTCATTTTGAAATTGAACTGCGAGTGTTTCTATAGTTTTCTGAAGTTCAAAGAGATCAAGGCTTTGAAGCCACATTTCTGGGAAATAAAAAGCAGGAAGTGGAAATGTGAAATGGATAAATACAACAACTCAGAACACTTAAAAGGTGATTTAAGCTGAAGCAAGTTTTTGCTACTGAAACTAAACATGAGTTATAAATTCCATTACCATTATTATAGCGACTGTACATTACTAATAGCCGAGTTTTTAAAGAATATTTATTAACTAAAGCTCGTCAAAGATGGAAGAATTTCAAGATTACATCTAAAGAAAAAAATATTGAAATTTGCAGATCAGGCAATTTTTATTTCAATACTCAAAAATCCGTTTGCTTTTGTTAAAAAGATTTAATTTGAAGTAAAAAACAAAAAAGAAATCTTTTAATAATGAAATATCCGAGATTCATGGTATCTTTTGATCATCTCTTCAAAATCTTAAAAAATAATCTTAAAAAAAAAAAATTCTTCACGGTCTGATCTATGTCTTGGATGTTCGTCAATTCATAAACTGGTAGCTAACGACTCAGAAATGTAACAACTCAGAAATAATTCCGTCTGTCAAAAACAACGTTAAATCCTTCACTGAAATGCTTGAGAATTTAAGAATTCATGTATATTTAAAGAAAACTAATTCAACTTGATTTCTGAAATATAATTTTTAAATATTAATACAAGCAAAAACGAGATTAAAGAATTATTTCGTCAAGTGAGGCCAATTAATAAAAATAATGCATTTTTTTTATATATTTAGTTCTTATTCAAGTTTAAAGAACTAAATCATAAATTCCAATTCGTACTGTATAACATGCAGATTCTACCAGAGATTTGGTTGTTATGTTAAAAAGTTTCTATCGAACCAGTATAAAATATCCATTTTTTTTATCTGTCCATACCGTTATTTAACTTTGAACTCTGCTAATAAAGAGCCCTAAATAAATACTTTTAAATAAATTCTGAAAAAATATTGATAACGAAAACAAGACTGACAACAGAAAAAATATTTGACATTAGTCCGTTACCACCATATTATGCTGTAGCATATCCAAAAGAAATTATTCATATTAATTTTATGTCGTTAAGTTGCAATATATCTTGTTGCTTTAAAACTATACTAAAAATTACGTAATCTCAATTCAAATATTATGATTGTATTATCTATTAAATCATATTCCTTGTGTGTTTTCTTTCTAAATATGATGAGGAAACGTGATCCAAGCAAAGTTACGTTCTTATTTTCTACTCACTGTATTAATGGCAGATTCCGAATTATAATAATTCATTGGAAACTATAAACATCCCGTTACATGCATCTCTCGAAGCCTAACATGACGTTCTAACCATCTAACCAATAGAAATCCGTTTCACTTTTGTCATGCCTCTCCGCATATAGCGCCGTTATGTTTACAAATGAGAATTTGTCCAGTTTTTCTTGCCGTGATTATAACTCTTTGAAATATTATATCTTAACCCAGGAACTTTACCATGAAGATTGGAACCTATAACCCAACATTACTAATAATTACAGAAAAATAAAATTAAATGAATTCTTTCTCATCCAGTTTTATCAGAGTGAGCGGGGTTTTTTGTTCTGCTGACCAAATAATAAAAAAAATTAGTACACGTTGCCCATAAATATTATTTAATATATCAATCACAGAGAATTTAATCTGAAAAATTTAATCAAAGCATTTTTTTTCCATTTTGTGATAAGATTTCCAACAGGAAATCCTATGCAAGCAAATCACTTAACCGGAAAAAAGCGATTATAAAATAAACATTGAAAGGATGCCAAAAACGAATGTTCTAGAAAGATTTGAATTAAAGAAGATAAATCAGGGACTGTGATTATTTAGTCCAAGATTCCCTAAATCTTAGACACAAAGTTAACTCGTCTTTAAGGTTAAAAAGACTGTTGATGTGAGTTTTGGAAAATAGCGTCATAGCAACTACGACGCTTTTTTACTACATTTTTATCTTATAATTATTAATACAATGATAACGTTTTAATTTTTTTTAAATAATCATCTTGCTGTTCCACTTTCGTGCTTATAAGTTCTCTGTATATGTATGTGAATACATTTTCACATCCTCAGTACTTTTGAATCTACGGCATTTTTACTTGAAACTTGACTTGAACTTTTATGGACAAAAGGCTAAGTCTGTTTTGTACTTGAAAAGACAATTTCTTTTCAACAAATTTAAGATGATGGCGAAATGAAACAGACAATGTGATTGGTTTGTAAGAGACAAAGCTGATTGCCTGCAACAAAACCTCGCAGATTCATGTGTGATACTGGAAGGACTGTAGGCTCAAAGTTTTTATAGCAACAACTTACTGTATTTCAGGATTAAAATTAACTTATTTCCAATTATCAGCCTCACTATATCAAGAAACTTAAGAGGTAAATTTACTAAGAGTTTATGAGAATAGAGACAGAAGTTTAAGAGCAGTGAATATTTGAGGACATGAAGGGGAAAAAAATCTTGATAACGACACTAATAATACGATGTATGTAAGATAAGCAATTACAAGAGAAATTTTCTATTTATCTTGTTAAAAACAAATAAACTACAATACAATCATTGCAAGATTATATCCATCGTTAATAATAAGTATTTGGAACATAATATTTCAGTTCTACTAATTATAAAGTTTTAGGTCCAAGACCTTGATCTATCAATGCTATAATCTAGCCATTAAAACCTGAATATAAGCTTTGATGTAGATCAGAGCATTTTTGATTGAAAAACTACGAGGACACTGAAATTGGGTCTATCTTGTAAAATAGTCCATAAGATTAGTGAATAATTATCAAATTATCCACCAGTTGAGATTATAAAACTTAAATTCTTGACTAGTTTTAAATAATAAAAAACTAGGCCATCCCCCGTGTACATGCGCTTATTTTTCTAAATCACAAAGAATTTGGTTAAGTAAGAATATTATATTTAAAATATTGCAACGTTTCGGCAATTATAGTTCTAATTGTCATTTTCGAATTACAAATAAACAGACGGATTGGAAATAAATAAACAGTCTTGAGATTAAAAAGAAAAGGTTGAATACATTCATTATTGATGGAGGGAAGGGGAAGGAAACATAAGTCCAAAAACAATATAAAGTGAGCTGTACTCTCCGTGGCCTAATGGATAAGACGTCTGACTTCGGATCAGAAGGTTGCAGTTTCGATTCCCATCGCAGACGTTTCGTTGTAAAAATTATTTCTATTTTCCATTCTCACAGGAAATTGCGCCGGACAGACAGACAGAGAAATAAAAGATTTTAGAAATTAAAAAATTAAAGAGTACAATACTTTGTTGCACAATATTAGCATTTGTTCATAAATGGATATCACGTGCCAAAATAGTTTAAATTAATATTAACATTAAACATATTTAAAACGACATTCTTAAATTTGAATTTGATAATGATGCATTATTCTTTCCTAAAACAAAAACGAAGTGTTTCGCCCTCGTGTAAAGTGACCTTAAAATAAATACTTATAAACAACAAAATCTAACACAATAACTCTTATCTTTTAAATTCGAAGTATGATGCAGATTAACTCATTATTTCTTGAGACACTGCCCCGCAACATTCAAAATATGTGTTCGCTGTGGTACTACTGACATCTCACGCCAAATTAAAGATGAAGTCAATAACAGTCTGATTGAAAAAGATATTCCATTAAACATACCTTAATACCTTTTCTATCCTTAAATCAATATGCAGCTCCTATCAGCTCCTTGAGTCTGATCTAAAATCTAAATATCGACATTTTAACAATATTAAAAATGTTGCCTTCCTGAAATAAGTGACGTCACTATTCTTTGAGTGACGTCACTTGCAATAGAATCAATTTCCAAACTATGACGTCAACCAAATTGCAAGCTCTATGCTTTGCATTTAAAACTACCAAGTAAGAGTTACAATTTAAATTTCTTCACTGTAAATTAACCAAGAGCTTCTTTGAAGAAAGTAGAAAAGGAAATTGAACAACCAAAGTGACATAAAATCGATTTATTTTTGGTCATTGATATATATAAGAATAGATTTCGAATTAACTAATTTTAAAATAAAGGGAAAATAACAAAATACTGCTTCGATTCGGGTAGGAATTGCAATTTAATATTTCAGAATTTCCCATTTATTTCAAGGTAAACAATTTTTTAAAAAATCCCTTTTTAAAGAAGGCAGGCCTCTACCTCTTTCAGGAACCTCTTGTTTCTCAATTTCAACAATTTGTGACAGTTCAACTCATCTTTTAATTTATAAAGAACGAGCTATGCCCCGCGGTGTCACCCGCGTTAAATTCGGTCCTTCTCGGTAATGTTCGATTCTCGTCGTGCGGCCAAGCCGCCCTGTCGCCGCGGCCGCACCCGTTGGTTGACGTTTATGTTTACTGCTCCGCTCCTACTGATCGTAGCGTGATGTTATATAGCCTATAACCTTTATCAAGAAACGGCCTATTTAACGCAAAAAGAATTTTTCAAATCGGACTGGTAGTTCCTGAGATTAGCGCATTCAAACATACAAACTCTTCAGCTTTATATATTAGTATATAAGATTAACGAATAATACTAACACCAAATAAATGGTAAATAAGAACATTCAAAGACACTATGAACATATTCCTGTTCAAGGACGTATATAGGGGGTGGGGACCGAAGGAGTGGCACCGAAATTTCAGAATTTGAATATAGCCCTATATTCTTTCATTTGTTTTGGGTTTTTTTGTTTGTTAGCTTTTTTTTTTTTTTTTTGGAGGAGGGTTAGATTGCAAGTTTTGAAAATTGTCCCGAAATTTTGAAAACTAGCTTATGTATTTTATTTAGTTTTTTATTTATTTATTTATGTTTGGCTTTTTTGGTCAGTTCTCTAACTTGCCCCCATTCCACCGAAATAAAATCCTCTGTACACCCCTGTTTCTGTTGAAGGATTCCCTCGGATCTGTAACACAATTTACTCATTTTTAATGATTCTCAAAAGGAGTTAGCAACCTTTAAAAGGGTATAAATCTTTTCATTTTCGCACTAAACAACCACTTTTTAAATGTTGAGATTTAAAAGAAAAAGCTTTGTTTTGATTTTTGAATTGTGTTTCTGTAATTAATTGTGTCAATCTCATCAACAGAAGTCACCGAACTCATTAGGAATAATCTATCTTCTACGAATAAAGAAAGGAATTAAAAAAGCTTCCGTATTTTTGAACTTCAAAACTTCCTACATTTAATCATGAAAAGAAATAAAACCAATTTCAATTCGAAGAACTTTAATTAAAGAGAATTAGTCATATTGATGCGTGGACGGTTTGCTGCATAATGAATAAAATCCGAAGACGTCATTCCGATTAATAATTTGGACTTTATTAGCAAATGGAATGAAGTACGGAATCCTTACTAAAATAGATTTCGATGAAATTTAATAGAATTCGTGTTAGTGGGAATAGCTACCGCTCATATAAGGATTGGTAAATATTACTGAGTTATCCTTTACGAAGCAATCCTACAACAAAACTTATTCTCATAAGGCTTGATAGAATTTCATTTGATAAGCTATTACTCATAGTCAAAAATTATCACCTTATCAACCTTTCGCTTAGTTAGACGGTAAATTCACAATGCAGGAACCCTTAACCTTCGCGGAGGACAAAATTCATCTCCTAGGAAGGCCTAAATGTAGGTCTTAGAAAAATTAATGCTCTAGTTAGTATTTGTTCTGTATCATTCTTGCTTGATCCCGCTCGAAGGTAGAATACGAGGTAGTAGCCTCTTCTCTTAAAGTTGCGTTGCAGGAGGTGGTGGTGGGGGGGGCGGAATTATGACAAATCACCGAAATAAAGTAGTCTGTTCAAGAAACGAAAACACTGAATGAAGCACAATTGATATACTTTCACTTTTGCTACAATCCCTTTACGCAGGTAAATAAAGAAAACATATAAAGTTCCTGAAAATACGCAAAATAGTGAAACATACTGTAAAATGCTACATTGTGCGCCGGGTGGCCGAGTGGTACAACACTTGACTGCGACTAAAAGAGCCGGGTTCAATTCCCGGTTAAGATTGGGGATTTGTTCCGTCTGAATTCTCCTCCAGACGGATCCTAGGTTCCACCTAGCCTTCTGTAGAACTGTTACTGAGTTTTTTACCTGGGGTTAAATGCTCGAGAGCTGACCACCCCATCTCAACGTAGTCCCGTTGATCGCGAAACGCCGGGAGCCTTACTTCATGCGACTCGAAGGGTCACGTATCTAGTGAGATACGTTCAACTTTTTTTTTTTTTTCAAGCATATTGATGAAATTCAATGGGGGTTAAAATTACGATTTGGTTAACATAAAATTGATTTGCTTAAAATTACGAAACACCTGAAGATCTTCCAATCCAAAGACCTCTGAAATGTGATCATGATGATATATATATATATATATATATATCAAATACGATATTTCAATCTACTTCAGATTACCGTATTTGTGGGGCTTACATAAGATGCACTTTTTTTCCCCTAAAAGTTTGGTATCAAAAAATGTTTGAGTCATACTCGCCGTGTATATTGGGGGAATATATATATATATATATATATATATATATATACAGTTATACAGCATATATATCTGAAGTTCTAAACTAATGTGAAGTTATTAAGATAGATAAGGTAAATAATAATAAAACGTTCTTTTACCTGTCCCAATAACTTTCTAACCAATGAAACTAATCTGGAGTGTAAAAACTTCAGGTGATCCAAATTTATTAATGAAATTGTTCCTAACATCACATTCGGATGAATTTAATTCTGAAATTCTTACTAAAATGGATTTTAAATAAGTTTAACAAGAAAATATTTTCTATAAAAAAAAAAAAGGATAATATTTTTATTAAATCATTCCATAGCCTTGTTATTATAAATATTAATACAACTCATTTTATATTAATTTTTGACTCATGTTTCCTTCCCCTTCCTCCCATCAATAATGTATTCGACCCCTTTTTTGAATCTCAAGACTGTTTATTTATTTTCCATTCTGTCTGTTATCTGTAACATGAAGATGGCAATTGGAAGTATCATTGCCGAAACGTTTTTATGTGAATGGATTTTTACCTCTTTCACGTTAAATTTATTAGACGATAAAATTTTATTAAAATCTAACTAAAACGGAACTTGTTAAAAGGAACTTCTTTAAAGTAAGAAAATGTATATATATTAAAATGGAATAGAATGAAATTCATAGGAAATCTATTATATTACGAAATATATCAGTTACTAATATATTCTTTCACGCCAACCTTGTTTTACTATGACCAAAGATCAAATTGAATCTCTTATGAAAGAACATTAGCTTCTCAATACTTTTATAGACCAAGTAATATTCAGTTTTTTAGGAAGATAAGGCATTTTCTTTGAAATGGTAAAACAAATTAGAATGTCGCAAATAAAAAGGAAATTTGAAGAAACAATTAAATTACGAAATATTCTTGGCAAATACGTTTCCCTCAGAACTCAGTCAGAATAGTAATAGCCAAACTGAGATGAACTTATTACGGCAATCACGTTATTTTAATCCGTACTTTCGACATTTGTTTTAATCTACAATATGTACTGCAGCTTGGAAATGGCGAAAGGGGAACTGGGTCTTAGCCCCAGACACTACTGTCCAATGGATGGAGAATAATTCGAAGGGACTTATTTTTATATTCGAATTAGGAACAGAGATATAGGGTTATTTTTTTATTTTTGTTTTTTTATTGTGGACGGTTTGGGTTCCAACAGAGCGCAAGGAAAAAAAACAACAACCTATTATCAACACTCTGAAAGATGAAACACCCAGATTGCAAAGCAGATTATAGATTGTCCTTTCCTGGCCGTTCGCTAATATTGAAATAGAAGAGGTCGCTTCTCTTCTATTTCAATATTACCGAACGGCCAGGAAAGGACAATCTACAATCTGCTTTGCATTCTGGGAGTTTCATCTTTTAGCGTGTTGATAATAGATTACGTTATTGATACATCGAAACGAAAACCAATATATTAGAAAAGAAACTGGAATTAGATCTCTTTCAGTGATTCTCAAACCGTGAACCGCAAGAGGTGGCTGTGTGTATGCCTTAATTATTACAAAAGTCCATTTTAAAAATTGTGAAGAAACCCATTTGTACAGAGGTTTGTGAAATCTTTTTTTTTTTTTTTTTATTTTTCCTTACGTTCTTGTACTTCCTTTTTTTAATATTATGGATCGGCCTTAAATTTATGCTTTAGCACAAAATTAGCACTTGTTTTGATTCGCAGTTTAAGATATGTTGATTTATTTTTTTTAATTTTGTAAACGAAGAGCGCCAAAAAACTTGTTACTTTTTTTTACAGTGTGTTGCGAACCAAACAAGCTTGAGAAGCACTGTTCTAGTCTGTAAATAACTGATAAAAATTTCTAAAAGTATGGTAACCAAGAAGTAACTGCACTTATAAAAGTAACTGCACTTTATTATTATTATTTTTATTTACTTAAATTTCATCAAATCGCTGTTTAACGAAATTATTTATGTTCTGATTTTAACCAGATGTAGCCTGTTTTCGAGAGGCATCTATGTCTCTTTTGAAATTTGTTAGGACAATAACTCCAGTTAAGGTACCAATCCAACTTCAATCACATCAAACTGTTTGTAGATACATTTTTAGGTCACTTTATAATGTGGGTTAAAAGCAAACTGGGCATAAAAATGGCTGCTTTACACTCTCTTGAAAACTTGTCTCAAACCGGCAAGTGCCTCGAAAATCTCCCACTTGCCCGAAAAATCGGCCAGTTGCTCTAAATAAAACAAGTTCTAAATTCAGGCAAATATTAGAAGCAAGTCGACACCAACGCTCTTGGCGGCGAGAAAATTTATTTAACAACTACAACAGTGTAAACTTCACGCTGAAATCTGGATATTCTTTGCTCGTGGTTTCAATCCATAGCTTCATTCACCACATTCTCTTCCCCGGTATCTCTTTTTTTTTTTTTCCTTTTCTTTATCTCTGTTGTGAAATGTGATGAGAATTAATAGCAAAACAAAGCTACAAAATCAACTTTTTTGTCGCTTCGCCGACAAGTACCGTTAATTGCGATCTAAACGAGAGCAAAACGCGATTTGTCGCTCACAGTGTAAAACGATCGCTTTTCAGTCAAACTGAAACTGGCAAACGACATATTTTCGAGAGCGTTTGAGGCAATTTTTCGAGAGCGTTAAAGCAGCCTTAGTAATGCATTGGCCTACACTGAACTTCATACTGAGAATTTAAATGTGTTTTCATGATTTACTACATTGTCGTGTTTTTAAACCAATTTCAAGGACCGTTTGTAAGAGCTCAATTTTTGTAATCTGCTGTAGTTCAACCAGGTTTGCACTGAAAAAAAATTAATTTTATAATTAACAGTATAAATTTTATTGTGAAGTCTTGATTTCTTTTTTTCGGATTTTTAACTTTAATGTTGAGGATTATTTGGTGGTGGTGGGGGGCAAAACTTTATAGAGAGAATAAGTACAACGTTATATTTTGAAATTACTTGAAATTACATAAGTATTAAATAACTTTGTTGTTGTTAATTAAACTACAGTAAAACCTCGATATAACGCTCCCGCTTATAGCACTATCCCGTTCTTTACGCTCCTTTTATATGATCCCTGGAGTTTTCTATACATCTCTGTATACTTCAAATCCCGCTTGTAGCGCTTTTTTATATCGGAAATTTTATATAGAAAAGAAATGTAACACTGTAAAGATTCTTTTTTTTTTTCCCTGGTAGGAGGGAATCTTTGAACTCTGTGATGTTGCGGGTCTGTGATACAGTTGTGCAAAATGTCGAAGCGGAAATCCCTTTCTATAAGGGAAAAATTGCAAATTCTCCGTAAGTACGACGAGAATTCTACAGAAGTCAGAGGGATTTCGCAGAATCTCTAGGAATTCCCTCGTCCAGTCTGCGAACAATAATGAAAAACAGGGATGCAATTACCGATGCAGCGAAACGTAAAAAAGTAAAGTGTGCACTAAATCTGCTCCGAAAGTATATTAGTGTTGCTCCTAGTGATGTATCAATTGACGTTAATAGTTACCTGAACCGCATTGAAAATGTCATAATTCATAACAGTAGCACATACACCCACGGCAAACCACAATCAAAGATCTTTTTAATAGGAAATAAGCTCATATTTGCAGTTTATCTATTGCAGAATCATGTATGTTTCCTGTAAAATAGTGTCCAAATCTTTCCCCATCTCTTAAGTCATTTCCTGTCTATAGCGCTATCCCGCTTATTACGCTTGTAGGTCATGGTCCCTTGACGAGCGTAATAACGGGGTTTTACTGTATTTTAAAGTGCAGGTAAAAACTAATTAAACATAAAGACCATAATACACCTTTTATACATACATTAACAATTAAAATTCAAACAATGCGACGTTTTCAAACTTTTTCTTCAGGCAAAAAAACAAAAATGAATTCAACAATGTTGCAGACGGAACAGTCCTCCAAAACTTTGAAACGTCGCAATGTTTTAATTTTAATTGTTAATATATGAGTAAAAGGTGCATTATGGTCTCTATGTTTAATTAACTTTATTGTTGTATTTATCTTTTTTCGCTTTAATAGTTATGTTTTGAAATCCTAATGTTATTCCTCATTTCCTTGCTGTAGGACATGATACATCATATTCTAAGTGAAGAAAGGAAAAACAAAACAAAAAAACTATTCAATTGTTATTTTGGAGGAAATGCCATCTATTAGAGTCTTTCAATCATGAAGAGCAGGAAGTATTAAAATATATAGAACTGTAATTATAGAAGATATGGGAAAAACAGTGATTCCTCCAAGAACACGAAAACAAAATAAAAATCACTCTTTATGTGAAAATAATTCAAGCGCCAAACTTTATAATCACAAAAAGCTCAAACTTCATTAATAAATATTAATGAATGCTGTTTTTATTACTTTTGCTACGGAAACGTGTTAGTTCACAAGTACTGCCAGATGAGCGCCAAAAAGAGAAATCAGCTAAACTATGATTTCTTTTGTGAATATATTTCATTTATTGACATTAATTGCAGTGAAAACAAACAAGATTTTGAAAGCAATGGGCATGTTGAATAGGTTTATGATATAATTTAAATTTGTAGATAAATGTAACTTAAATACCTATAAAACATTCATAAAAACAGCACTAAACGATAATTTTCAAGTGAATGTTTATAAACATTTGTTAATTGGGAAATGTTAGATTGGAGCCTGGAGACCTCTGATCTATAGAACCTTTCGATGTCCTTGAAAAGGTTTTGTTTGGTTAAAACAAATAAAGCATTTGCATTACGAAACACCTGCTACATCCTGTAATTCTCCCACTACAAAGAGAAAGAGACAAAGCACTCTTGTGTTTTTTATTTTGTTTTGTTTTATTTTTTATTTTATTTTTTTTCCTTTTTTCTCAGTATTTGCGTTGAAGACGAAAAAACATTGCTTTTGTAATTAGTTTTTCTTTTTTTTTTTTTTTTAACAGCTGAAATTAATAGTGTTAATTTGACATTTGTGGGCCCCCTGCCACAAAACAAATGGAGGCCACTGGTACTACGCAATCATCCATCACAACTCTTAATCATTATGGAACCTTTCAAGGCCGGTAGCAATAATATTATGTTGTTTGTTGAATTAAAATGACAACATTTCTAATTTCAAAATAATGTATGGTATATATCAAAAAATAAATAAATAAATAAATAAACATTACGAAAAAGACCGATAACTATAATCCAATTTTCAATGAAAAAATTCCTTATTACTGAAATCAGAAATATACATTTTATATCTCAGATTTACTTCAAAATATATTGAAAAACAGATAAATGTAAATTTACTAGTATAAATAATAGTTACTTAACGGTATTTAAATCTATTTATTACTCGATATTTAAGTAATGAAGTGGCATAGCCGTAGATATATCCCTGAATTTGGAATGGAAAGTTATGGGGGGAGGGGGATTTTGCAAACGAAACAATGGCTTTCCAATCAACCACTACCAAACCTCGAGCCCTTAGGTACGCCAGTGGACATAGGCAAGAAAATCACCCCTCTTCAATCAAGTAGAATTGATATAGAATAAATATTAAGCAAATAATTAAAAAGAACCCGTAATTCATAAATCTATCTATCTACGTATCACACTAATAAAAGCATTGTTTTTCGATAGTTTCTACTACATAAAAAAAAAAAATCTAATAATTGAACTTCTATGTAAGTATTGGCAGATAAAAGCCTTTGGTATTATGATAAACACAAATTTTAAAAAACTGTGTGAGAATTTTGGGTTATGAATCAGAATTTTGGTTCTTCACATTGTATTTTGCACATTATTCTACATTTTATTACATATAGGTTAATGCATATGAAACAGAATGAAATAAACATTGTTACAATAAAAAAATATTGAGTAAACCTAAAAGATATGGATGAACATAATTCTAGAAGCTTTAAGTACATATTATATTCTATAGGATTTTTGATATTACTCCTCGTAAAGTAAAAGATGAAATATTTCTGGAAGTTTCACAATAAAAGAAAAATTTGAACACTGAAGCCATCTGGGATATTTTGAGACAGGAAGTATCTCAAATTATTCTTAATTATATATACCTAAAAATTAAGAATAATTTTCCTTTTCCAAGAAAGTAATAAAATAAATCCTTAACGGACTTAGATTTTTCTTCTCAGTCACGTGGTCATTGTCGACTACAAAAAAGGAAATATATGAAATCTAATACGAAATACTAGATTACGTAGAGGTTAAAGTCTAAGACTTTAATGAGATATGAATTTATAAGTGATGACATGGAAAGAGTTAAATAAATAAATAATAAGTGAATAAATAAATAAAACCGCCGTGAAAACGAAAATATATAAATTGCAATAACAACGGAGATATTACAAAAAACACTGTGTTGGAAAGTTTCAGAGACAAGTAAAGCATTAATGAAGTATTTTGTGTCTCTCAAAGAATGAATGACTCATTTTCGCCTCCTGTTTTATCATCGATATAATAGACTACGACCTAAAACCGAAAAATTAAGAAAAACGAACCTTACAGTGGCTGTCAAATAACCCGTAACTCCAAGTGTTTAGACACCTTCTTCAGAGCAGAGGCTGTGGTACTTTGCGTCCGCCAAAATAAAATGGAAATGAAAGCAGGAAAAAGTATGTCAGTATTACGTAGCGGGTTCAAGGTAACTGACGGAAACAACCAACGAAGAAAACCGATGCGAAATAAGTTTGTTGACCCTTCCGCAGATCGACTCCGCGGTATTCGTTCAGAAGCTGCTTTTTTTTTTTTCTTTTTTTTTAATAAGGAAAAATTAACCTCATTCCTTTGGCGATGAATAACGTATTGACATTTTGAAGGAGAATCACGTCATCTTCTCAATTTCGTCAAATTTTGTACATTACTGTGCTTAGATACAACTGCCTACTTAAATCGTATTTAAAAGCAGAAACGTACAAAAGATCAATCGAAGACCTTACGAATGCGGAAACTACATTAAAAAAAAGAGTTATTTTTTTCTGTTAATCGTACAATAATTAATTTCTAAGAGAAATGAGGTACTATTTTTTTTTTAAATAATCTAACCCTAATTATTATATTGACATTCGCGCAACCAAATAAAAATACTATAGGGTTCATTTTATTTCTTTTTTTTGTTTGGGTATAGGCAAAATTCAGTTCAAGTACCTTTTTTTTTTTTACTAAACAACAATAAAAAATAATAAATATTAATAAATGTAAGTATAATAAATTTATTATTAAATAATAATAAGTTGATTTTACTTAAAAAAAAAAAAACGTTGAAAATATGAAAGCTAATTCATGTAAATATGGCGGCCTTACTTAAAAAAAAAATGGATACTACAACACTGCGAAGGACTAAACTCGAACTAAACTAGACGTAGAAACTCGAACGCTGAGAAGGACTAAAGCAATTTTGACTAAAGTTAATGTAAAACACGATCATACGAAATTTAAGTGATTAATGTAACTATTATTTGAAATACAGTGAAATGTGATATATAAAAATTAATACCGCGTGAACTGTGGATTTTCATACAAATACTTATTCTAACCGGACAGATGTCTGCGGTCACCTTGATTGTTGCAGCTTGGGGTTAGGCTATAGGAACTGAAAGTAAAGCCTGGATGTATGCCGAAATGAAGCTACGTGCCTTCCAACAATGTTCCAGGTATATATAGAAACATATCGAGATTTGTTTCTATATATTTCGCAATCGAAAAAGATTTGCAAAAATCGAATGTTTACGTCTTGAAAAGTCAATCTGGTAATGTGACGTTAGGAGTGTTTATCCTTTGTTTGAATAAAATCCTTCATTTGAGGCCAAAACGGAATAGCGAGTGTTTAATTCAATCCCGTCACATGGTATAAGCATGGCTAATGTTAGGTGGTCAGAGTTCAGTAAATGCGCAGTTACTGAAACATCAACGCCTGACATATAGGGAAGCGTCTGTTTCGTGAGGGTTAAAGGTCAAAGTGTTGGAACGACATTTGTTTTCGACGGAATGTAGCTGAATCACAAGAATATTACGTCACTAAGCATTTATGGTAGTGGCTGGAGAATATATAGAGCTAATAAGCGGAAAATTTTGGAGGAGAATGTTCGAATCAATAGAACAAAAAATCATAACAGTAACTATATATAAAAAAAAACTTATAATAATTTTATGTAATGATAGTGGGTGTTATTATTTTCTATTTTGACAAAATAAAAAAGAAGTATAAAAGTATTGACTATTCAATAAGTCAGTGCTTCTAAATGTTTTCGTCTCACGGAGAACTTAAATATTTCATAAAAGGTGTGGCACATCAAACGTTTTTTCCCAAAATACCACGACACACGAAACTTTTTCATAGTTTTTACTCTGTATAACAGAATCCTTAAGGAAAAAAAAAATACTCAATGTGCTTTACAGTTTCTTTTCAACATTTAAAGATATCCTAATTTAAATTTCTGTTCGCCCATTCACTCTCAGAATTTTCTTGCGATATACCAAGGGGAAGTTCTCGCGGCACGTGATCGGTTGAGAAGCTCTGAAACAAAATCACAGCTTTTCGGCAATTTATATACACAATTTGTTACATAATGCTAAATAATAATAAAAAAATCCTATTAGAAAAAAAAATGGCATACATCTATTTTTAAGGATGTTAGCATATATATATATATATATATAAATCGAACGGGCAAAACTCAAAGCCTTATTTTCAAGTTCTGCAAAGCAAAGATTTCAATCAATCATTTGCAATTTAGAAAACTTAGAAAAGTATAGAATATAAGAATAAAATTAACTTATATTATTATGCCGCTATGATGAATTGAAATGACAACCAAAAAAAAAACGACTTTTACAATGGCGCAGTCTGCGCCGTGACTCCCCGGCGTGGGCACCCCTGATATATATATATATATATATATATTGAAGGGGCTCTATAGATTTGATCTAAGGTTCCATACACTATTTAATATGCATGGAAGAGAAAAAAATAAAGAGCTTGAACAACAAAAGGTTTAAAATGAAATTTTAAGTTCAAACGTGCATATGCGTTCTCCGTCGATCTGATCACGATAACTCAAGATCTACGGATCCTAGAGAGCTGAAATTTTACATTTACGTATCGGTTAAAACAAAGAAGATCCCCAATGTACATATCGGACCAATACGTAAGCAGCTATGCGAGGGAAACAAGCCAAAATATTTAAACATTGTCCTTAAAACAATAATCGCTGCAATTCAAAAACTATACATCCAATGGGAAGTAAATTTTTAAAAGGTATGTAGGAGATTACAAAGAGAATTCCTATTGTTTTGCTAAAAGTCAGTAAGGAGCTGCTACATAGTGAATGAACATTTTTTTTGTTCGTGCAGACATATGTACAAAAATTTCATTCTTGTCATTACTATTCAAGGTATGCTCGTACTAGAGATGAAAGTAAAATTAGTGAAAGTGATAAATTTCAATTTCACCGCAGGAACAGGGAAAGGAAGTGATTTCTTTTAAGTTAGTTATAAGAAAAATAAAAATAACATTGATAATGCAACACATATCCTCAACTGGCCACAAAAGGAATTTTTAAAATATACAATAAATACAATACATATGGAATATACAATAAATATGGAAAAGAATAAATTTAACAAAATAGAACAAGAAAAATTTAGAAGCAACAGAAAAAAATCAATAATAAACATTATAATTACAAATATTTTCAAGTTGTTGAACGCTGGTACAGCTGTCTGAGACTTGAGATGACTTTAGCAGCCAACTATTTAAGTGTCATCTAAGAAGCTCTAAAGATTTCAAAGATTTACCAATGGATAAGTAAATGCTGTCAACTTAGGGTTAAAAAACAAAACAAAACGTCAATGATTATATAATTGTTCCACGCTCCTAGTAGCGCATAAAAGAGTTTGTGATTATAATGTAACACATATACGTTTTGTCTATACAAATTCTTGTCATTTTGTTTTCTTTAATTTATTAATGTTATTTTTTTTTCCTTATTTGTTCTACATAAAGGTCTCTTGTGGGCAGCACAGAACTGACCCAAGATTTACAAAGAATAATTGTCATTGTCTTAATTTTAATTTATATAAATTTCAGTGGCGTCACTTCCTTTGTAATCTTAGGATTGACCTTTCCCTCTACATCCTTTATGTCTTCATATTCTTAATTGATGAGGGTCTAAAAAGTTGGGAAGAATTATCCTGGAATCCCTAACTTTTAAAAGCAAATATTCTGCATTACTATTCAAACAAAAAAGAATTAATTCACTGTTTTGTAGTAAGCACAACTTGCAGTCTATCAAAGCCTGCATTGTTAAAGTGACATTACTATTCATTGGCACGTAAAACTCATTTATTCAAGCCCACATTGTAATTGAAGGATCAAGTATAATTTTCATCACTGTCTCCATAGTATACTAATGATATAGAAATGGGCTTAAGTTAAAGTCACCCAAGCATTCGCCAGTGGATGCGATGTCCGCAATGAGCTCATTAATAAGCCTAGATCCAATTTGGTACCTATCCGGCGATTCTGAATAAGCGGCCACATAGGATCGAGTTTATTAGATTCGTCTCATCAATGTCGATTCAGTCTAATTACTCCTATTTTCCTAAAACCGAAGTGGCGTGAACCGGAAGTTGATTTTTCCCCAAACTTCCAGTTCATGGGGTGTCTAATGTATCCACTTCAGGTTCGGTTGTGGAGGACTTTTCAAGTACTCACGGGATCCTAATAGATCGCCTCTTTGTTCTCGTTGTTATACTGTACGGAATCGCTAAGAAATTGTTTGACCTGTGGCCTATTTAATGAGAAAAAAGATTTTTATGCACATAATATTTTGCCTCTCTGTCGAAGATGAAAAATGTTAGCCTAGAAAACTACAGGATTAGAATACTCTTACTTCGTCCTCGATAGACAACCTGTTGTCTCTTTCTTAGATTCTCAACTCACTTACAATTTTGTAGGTGTCGTATAACGAACACGTGCTGCAGAGAGTTGGTGAAACACGCTCTTTAATGGCGAATATTAGAACACGCAAATTGCGATGGATTGGCCACGATATGCTGATCGACACGGTGGAAGGAAACATCCCCGGGAAGAGATCTCGTGGAAGGCCGAGAAACACGCTTATTGGGCAGTTGCAAAGAGAAGCTGGATGTGTATCCTATGCTGAACTGAAGAGAAGAGCCGAAGATCGAGAGTTGGAAAGCGATTATTATGGCGGCGAACTAGTCGTAAGACTAAAACACCGAGAGAGTATTACCTAAACACTTATAATTCAACGCATAGAAGTAATCGAATGATAGAAAATCACTTCTTGAATACGATGCGGAAAAAAAATGCGAAAAAAAATAATCCCTCTCAAGAACCTGCCTTTTAAGTAAGTAATATCATCAGTAAGGTTTCAATTAGAATTATTTAGCTGATGAATTGAATGAATCAAAGGTGGAGAAAAATGTAACTCAGGTCTGTTTTTTTGTTACTGGTCCTGGCTGATGATCGCGAAACAGCTGAATCAATATGTTTCTTGTAAATAGAGGATTTTGTTTGTAAGAGGTCATCCAGTGGTGCTAGGCTGCGAGCTGGATTTGCCGCTTTTAATTCGAGGCGGAGGTCGGGATTTTTCTCTGATAGTTTCTCTAATAGAAGGGCTGTAGAATACACTTCTGCAAAATGATCAGCCCGGGAGGGCTGATTTCTTTCCCGGGTTAAAGGCGGAGGGCGTTGGACAGATCCTCCAACTTTATCTCAACGGTCGAGTAATTGTTGGGACTATACCTTCAATATATCAGCGAAGGGAATGTCACGCACGTAACTGGAGTTCCTTTATCCTTTAAGAGGATCTCATTTATTGATACAAATTAACCAGGATATTTAAACTAGTGTTGAATGAATAAAAAATTAATTGATAAACAAAAGTGCTGCGTAAGGCCTAAGATTGCATTTGTTCTTTCTTCTCATAAACGCTCTGAGCTTCGATCACGAGTATTTTTCTTTCTCAGGCGAAGCTACTTTCTTGATTTCGCAATATATCTCAGGCAGATAAACATTACATAACATAAATTAGATAAATATATACGATATTTATCAGTAGAACCCTTAGAAATTCTTTGGTTGGAAATATTCTCTTAATAAATTTAGATTAAATAAGATCTTTTAATTACATTTAAATGAAAGTTTGTTAAATTAAAAACTAAAATTTAACTTAATTAATTAAAGCACATGAGCAGCCCCCTAGACTTCGATGCGAACGGATTCACTATGGAGGACGCAATAACAGGGATCCAAAGGCATCAATTGTTTTTATTAAAATCCCTTTTTAACAAAAATCGACATGCACATATCAGGAACTTTAATTTGATACCACATTTACCCCTGTATCTCAGGTGGTTCCCCAGAAAAAGGTTTACACACTCTTCCTTTTATATAAATGTATAGAATAGATAAATCCCCGCCCCTTCTGTAATCGCGTGATTAGCTCAATTGAGGTCTAGTGCAAAGCTGTGATATGGAGTATTTGCAGGGCTGCGAAGTCAATTTCTTTTTTTTTTAACTGTGCAACTCTGTCTGCTATTCTAGTATTTCAAATTTCCGCCGAAAACAACCGATTTAACGTCTCCGTTTTCCGTCTCCGACTACATAATCCTGCAGCTGGAAATTTTGTTCGACTCCGATTCCAATTCCAGTATTTAGTTTGATGCGATGTCGACTCCTCCAAAAGTAAATAGCGACTCTACGGCTTAAGGGCATACTTAGGATGTTATTTAGGGAACGGGGAGTCAAGTTAGACTTGGAGTTTACTTAAACCGACCTCTAACTCGTAAAACACAAAGACGTCTTCAAAATTTCGTAAAGCAGGGGCCAAGTTCCTCTCAAATGACCATCCAACCAAAAAAAAAAAGGTTTACTGTATATTTCGAAATTTCGAGTTGGTTAGGCCAGGGCCCCCTCTGCCACAATCACCTATATATACTGATACCACTTTCCTAAATATTTGCTTCAATTAACAAGTTTACAATAAATTTAACTCTGTTGGTTCATTCGAGGAAATTTCACTTTTTCTTTAACTCCAGTAGTTCTTCTAAGACTAATCTGTGTAAGATTTTAATTTTTCTTTCATCTTCTTTTCTTTTAAACTTTGTTTCCCTTCCTTATTTCTTTGTACTTTTAATAGACTAATTATAAGGAAAGTTATGTTTCTTGAGTTTCGAGGTCACTGAGCTCCTTCAGGCTGACATCAACAGAAAGAATTTTAAATTTATGATTGCACGAAATTGAAAGGATTCTAATTCAGAAACATTCCTGTATTGCTGAAAATAAGGAAATAAACTTATTTAGGTTATTCATCAATGATTTACAATTATCGATAACGCTACGTCCTTGATATAAAAAACTTAACATTTTACCACCTAATGACGGAATTGCTGTAGTTGAAATAAAGAAATTGTTATTGGAACAATTTAATCTCTCTTTTTATTATCTTAAGTTTGAATATGAACTGCACAGTGAAAAGAATTGAACAAACACTTTTGATATAAGTTGAAGTGTGTCCGTTCATCTATTTGGGATATCCAATAGATTATGTACCCTAAGAAGCTGAAATTTTAATGATAAATTAAAGTTAACTCATAGTTTGAACCTGGCAAAAACAGACAGTAATTTTCTTCAATCACTTTTTAACAAGTTATTAATGAAAGGCAATTTCTTTAAAATATTAATATTTTAATTATTTAATTAATTAATTATTATTTTTAACTAGTGAAATTTTCTTCCCAAGTTTATTGGTCATGTGACCTAAGAAATTTGTGGCGAGAAAGTTAAATCAATGATAAAATGTCAATGTATGTCCAATATCACTAGTGACTCAAAAAAAAAAAAAAAAATGAATTTTGAAAATCAAATCACTTATTCATAGTAAAGAAGAAAGTTTATAGTTCTGAATTTTCATTGATCCAGTTGGGTTCTATTGAAACTTTATCCGCATCCGCAAGAAGAATTTCTTGTAAAAATCTCTAAGTTTGATCATTTTCTCATATTCACTTGTTCGTCAGTCTGCATAAATAACACGACTCCTACTAGATTTAGCAAATGGAGAACTTTTTGTGCCTTACAAAATAAGATAGGGAATTTTTCTAAAAAAGTTGTATCTCCTCCAGACGACTCCTAGGATCTATCTAATCCTCTGGAAAATCTGAACAGAATTTTTTTCACTAAGGGTAAAAGCGGTCGATCGTCGGACTAGTCATTCGACTTTTTCCCCTTGGGTTAGTTTACTGGCAGCCTTTACCTGTAACACCCCCAAAAGATTCTCGTCCTCAATGGAGATAAAAAGACTGCTTTATAAAACTGCTCAAGCATCAAAATGTAAACAATATTAACTATTTAAAATCATCTAGGCTTCTGTCAAAATTGTGAAAATAAATGCTTCCGTTATGCTAATTTATCGTCAGTAATTCACCTAAATATAGCAGCAGGGAAGGACTATTCAAATCAGTTACCGGGTGAAGCCTAATGGGCCGGTATTATTTAGGGATGATCAGTCGGCCGAGGATAATGAAACCCACAAGTCCGCATCTTGATGGAAAAAAAGGCTTCTAGTCCGCTCTGCATAACATTATTACTAATCCAATTCAAATTCCATTTTCTACTGTCTTTTCTGAAATTGGAGATGGACGGTGTTACAATCTACGTCACAGTTTCAACGAGTCGGTTTTTAGGGTTTGAGCGTTGCAAACAGTTATAGTCAAGCAAGTGTTTATCGGGGTTTTTCTTTGGGAAAAAGACCCAAAAAATATTAAGAAAATTATCAGAACGCAACTTATGCTGTTTTCCCTTATTTTTGAGATTCGTAGTGCCGTAGGCCACATTGCACCTGAAGACGAGAGCTTCTGATTGGTTCACTCAAAAGTCACTCTTGTACTGATCTGACGTATTGAAACTCATTTCAAGAGTAGGATTATAGAAGAAAAAATAATTTTATTTTCACAACAGTAATAAAAATTACTGTATTTATTCTTCCACAATTGTATTTCTGAAACAAGTTTAAATACGTCAGATCAGGACTTTGGTGTTGGATAGTGGCTTTTGAGTGAACCAATCAGAAGCTCTGAATTGGGTGCAATGTGGCCTATGTTACTATGAACCTCAAAAATTTACAAAAAAATAAACTTTTTTTGTCTTAATGTTTCTTTTAAAAAATTCTCAAAAAATAAGGGGGGTGGGGGACTTAAGGTGGGCTTTCTTTGAAGTCTTAAAAATGCATTCTGATAATTTTTTTATTATTTTTTGGGTGTTTTCTTAAACAAAAACTTCGATAAACATCTGTTGGCCGTAA
The DNA here is from genome assembly GCA_023159025.1 of Thereuonema tuberculata. Lineage (NCBI taxonomy): Eukaryota > Metazoa > Arthropoda > Chilopoda > Scutigeromorpha > Scutigeridae > Thereuonema > Thereuonema tuberculata. The sequence continues at coordinate 35,825,294 of JAFIDM010000001.1, forward strand.
TTATTCGCAATGTTAAAACCCTAACATCGGGCTCTTTGAACTGTGACGTAGATTGTGAAAATTTTAATGATTGCAAAATATCCACTTGCAATAAAAATAAGTTTAGTGATAGTAAAATTGGTTTACGCCTACGTACAGATGAAACTGGAATAAAAGAAATATGTGCTATAAGTTTAGCGAAAAGAAAATAAATTTAAAACTAAAAATAATTGTAATTAACAGCATATATTTTATTTAAAAAAAAAATGTTAAAACAGTAGATTTCTTCAGCGTCTTTAGAAACTGAGTCTTTTCAAGTTGCCAGTGATGGCGCTACTTTCAAAGATGGCAGCCTCCATGTGTTCACAAAGTTTATCAACAACCAAACGATATTTATTGTGGTGTGTGAATGAACATGTGGAATTTCGTGTGCCGGTGAATAGTTTTATGACTTCTTTTCTCTTTTTATCTTTCAAAACTATTCATTTTAAGCTCTAAGTTGCTGAAAACATATTTTTAGCTTAAGCTTGATTTTTAAATGTCGTGTAAGCATTCATTTACTGCATGAACTGATTTGATTAATGTTTTAATTAAAGATTCACGTAAATTAAAGATTCGTTGAATTCAGGCAGTTTGATATAGAATTGGAATTCGTAAACTGATCATAAAAATTAGAAAAATAACTGAAAAGTAAGGCCTACCTTCAGAAGAGATTTTCCATCACTGCCACGCACCTGTTCTGTTTGAAACGATTAAAAATTAAATACCAGAGTTGAAAAATGCTAACGAGTTCTCAGTGCTATTTCACTTTTCCTTTATTTCTTCATTCACGTCTGTTTCAGAGTTTCGCCGGGGATTCTGTTAGTAATATCGAAAGGCTTAAATGAATACGTGGAGACGATGGATTGGTGGATCCGGCTTCGTAACTTCACTACATCCACTGTTTATTGATTAAATGCCGTTGCTTAGAGGACTACGCAGATAGTCTATTTCGCAATATTGAATTATTTATAATGGTTACGTTTTTTGTTTTTTTTGCTGCTTTGCATTTAATTTCAAAGAAAGTGCTGCTTTGCAAAAATAGCAAATAATCGTTTTCATTTTCTTTCTTTGTTTTATATTTTTTTTTTTAATTTTTTAATTTTAATTTTGTACTTTCTCCAGCTCTAAAAAAAAAAAAAATCTTAAACCGTTAATTGTAAATGTGTAATAAATTTTTCCTTTCATTTTTTTTTAATATCAGGAAAAAAAAAAGTAATTGTTTGCAGTGATATTTTCATTGCAAAATAAAAAATTAACCAAAGTACAGTAATAAATTTGGTTATATTTGTTTTAATATTTATATAATTTTTAAAGGTGATAAAAGGATTGATTATTAAAGTCCCGAAACATCCAATAAAGGATTTATTTTTTCTTAAAGTAAAAACTTTTCAGCAATCTGACAGTTTTTCGCTCGTCATCGTTAAACATGACTATCATTGTATATTTTGTTCCTCCGTGTACAAACAGCCTTGAGAGAAGAAAAGGAAAATAAAAGTAATAATAATAAACATCGTTTTCTTTTCAGTAATTCTTAGCTTATTAAGAATGTTAACTTTTCTTCTTTCTGTTTATAACTAAAAAATTAGTAAAATTTTATGCAGAGTTATTTTTTTTTATACTGATATTTTATAATTAAAATTAATGATTTTTCTACAAACATGTCGTTAGCTGCTCTATCTTCTAAAGATATTTCTTCATGAGGTAAGGTGAATAAGAGCAAAAAAAAAATAAAATATATATATGAGAGGCTCTTGTCCATCTCACCAAAAAAAAAAAAAATCAGGAGAATTTTCTACAATAAAATAGAACTAAAAAGAAACTTCTTACATGTTGTGAATAATTCCTGTTGTTAAAATAGAGATACATTATTTTTAAGTGTGTAATGTAGGGAAATTTTAGACATTTAAGTGAAAGTTCGTAATTATCTTAAGCGCTTGATGTTTACAACCAAAAATTGGTGAAGTTGAAATAAGGCAGCAACAACTGTTTACTTCTGATAGCCAGTTTTCAAAATTTGGCAGCTAATTGCAAAATTCTTTACTGTTCTGATGGAATATTTTATCTAACTTGAGCACTGTTCATAATGAACGTAGTTTTATGGATTGATGACATTGTTAGGCTTTACAAAATGTCATTTGTAAATTTTATAGTTATCTGTGGATACAAATAATCACCCAATTACCGTCACACTTACATCTTCCAATTTACAGTGAGTATCCACTGGTTTGAAAAAAATAAAAATTATATATCTTTTACTGAAGATATATCATTTTAAAAAAATAACATTGAGGGAATGCTTGTTGTATGTTGGAAGATAATCTATTTACATAAAAATAAAGATTATTTATGTATTGAGAAATATTATGAAATAACATGAAATTCTTCATATCTACCTTAAGTACAAGGGTAAAGATTGTTATTAATAGCAGTATTAGTATTGTTGTTTTTAATTGAAATGCCCTTATATCTTAATTTTTTTTAATTATATTTTCATTCTTTTATTATTTTCAGGAATTGGAATCCATTGCTTCTTTATTTAGGTTACCTATCAAATGGATAGAAAAGCCTGAAGAGAAGGTGGGTAAAATTTTATCAATTTCTTACGAACATTTATTCTTTTCACTTCAAATTGTTTTTCATAACTACAAAACCACAATAAAGTAGCTGCGTTGATTAAATGAACAATTTCATTTTATTATTGTTCTTGTAGGATGAGTTTGATTGAATATTCAAAGTAAAAAGCTTTATTGTCGGAATCAATGTGGAGCCTGGAAAGCTAAAATAAATAATAAAAAACTCGCCAAAAGGCTAACTGGTGAGAAAATTCATGTGCACGCTAGCACACATGAAATCCTCGTACAGCTGTTTCATGCTAATATGGTGATCATCAGCTAGGAGCAGTCATCAGTAAACAATCAGGTCTCGATACACAGGCCTATAGGAAATATCAGAATCAATGTGGAGTCTGGAAAGCTAAACTGATTTTACTTGTTTACTGATGACTGCTCCTGCTGATGATTGCCATATTAGCGTGAAACAGCTGTACTAGGATGTCATTTAGTAAACAACTTGGTCTTATCCATTGATATTTATTAATATTTACATGCGCAATCTGATTTTTTCATGTGCTAAAAAATCATAGTGGCTGCGTGTAGCGTACACAAGAATCTTTTTCACCATTTATCTTTTTGGCAAGTTTTTAGTCTTCTGATACGAGATATCAGATGCCTTATATCCCTGGTTTATCTATTTGTCTGTGGACAGGTATCAGCACAGCAAACATGAGGGCTAGAGACTTGGTCAGGGTGTCGTTGGAAAGATCTTGCCAAGATTAGTTCAGAGCTGTAGAGTTTGTGTCTCTATGTTGTTGGGCTCTGGAGATATGGGGGGGTGTCAACTTAACAATACGGTAACAATTGATATCAGCGACAACAATGCTATACAAACAATACTAATAATATACCATTATTAGTATTATTATATTTTCTTATACATATCAGAAGCTGTTGCAAAGCATTGTGATTGGTTTACTAATCGCTATCACTACCTTGTTTATTGTTTATTTTAGGTTTCCAGGCTCCACATTGATTCTGACGATATTTCCTATAGACCTGTGTATCGAGACCTGGTTGTGTACTGATGACTGCTCCTAGTTGATGATCGCCATATTAGCGTGAAACAGCTGTACTAGGATGTCATTTAGTAAACAACTTGGTCTCACCCATTGATATTTAAAAGTTTATTATTTTTTTTATTATTTACTTAATACAGGACAATTTGTCTTTTCTTCAGCACTCATGGCACATTATAATAATTTTTGTGCTGTCAAATGACTAGAAAACTTGTTAGCAATGTTTTTGCTGCATTCAAAAACTCCTTTTGAGTTCCAATTTAAGATCTCTGTATCAATGCCTTATTTTGATATTGATGGAGTTATTAGTTAGAAATGAAGCTACTGATGTGCAGTAACTGCACACAATTCTGCAGCTTCTGAAGCTTGATATATCTATCAATTTGGCTAGAATTTTGTCAGGAGAATCTCACTGTCAGTTCAGAAATTCAGACCTTTCCATCTGTCTTAAGGCAAATATTATCAATGTTGTGCATCATATTCACACTATATTTTCTCGTCATTATTCTCCTACACTAAAACTCATTGATACTTTCCCATCTATAATACAACATTAATTAATTTACTTCATTTAAATATTCAGCTCAATGATACTTCCTTTTGCATGCATAATAATCAGGATTCATTAATGTCTGTAGTTCCAGACAAGAGGATATATATAATAGTCCAGATTTTTTGGATTGTAGAATTGCTTATAGATTAGTTGCATTTGTACCATGAAAGGCAACATTTCTCCTGATTTGCTTCTCAAAAATGAATTCATAATAAATTTCCACTCAATATGTTATGTCTTAACAGTTATTAATCTTCATTGCCACAACAAATTGACTATATCAGTCAATTTTACATTTGTTTTGATTGCTTAAGTTGCAATTCCCTATCTGTTAACCATATGCAACAAAATTAGTGAATTGACATCAGTTCACTAATCCAGGTTTTATCCATTCAACAATCAGTGCTATATGACAAGATCTATATTTTACATGACCAGTGGCAATGCCATAGGTTTATCACAGCCAACATTTTACAAGATAGTGCAGCTCATAAATAAAGTTAGTTCTACTTTTACCCTACTTCATCAAGCTTGAAGATATGGTAAACTACCTCACAAATCAATTATAGATTTCTTTTGCTATTTGCACTTGTATTAAATCTCACTTGTGTATAAGTTTGAATCCAATTACACAAAGCAGGCATCTCACCACCAGATTTTGTCCCATGTAAAGGAACTTCTAATAAAAAGAAGTCATTATTAAAGCTCTGGTATGTTTTTATCATTAGGTCGTTTTTGTTCGTAATGATTAAAAAAGGTAGGCAGTCATGTTCAATCTTGGATTCTCACCTTTGAATCGTTCATTTAACTATTCATTTTTAATAATATATATTGCTTTTATTAATCGGGCCTTAAAACCGTTGAGATTGATTGATTTTAGTTTGATGCTTTTATTGTATTAACATTCGCTGTATTAATATCTTGTCAAAAATAATGATCAGAAACCCTTACATAGTCATGATTGAAGGCATATATTTATTTTACAGTTTTTAAAGAAAGATAAGCAAATTTAATCACTTTTCTTTTCAGGTGACTTTTTATCTAAGTAATCAGTTAGATTGTATTCTAAATTCTATTCTAGATTAGATTGTATTCTAAAAGAGGAAGGTTGACTTCCTTTGCCTATGACTATCACAAATTGCTAGTTCCATATACCTCCATTCAAAATCCATGCATTCCATGATGCTTTCCTCAAACTCATGAAATTGGTTGCATCTGCATTAAGACAGCAGACACATTCGTATCAAATTCGAAAGATGCTCAATCACTGGGTTCTCATGATCATTTTTTTCCTAATCAATCTCCTTCAGAAATTCATATAAATACTATATTTCTACTTTGTAATCCAGTACGTTTTAACTCTCAAATACTTAAAATAATCCCTAAATGCTTTTGCTGACATTAACTATAAAAATGTTTGAATTCAGTAATTTAATAATGTGAAATGGGCTTACTCAAAATTTAAATCAGTAGACTTATAATAATGAATCATTTGATAACATATCTTTTGGCATTAAAAAGAAAATGAAGAAATAAAATTGCTTGGTATCTCAATGCAGGGTTAATATGATTATTCTGAAAGGACTGATCTTTTTAATAAATGGATTAAAATAATAATTTGTAATCTGATGTTAAGGATTTTAATCTCTAAAATTACTTTTTATTACCTTTACATTAAAAGATTAGATTTCAATCATTTTTTTTTTACATAATTAAACTATTTATTAAATTAAATATTATTTAAGCATCTAAAATTATTTTTATCAAACCTTATTTTTAACTTTAATTGAAATATCAATTTTTTAGAGTTAGTTAAGAATTAAAATATGATTTTATTTTTTTATATAAAAGGATATTAATATGTATTGTCTTTAACCTAATAAATTTTCATGGCAAATTAGTTAAAATATTATCCTGATGATTAAGGTGTTTCCTGTTTCTTGTTTTGTTGTTGGCACAGTATGATACGAGAAAAGCCAAATTAATTAATTGTTGTTGTTTAAAAACAACACTTTAATATTAAAAACCTCCTACATTTCTCGGATATTTCGAAGGATTAATCATCCTTCTTCTTCAGCTCCTTAAGCCTTTTCACATTTTTGGGATGATTAATCCTTTGAAATATCCGAGAAATGTAGGAGGTTTTTAATATTAAAGTGTTGTTTTTAAA
>JAFIDM010000001.1:35850661-35866486 GCA_023159025.1 Thereuonema tuberculata
TTTTGTTAGGTTAAACTTGGTCGCATAATCTCTTGACAGCAGATGATGATACCTTCACAATTGCCTTTTTCGCATCGACTGTTTTTGAGCAGGTCTGGTGTTTCCATCATTTTCTAAAACTCAAAACAATTTTTTGACTTATTTTTGGTTTTGGGTCAGATATACTTTCCTGTGAACAAACCGAATACTATGGATTTCATGACCCAAAAGACTATGTTTGCTCCACTGGTTTGTTATCCATTAACAACAAATTGAGATGAGGCTTATCTGGAATTCTCTGGCAGTTTCCTGCTTAGATGAGTATTTCATATTCCTACTCACTCTTATTTCTTTTCTGTCTCACTGTTTGATTTCAATACTACAATGACTTTCACTACTGTGAAAAGAGAAGCGCTATTATGTTGATGTTCTTTTGACCATCAGCTGTATTTGTTCTGTTTAAGGGTTGCCATTGTATTATTGGTTTCCCATCAAAGTTTCAAGATCTTTCCCATTAAAGTTTGCCTCTTAATGTTTTCTGAGAACAGCACAAAAACTTATGTTTTCATCTTCAAAGTTGTAACAGTTTGATTTTATTTTTCAGGTTGCCTCATTGACATTCATGAATCGATCTGTGTAATATAAACATTTTGTTTTAACTGCGATTTCTCTTGTAGATACTACTACATAAGATACTATCAAAAATATTATGTAATTTATTCGCTTTTGTTTTGTTATTAATGTAAGCTTTAAATTTAACTTTTATCTCTTTCTTCTTTTTTAATATTAAAAAAAAAAAGTTATATTTAAAAGTTATTTAACATTTGATGCTTTTTATCTTTCAGGCAGACGCCACATCAGTGATACCCTGTGATATCGATACATTTCGCGAACGCTACTTTCAGTCGGCAAAAGCAATAAAAATGTCAAAGAAGCAATCGCATCAGAAATCAGAACCAGGGTAAAATAGGGACAGAATGTAAAGAAAGGAATTACATAACAGAAAGGTAATTAAAAAAAAATATATGTGATCATCTTGAGAATGAAATATTAAACTTAAAACTTATAACGAAATATTAGTTATAGAGAAATATTTAGTTCTTCTAAGAAAATTAATTTAACACCTTAATTTCTTATAGTTTGGTTCTGAAGGAGGAGTGGGACATGATACTACATAGATCCTTTTTTTTTTTTTTGTTCCCTATTCCGGGATGAGAATATCTCGATATTTTGGTCCGGTGCCTCGGGCCTTCTTCGGGAGATGTATATATATCAATTATATTAAGGAGGGCACAAATCTAACAACTTCCGTTGTTAGGTTCTTGGATAAGTTTCTCTTGTTGTTCATTCCGAGCAATTGTGAGCGCACTGCTAGACTGGGAGGAGACTGGAGGGGAAAAGAACATTTTGTAAATGCATGGGAAGATGGAGAACTCAATTGGTTCCCTTTGAATTCAAAAACACCGCTGTACTGAAAGTAAGCTACAACAACAAAGGGAGAGAATTTTAAATGAAAACAAAAGAATATGATATGGAAGTTTTTGTACATACATTTCTGGTCGTTTTATATATATGATTTTTAAAACCTAGGTTGTAAAAATTTTGTAAATATTTACCTATTTCATAAGTTTTAGTTTTTTGGGTTATATCCATATTTATATCTCAGGGTGTCTACAAAATCTGAATAAAAAAATTCCCTGATTTTTCCCTGATATCACGAACAATTTCTTAAAAATTCCCTGATCATAAGAGAAAAATTCCCTGATTTTAACTACTTGGTAACTATTTACTATTTTATCTAAGTATAATAAAAGAATAAGCAAAAAATTCTATAAAAACAGTAATGATGAAATACTTAAAAAAAGAAGAGAGAAATAAAAAATTATAAATTAATGAGTTTACAATATCTTACTTTTTAAAAGATTTATTGCAACAATATACACAAAATTAAATTCAACGGAATTCAAGATTCATTGTAATGTACAGCATGATACTGGTTATTTAAATTTTTGAAAGCTTTATCGCAGCAATTTCATTTTCAATCATTTCAGATTCCTTTTGTGCTGCTTCTAAGATTTTAATTTTTTTGTCATTAAGCCTTTTCAGTTCAAGTTCAGCCTCTTTTTCTTTTAACAGCTACTGCCAATTCTTGATTTTCTTTCTTTTTTTGTTCCATTGCCTCGGAATACTTAGCTCTTGCATTTCTTACATCAAGGACCATCTTCTTAGTAATTTCAATCTTATTTATGCCACCTTTAGACAATACACTATCATAAATGGATCTTCTGGCAATGATAGTTTCTTCTTTGATATTCTGCTCTAAAGTATCTTTGTTTATAGAAAAACCTTTTTCTAAGCTTGCATTGCCATGCGACAATACCATGACTAACTGTATCACTGTCATAGCTTCAGGTGCTCCATTTTCTTCAGCAGATTTCAAAGTACACCAGAAATTATCAATACGTGCAGTCGATCTTTTATACATCTTTAACTTTGAGATATTTTCTGGCTGTGAACACATTTGTTTTAATTGATTCTTAGCTTTCTTAGCTAAAGTTCATGATATCCAGTTTTTTTCAGAAAGAATTACCAACAGACTTGATAAACTACATGAAAATATATTTTCATTTATTGCTATTTTAGGGTCAAAACAGGGAACTGCTTTAGTCAGCTTGTAAATAAGGGGAGATTTACTTTGGAGTTTCAGTAAACATTGAATCAATATGCGTCTACAGTCAACTTTAAATTCAGCTATTTGCAAATCAGATACTTTCGCCTTTTTCAAATTGCTTTGAGCAGATAAACCAATATCTATTTGATTTGTCCTCCACGTCTATGCTTGTAATATTTTTGCTTAATGCCTCTTTTTTAAGAAAGCGCTGCATGAATTTTAGTGACAAATTACTTAGGTCAGAATAAAGAAATGGTATTAAGGTAGCATCTGTTTGGTACTCCCTTAAGCAAAATCGGAAGCAACTGAATGAAAAAAAGCAAGCTTTGCTGGTAAGAGAGAATCATAAATAGCACTTTTAACTTCCTTAAAACTTTTTGAATTTGGAGCCATTTTGTCCTTCTCTATTCCTTCTATAAACTTCCTTAGCAATGGGATAAGCTGCAATGATCGTTCTGTTACACCAGTGTTCTCAACCCACCTAACAAAGCAAAACTTTTTTGGAAATTTTTGTGAATTTGTATATTCCGTAAATAATGTTCTTCTTGCTGGGGAATCTTTGAACAAGTAATATAAAGCTCGATGAAACTCCATAATCTTCCAGTCCGTAACTGACACTCCTGTTTTGAAAGCTATGTTCAATGCATGTAGTCCACATGAGCCAATATTCAGTACTTCAGCATCTTCCTTAGTTTCCTTTAAAGAGCACGAAAGTTCTTTAAAAAACTTTTGATTTACGTTAGGCCCATCCATCGAGATTTGTAGAAGTTTCTTCAAATCCAGAGGTTTAGTAGCCTCAACAAACGAATTAACCAAATCAGTTGCACGAGTGCGTCCAAGAAAGGTTGAGTTCAAATATCTTGTTTTTACTTCATTTGTCTTTGTACACCAATATCTAATATTCCTTGTAGTAAGTTTCGGTTTCAGTTTCAGTGGCGGGAATATAGTACAGGATATGACGTCACTATTCAACACCATTAGACCGGCCGGCGGGAAAGAGGGGATCGACGTGACGCGTGACCTTGAATGCTCCCTTAAGATAAAAGCTCGCGCTTGGCAAAAGATCATAAATTTCCCTGATTTTAAGTAATAATTGCAAAATTCCCTGATAATTCCCTGATTTTTTCCAGAATAACAAAATTCCCTGATAATTCCCCGATTCCCTGATTCTGTAGACACCCTGTATCTTTTTTCATGTATCTTATGAAGATTTGATTTTAATTCCTTAATGAAAAGATTTTTATTAGAGTGGGGAGGTTTATAGATACATGTTATTTATTTATTTATTATAATTTCTCTTACATAGATAATGAAAAAAGAAAGACAGCTTCCTCCAAACTGACTAGTGATCTCAGACTTGCAGGACATATCACAATGTAACTCCACATAGCTTGAAAATCACACGCTTTGCTGCTCATCGTTTACATATTTTATGGTTTTTTTTTCAGTTTTCAGATCAAAACTGCTGCAAGATTTTTCTGAAATGAAAATATCATGACTTAAAACAACGTTTTTATACTGTAATTATTATTATACAAATATTTTTATATTGGTTTTATTGCTGTTATTTTAGACATGTTTTATCCAACTTATCCTTGTGATCAAATGTTTTGTTACAATCAGTAGTACTTTAAAAATATTAGATTTAGGACAGTTTTGGGTTTTTTTTTTTTAATAATAAAATCGCATAAAAGACAAAAAAAAAAAAAAAAAAATTGATCTTAAATGATTTTATTCTAACTTTTTTATGTTGGTCTTTGTAAAAGCAAACTTTAACTTATAATTACAAATTTATTTTTTCTTTAGAATTAATTTTTATAAGAAATTGGTGATTACTAATCTAAATATCTCTGCCATGCATCACCCATGTAAGTGTATTTTCCAAAGATGAAAAATGTTTACAACTTTGAAGTCATGCCCTGTTCCCTAAAACCTGTGAAGAGATGTTGACTTATTTGTAGTTAAACCAATGCCCTAAAAGATCTAAAATGTTTGTGGCAAAACTTCTAAAAACACCATAAGTATAAGAGTTTGAAGATAGGAAAAGTTGTCAAAAAGTGGAAATATATATATGGGGGAAATGTAATATTTCCTTTAGAAAATACACTAAAACAGCAGTACTTTAAAAATACCAAATAACAAAATCCAAACTTTTTATATTTTTTATTTATTTAATTTAAATTGAATGCCATTTATGTTAATGCTCTTGATAATAAATAAATAGATGATGATTGTGTGTCCCAGAAAATGATGAAGTAAACAGTAAACTTTCAATTATCTGATGCATATAATATTCCACAGAGTGTAAATTTTCTAATTTCTTAATAATTTTCACCTTTTCCAATGTAAAACCTATGATTGGGAATTATAATTATTGTAATTCCCAATATTACACAGAATGGACATATTTCATTGGTTGACCTATAAATTAGATGTACACAAAAGTTTTTTTTTTTTTTCAGCACTCTGTTATGATCATGAAAATTAAAACAAAAACAAAATTCCTGCCTTTTGGCATTTGTAAAGAAGTCTTTGAAAAAAATCATGTCTAATTTTTAATGACCTCCCTAAACAGTAGTTAAAACAATGAGTTACAAAAAGCTGCATATAGATATTTGACATTGTTTTTATTGGATTTCCACTATTAGCTTGATAGCTGAGGTTGTCGGTTCGAATTCGGTATATCTACGTTTTTTTATTATTATTATGGGTCTCCCTTAATTTATGCTTTAGCACAAAATTATATTCACTTTTTGGCAGATCTTTGGTGCATAGGAATCAATTTGATCTGTTCTTGGTGAAAATGTCATGTCTCACAGCACTTGTAAATACACAGTCGGACCTCTATTTAACGAAGTCGCTAAATCCCGAAAAAAAGTTTGTTAAATGAAAAATTCGTTAAATAGAGATTCACCTTTTAAAATTACTTTAAACTACATAAAACAGATTGAAAATACATAAACAATAAATATTATTAAAAAAAAGTAATAATTTTAATGACATGAAGCATACGTTACCACATGCGTACTTCAATTTTACTAATAAAGTCTGTTAATTTTGTCTGAATTTGTTTTTTTGGAAAAGTGTTTTTGCTCATAGTATGTCTCGCATCTTTGCAAATGCACTAAAAAACCCTTCAGTATTTTCTTCAAATTGTAATCCGCGTCGGATTGTTTCAAATGATTTTAGCATTTCATCATACGAAGGTTTTCTTTTTATTTCTGCATCATTGATCATTTCCTTTTTCATCATCTTCATCACAGTTCGTAGTTGTATTGTTTTTATTTTTCACACTGTCCGAAATATCCAATTCAGTTAGTGTTTCCGAGGTCTCAACTTCAAAATCAAGTGAAAGATAATCATCAATCAGTACATCATCGTTAATTTCTTCTTTTTCCCTCAGCTGTATCCAAATTTCTTTCATTTTCTCTAAGGGAATGTTGATAATAAAAACATTTCAAGGAGGAAAAAAAATAGATGTTACCATGAAAAAGTTTGTTAAATAGAAAATGCACTTTGCTTTTGGAGGTTATTTTACAAAGAAATTAGCAAAATGTTCTTGGTTCCAAAGAAAAGTTCGCAAAATAGAGGTCCGACTGTATTGGTTTCAGTGTTTTAAAGCTGGTAATTTTGATGACAGAGATCAAACATTCATGTTAAATGGTTCTTCTATGCATTTTGTGATACATGAAGGGCGAGTTGTTTTACAAAGCTCCTCCAACAAGGTAAAAATGTCACTGCCTAGTGCTATGGGTTATCAATTGAATCATTTGGCTGATGAAATCAAACAGAAAAGACCATTTACTGAACAAAGAAGCTGGAAGGTTTTTTTTTGCTGCATGAGAAATTGCTCTTAGTACTCAGTGAATCATCTTTATCCTGGGCTGGGAAATTCTTCTGCACACAGCATTTTCACCTGACTTGGTGCCTTTAGATTATCATTTATTGTGGTCATAGCTGGACAGCACTACTATGATATGCACGAGATATGAAAATGGATCATGAATATCATTTCAAACCAATTTTTTTTTATTTTTTTTTCATGAAGGAGAAGGTTGTAAAAACAAAGAGCAAATATTTTGATTTTTGTGAAAAAGTAACAACTGCAAAAAAAAAAAAAAAAAAAAAAAATGAGAGAGAGGGAATGATGGTTTAAAGAGAATTTTAATATAGTTGAAATATAGGGGCTGCCATTCTGGCATGGCTGAGTGGTCTAGACAGCGGTCTGCCATGGGCTAATGTGTCGGGACCTGGGTTCAATTCTCGGCATCAGCATGGATGTTACTTTCTCCTTGTATGCTTTGTCTGTATGGCATACCCTGGGCTATATGCTCACATTTCTCACCCTTAGTATTTACATAATTGGCCTGAACAAAGAGCGGACATTGGCAAAAAAAAAATTAGATGCTATAAAACTGAAAATTTACTGTATACAGAATAGTCATTTATTTCAGTGTTGTAGCCATAGTCTAAGGTTTTCAGCTACAAAAACCATCAATGAAAATTTTGAAACTTTGACAATCTTTTAGATTTAGAGAGTATGTGATTTGATTCATTTTTGAAATTCAGATTACAGAAATAGTAAATTAGAACTAAGCAATTTTTAGTGCTTGAAATCCTTGGTTTTCAGTAAACACACAGACTTTTTGTAATTGAATAAGCAATTGAACATTTCTTTTCTGACAACTGTAAAGGAAATTGTTCTAAAATTTCCAAATTTCCATTCAAATCTGCTTTAAAGACTATGCAGTGACCATTGTTGTTTTTGGTAGTAACTTAACTCATCGAAACATGCATTTGTCAGAATTTTTCTCTTATCAGAAATGATATATTATTATTGCACCAAGCCTTATATTTTTTAAAGAATCATGTATGGTTTCAAATTCAAAGTATTGAATTATCAGTATTTTTTATTTTATTTTACAAGCTATGTATTTGTTTGAATTTGGAATAAAAAAGTTTTTGTTACCCAAAAATGCTACTTTTTTTTTTAAATCAATCTCTATAGAAGTTTTAGTGATCAATTATTGTATGCCAATAATATATTGAAAAATCAGACTTAATGTTTATAATTTGTAACTACCAATCTCTCCCTCTCCAGAGCAATGCAAATGGATCAAACTATAACTTTCTTCCAAGATAAGTCAATTCATTCTCTTGGAAGGAAATTTAAAAAAAAAATAGTTCTTGAATAAACATTGGATTTATAGACTATTTGAGAAACATTTAAGTACATTCATTACTGGTGAATAAAGTTTTTTTTTTCTTAAAAAGCTGGTGTATTATCAGTAAAATGACTTAGTATGTATATGAGTGGCAATATGCCATTTTGCAGCAGTAGCTATTATGTTTTCATGATGTTTAATTAATTTGTAAAAGAATTTTCAAAGGTAAAAGCCTTTAGATATTTTTTTTTTCAAATCTTAGCTAGGGTCATAAGGACCTGAAGATATGGGCAAAAGGGGGCTGATGCCTTCCCCCCCCCCTTGGAATTTTTAATTTTAATTCATGTATTAGGGGCAGTCAAATGAAAACGGGTCAACAAGCATAGAAGTCAAGGTGCTGATTTTGAGCCCAAAAGCAAACGGCAAAGCCAACAGTGGAAACACGTGAATTCTCCCCACCAAAAAAGTTCAAAGCCATACACTCAAGTTCTGAAAAAGTCATGCTTTCTTCTTCAACTGCAAAGGCCCACAATCAATGTGAATCGCTATGAAGACACTTTGCAGAAACTGAGATGTGTCAAAATCGAAATGCCCTGGAATGGTATTATCCTTCATGGTAATGCCCTCCCCATACTTCCCAATTGGTGAGGAATATGCTTCGGGGATTTGGCTGGGAAACACTTGCAATTTCCACATTTTTGGCAGCCTGAAGAGACATTCATGGACATCGAATTGAAATGGACAAGGAAGTGCGTAACTGGGTAAGACTGAATCCATCAGCAGCCTCAAAGCTTCTACAAGAATGAAATTAACAGTTTTGGAGATTACTTTTGAGGTAATAAATTTCTAATGACACTTTTTTTTTTATGCCCGACCCATTTTCATTTGACTATCCTAATAATTTCTTTGCCTTGTAAATACTC
Source organism: Thereuonema tuberculata (assembly GCA_023159025.1). Lineage (NCBI taxonomy): Eukaryota > Metazoa > Arthropoda > Chilopoda > Scutigeromorpha > Scutigeridae > Thereuonema > Thereuonema tuberculata. The sequence continues at coordinate 35,859,400 of JAFIDM010000001.1, forward strand.
ACAGGTATTAAAAAGAGAAAATTAATTCAATTGTTTTTTCAGTTAATTTATTTAGTTTTAGTGTAAAAAAATTACCAAAACATTTTCTCCCCCTTCCCCGGAAAAATTTCTGCATGTTCCCATGATCAGATTGAAAATGCCACACAAACACTGCAATCCTCCAACTCTATCTTCATGTTATATGTAGACTGAAAATAAAAACCGGGCTAAGTGCCACAACAATCGATTTCCATTTTATTGCTAAAATATGGGCTATGTGCCTATGCCAGTCGGTAAAAACCGGGCTATATGATATTCAGTCTGCAAGTAGTTCAAAATTTAGCCAATTGATGGACTTTCACTATAGCCAGTATTAGTTTTCACAAAGGTTTTTCCTGTTTTTCTCAGAACTTAAGATTTTGGCACTTAGCACGGTTTTTGTTTTCAGTCTACATATGTTTTGCCATTTCCCGCAAAACAGTTGTACAATTAACTGAAATTAGAGATGTGTTTGTCTGAAGCTTATCTTGTAAAACATATGGAACTATCAGCTATTTAGTAAATTTCTAAAGCTTTGTGAGGAAGATCTAAAAGTCATAAACCAAAAATAATCTTCAATGTAATTCTTTGACAATTTGCGAATGCTAAAACTTCAGGCAGTTTTACAGGTAGAGTATGCAAAAAACAATTTCGAATATGTTGTTGTGTCAATCTCACTTGCAATCAATTCTTTTTCTAAAAGTTCGTAGAAGTTTCTAAATGAACATTTGAAGGTTTTTTTTTTTCCCCTCCTTTCACCACCATATTGGAACCAGCTGAAATCTAGTGCCACTTATTGTTCTCTCAAGTCAGCTATTTAATCTCCTAACTGCAATCATATATACAGGCTTTTTCAAATCTTAGCTCAATCTAATTTTGTTCCTTTTCTAATTTGTGTGCATGTGTGTGTGTGTATTTTTGTTCAGTGCTACAGAAAAAATAAATAAATAAATGAATCCATCAGTGAAAAGAAATAAAACCACAGAAAAAACATCGTAAATGAAATAATACATATTATATTTCAGATAGCACTCAAGTTACAGGAAGAGGAATACTCATATTTTCAGTTTGTCCAAACATGATTACAACTCGCAATCCTTCAAACAAATCTGATAACCATGAACTTAAAAGAAAAAGAAAATAAATGAAAATTCATTAAAATATTACAAAAATTCATTGAAATTATTTTTGCAAGTTAAAAAGAGTCTCCATTATCTTTTCAACCTTTCAATTGTTTACATATTGAAGTGTTGATCAATGTATCGTAACAGGTATTCTTGTTACATAAATGACATTTAGAAATTAAATCAATACATTAACAGTTACAAATTTTTTTCTGACTTACACATAAGGTAGATAAATACAGACAACTCTAGAAGAGTATATAAAGAAATTATCTGAAATTGCTCTAAATATATCTTAAAAACTTATAAATATATTAACTACACAATGTTAGTAATATTTATATTATAGATATTTAAAACATATGAACAATTGGAGATGGCTTTTGCTTGTACAGACTTCATTTAGGAAGACTGTATTCATACAATAAATTCTGAGATTCAAGGTAACTCATTTTTATATAAAATCATTAATTTTGATAAATTATTAAGACTTGTAGAAAGTGCAATTAAAAGTTAATTCTGTAAAAAAAATTATTTCAAAATGTCTCATTTGTAACAAAAAAACACATTGTTCTGTGATTTAAGGTGAATTTTCCCATTAATCCAACCCAAATGCAAATAATGTAACAAAAGATACTTAAAGTAAAAACAGTGATAAATAGGCATTTATATTATAAAAACAAAAGGAATGGCTTTCAAGCCCTTTCTACTGGACTCCCAGTGTAGTTTCAAAATTATTGAGCATTCAATTGGAATTGACCAATCACAATAGATTGACTATCCTATTAAAAAAAAACAACAATAAGATAAGCATGAAAGAAACAAAGTGATACATGAAGGACCAAAGGTGTGAAGATACCATTAAACGGACAGAATATGCAGAGAAGCTCAGGTATGCTTTACTGCCATCTCTAATTGCAAGCAGTGTACCACCATAACAATCAAGTCACCTTTAACACGTTCACCACTAATGACTAAAGCCATATAACCAGTCTCTTGATGTGTATGTGCATCACATGCACAACTTTAGTTCAAGCGCCATTTATCCATCATTAGTAAATCGTTTAATGTTACTGATAGACTAATGACGTGTATACATGCGTCATGCCAAAAAACAAAGTAATTGAGTTGTTATTGAATTTCTTCAAAGTCTAAACACATGTTTCAATATTATACCAGAACATCAATACCTTGAAAAACATCTTATTAATGGCTTAATAATATTTCATTTCTTTTCTTGATTCTCCAGATTATATAATGAGGAAAAGAAAAGCTTTTTCCTTCCTCTAAGACTCCCCAATTCATTTATGAATACAAATTTGAAAACTTAAATTTATAATAATAAAATAATAACTGACATGTTTAATTAATACAAGCTTTGTTCTTAAATAATATAACACTTAATTAACATCAAACTTTGTTTAAAATAATCTTTAATAATAAATGAAGCACAATCCAGATCCTAAGGGAGATCTAGTTTGCAAAATTCAAGAAGAGAAGGACAGGCTGATGGTAGAATGATGCATGATTAATTCTCAACCATATATGAATGAAGCATCATAATTTGAACAAAGTTTATGTAGTTTTAAATTTAAATAAAGGAAAATATTGTGACCTCATAGTTAAACTAAGATTGTGTGATTTGAGCTAAATTTGTGTAATTTAAACAAACATTCAGAGAGGAATGTTTTAGTTCAAAAATAATCTTTAATAACAAATTGTGGAGTTTTAGAGGAAGAAGAAAGCTTTTCTTGCCTCATATATAACCTGAAGAAGTTTCTTGTTAAAAGAAATGAAGTATTGTCAAGCATAATAAAGATGATGTTCTGGTTTAGTAGGAAACATATGTAAATGAGTTAATTTTTTTTAATGAATATATAAAAAAAAAAGGTTTTTCAGTGGTATCCTTTAATGTAATTGCAGGAAGCTGAAGCAAAAACCATTAAAAATGGCTTAGTAGCGAACATGTTAAAATGCTAATTTGAATTTCTGCATGCATTCTAATTGACACACTTCCTGAAGGAATATTTATTACAAGCACAACTTTCCAAAACATTTTTTAGTTAATTTCCTTCAAAAGGCCTTACATCCTTTTGTAAAATGTTATTTTTCCTTTAGGACAGTGCCTTGATGTTAGTGTGTACGTAGTTCGATAGCTCTACATCTATCCTTCAATTATTTTTACTTATTTTTTAATATCACACCTTTTGTTATTATTAAATATAATAGGATGTTTTGTTTTTGTACACCCCTTGAAGAACATAATAAAGCAAAAGAAAACATCAGGTACATTTTGTGAAACATCACCATCACATTTCAGATGAAACAAAGACAAACTATTGCAAAATTAAAATGCCATTAGCTTTTCATGTTAAGTTCAAAGCTAATTTTTCTACTGGTTGTTTCTAAGTTATTAGTAATAGAATTAAGGAATAATGAAAATTACTAACTTTTTTCATTAGAAATAAACTGAACTTGAAGCAGAAAAACAAATGCATTTGTAAGAAAATATTATAAATTACAAAGGGACAAAATATAACGAAATTGGATTTTTTCTTTTTTTTGTAAATAAAACCGTTCTTGCAAAGATAGTACCATATCCAAACACAATTTTGTAGCTACTTTTGAAATAGGAAAATTTTGTAGATTTCCAATGAAAATTTTGTAGATTTCCAATGAAAATTTTGTAGATTTCCAATGGACAAATTAGTCATAATTTATGCAGGGGAAAGTTTAACATTTAGAAATGCTATTTATTCAGACTTAAGCAAAGTTGTGGCTTTTTTCCTAATAGTCATTTTTTTTTTTTTTTTTAACGTTTGATAAGATTTCCCTTTCTCTTCATTTCAATGTTTATTGGTCCAATTCTAGTATTAAAAGAGCAACTGCCTCAATTCAGCCGCCGATCCAATACCTCACGATGAAAAAAGTCTGAGTTATTAATTGTTGGAAGCTTCTCTATTCAATAAAATAATAAACACTATTTAATAAAAACATTTAGAAAACCTAGATGATTTTTCAAAACTTTTGGCTTTCGGATATGCTACTTATTCATACAAAGAATAAAAACACTGTAGGGTAAATAATACAAATGTCCCTAATATATTTTGCATAAAGTAATACTTTCTACAAAAAAATTCACAATTCTAAAATTGCTTTCTAAGCCTACTTACATAAAGCAATTGGTATTAAAATTTATGTAATGGATCAAAAAAAAATACAAAACTTACACATAAACAACAAGCATTATTATGCATGTAATAAGAAAGGATAATTCTTTACAAATTTGATTTAACATAATTTATACTTATTAATTAAATACAAAGAATAAGTAATCCTGATTTCTGTTTTACACTTAAATTAATATTTAGCATTGATTTTTACTATGAGAGATTATCATTAACAGCGTTTCCATCAATATCTACCCATATAGTGTCCTAAGAGGTGGATCTTGCGATAAAGCTTTTATTTTGCAATCTTTAAAAAAATGTGGAATTCTCCCATTAGCTGCCCTTACGTACGCTTAAGCACTGTTGATTATCATACTTTAAAGAAAAGCCATCACCATTAACACTGAAATCCAAGGAACCAAACAAAAAAGAAATCAATTTCCTTAATTTCTTTGATCCTCTAAAACTACAGCTATTTCCCTAATTGTTGGAAACCCTGTCAATGAGACGCTAAAAATAATAAAACGTCTATTTGATCAATTCAATAATTTTTGATCAAATATTTACCTGGAAAAAGTATAAAATAAGGATGTGTTAATTTATCTCAAACTCATTAACAAATCTACAAAACTACTTAATCACAAATTAGATAAAATCAGTTTTTTGAAAGAAATATATTTTTACGATGTTAAAACAGTGCTTCGATTTACTTTACTTTATAAATTCATGATTTTTTTACACTAGTTCTATTAGCGTGAAAATTCATCAATGATATTAACACTTCTAAATTAAAAAGGAATTTGAGGGAATGTTTCCAAGGTTAACATAGTACCACATAATTTTTTAACTGTTTTAAGACACTTAGTGTGTCGAGTTTCGATTCCATTTCATCTCTTTGTTTGTGGACTGCGTATTTTCCCATCCAATTCTTGGATGGCTGTGCAATTTACGAACATTTTCAATACTCTTTGTGAAATAAATAATGTAGTGAAGAGTGCTTTCAGCAACAACCTCTATTATTTTGTCAAGCTGTGCTTTCTCATATTTTGATTAATAGCATATTTGAAGGCAGGAACAACATACCACAAGAAACTGTATCAATACATTATCATGAGTCAAAAGGATGTTCGCCTTAAAATTTAAGTTAAATAATAATAAAAAATAAGCACTAATTTCAATGAAGCTAAGTTTTGAGAAATCAGAAATTGTTTTGTTCCCAAGAAAGCAGGGGACTGATAAGTCAAACAATACTGGTATTATCTTTGTTAAATGGATATTAAAAATTTGTTGGGTAGTTGAAAATATGTATCAACTTTTGTATTAAAAACTAAAATCTACGACCAGCTAAGAAAGTTATCGAAAACTTTCTTTAAAAGGTAATTTCACTACGACAGGACATTAAACTTTAATGATATGGGCCGTGTTCCTCAAAATCATTCTATGAATCATTTCCTCCTTCACTTACCAAAAACTTACACCAAAAAATTAAAGACTTCAAGAGTAAAAAGTTGGTACGAAATGGAAAAGTTTAATTTATTAAAAATATTCAGAACAAAAGGAATACAAACCAAATAATTAATCCAATCGTTGTTAACTCAGCAGTTTTTGCTTGACAATGTTTTATATTTGACTCCTTTAGTTATTATGATTTATATAATAAAAATTAATATATTTATTTAGTCCCAAGTTGAACTGAAACCGACATTTAAATGCATGCTTATGATCTCATTGGATATATAAAGATATTTAAACTTAGCTATATTTCTCAACTCAATTATACTTCTTTGGCACTGCCAAAGAACAGAATAAAATGCAAATAAGGTTTCGTAACTGTGCACCCAATGATGAAAATAATGTTGGAATTTCAAACGGAAATATCAGCATAATAAACCGACAAGCAGTGTGAAAGTGTCATTATTTGTTTCAATCCTTACTGTTGGTAAAAATGAACAGTTATTTCATTGCAGTAAGACTGCCAAGCATTCTTTTCATATATAAATAAATACATAAATAGAAAACTAAAATATAAAAATTAGAAAAGAATAAACATCTTTTAGAATTTAATTTTTCTAAGTGCTCAGCAACTTTCTGTAAATTGAACATTATTTATTATTATTATTATTATTAATATGCCTTTTCCCAAGAATATGCATGTTTAACAAAAAAAAAAATATAGATATAATCATACTTTAAAGCTTAGTTAAAATACATTTTAACATGATCCTTTTTTAACTTTTCGATTTCTTTATAAAGAAAAAAAAATATGTATATAATTAAATGAACTTTAGATAAAATAAAATAAGACAACAATTCTTTGGAAAAGTGTAGTAAATTTTTATTTTATTTTGAGTTAAGGCACCCTTAATGAGTTATTTATGATTTCAATGCTTTCCTACTGCTTCATCTAATGAAATTGAAATTTATAAGTAAGTAATCTAAAAAATAAATTAATCCTCTGAAAAACAAAATTGTTGAAATTCCAGTTTTGATCTTATGATGTTATACATCAAAGTGGAATGATGTGGGAAGAAAAAAGAAAAGAAAGAAAGCCTTTCAAAGCTTAATTTCAAGTGTTTTCTTCTTTAACGATAATACACTTCTAACTTAGAAATAAAAGCAACAACATCTTTTCTTCTTCTTAAACATTGCTATATTTCGCAGATGACACTTTTATCTGCTTCATCAGGCGTATGATACAAAGAATGTTCTTCATAAAAACATAAAACAAAGTATTATATAAAAATCTCCATGACTACACATTAACTTTCAAAAATC
>JAFIDM010000001.1:35875118-35887702 GCA_023159025.1 Thereuonema tuberculata
GATTTTTGAAAGTTAATGTGTAGTCATGGAGATTTTTATATAATACTAGGTGAAATTCCAGTTCTTTAAATAAAACAAAGTATTTATGAATTGAATATTAACAATATCAAATCGTAATTATAATTAGAAACAATATAGAATCATTCACGTTAAATATCATTTACATAGTAAGTATTATTTACATAGTTATTATGATTGAAAACAATCAAGAAGAGAAAGACTTTCCAATAGATGTGTTATGCTGAGTCTAGACCTACATCGTAGTTCAATTTTGATACTGGGAAGTGTTTTGGGCTGCTGTGGAAAGATAAAATTTTACTTCCAGTATGATAAAGCATATGAATTACATTTGACAACAATATAAAGGGATAACAATATTATTAATATTTATATTTAAATTTGTTTTAATATTGAACAAGTAATAAATATATATTTGTTATATTACTTGTTCCAATAATTCATAAGTTAAAATATAAGTTTTATTTTAAAGTTTCATGACTAAAATGGTATTTTAAGTTTCTTTATGATGTAATTTATAAGTAGAAAGATTTCTAAAATGACACACCTTTGTCTTCAAAAAAGCATTGTTAAACGTTAGCGAGAAACAGCTGTTTTGGGATGTCACTTGTGAACACAAAATGATATTTAACGTGAATGATTCTATATTGTTTCTAATTATAATTACAATGTATGATTATAATTACCATACATGATTTGATAGTTAATATTCAATTCATAAATACTTTGTTTTATGTTTTTATGAAGAACATTCTTTGTATCATAAGCCTGACGAAGCAGATAAAGTGTCATCTGCAAAATATAGCAATGTTTAAGAAGAAGAAAAGATATTGTTGCTTTTATTTCTAATAATAACTGTCATATTTGTATTATATATGAATACACTTCTAACTTCTTGGAGACCCTGACTTTCCATTTAACCATAAAGTTCTTTAAAGTAATAAGCATTTCCTTAACAAAATACATAAGAGGAACTCAATAATAAAAGGAACTGAATTAAACTGAACTAAATGAGAGAAAAAGAAAAGCTTGTGTCTATAGTACACACTCTCAAACAATTTACAGCCATTATTATAAAAATAAAATGTAAAAACAGACTTACTATAATAATTTTAAATCTGGGCCATTTTGTTTTCTGTAAATAGCATTTTTTTTTTTCAAAACATTATAGTTTCTGATAAATTTTGGATATAAAGTGCAATTTCAAAGTGCTGAAAATATTGAAATGATTATTAATTACATTCCCAAATATAATGATATATCAATCTGTTTCGTTTTACAAAATAAACTAGGCAAAGTATATTAGCTCTTATTTTTTTTATCTGTTAAACAGTAAATATTTTTCTACTGGTTAGAATTAGTTTATACGGTTAATTGGCAAAAATTCAGTCTCGCTGCTAAGTGACTTAACTCATAAAAAGAATTTGTATAAAAATGTCACTCTTCTAAGCAAATGAGTAACATATCTAAAGCAAAAAAATAAATAAATAATGTAGTGCATTTACTTCATCATTACTGGTTCTGGAAGGTTTAACAGGATTATAAGAGCTTTACACCAAAGAGATGTCCACTACTAAATTCCCAAATGGAAAAAATGGTTTTATATATATTTATTTATTTTTGGCTACGTATTTCTATGCAAGTGATAATTAATTTCTTTACGGGCAAAATATACCAAATCATAAAATGGTAAGTCATTCACAAATAAATAAAACTGGCCACTTGTAAATAAAATGTTTCAAGAAAGATACACAGCAATTTAAATGTGGTGTCTGTTACAAGTATTGATTAATTCTGGTTATCTTTGCATTGTAAACTATTCCAAGATTGTAGATTGTATCCCTTCAAGGCATTTACTCTAAAGCAATATAAGTTTAAGAAAAGTTGAATGGCACACATTTTGTAGATTAGTAGACATTACAACACTACAAATATATTTCTGCATTTTTTTTTTTTTTGTACCTTCCTTAATTAAAATGCTGATTCAAAAATAAATATAAGAGAAATATCTTACTGAAATGATCATTTTAGCACATTAGAATTCTGAATTAAAAAAAAAAAAGAAAAAAAGAAATATTTATAACTGCAAACATGTAATTACGTTTTTCAATCAAGTCTTCAGTCAAAACTGAATGCAGTAATCATGCTGCACTGCAAATAGCATTGAAAACGATTACATTCTTGCGTTTTTTCAATAAATAGTTTTGAATAAATTAGGCCTAATACAATTTAGATTTTTTTTTTCCTTCTCTCCAATATTTGAAAGACTAACTGCCTTCAATGAAAGCCATCATTATAGTTTTAAGAAAAAAAAAGCAAAATATAACAGCTGTAAAATTGATGAAGCAAAATTTTGGAATTTGGGAAGTCCAATGAAATGTTCTCATTACTAAAGAAGCCAAGATCAATAACTGTCCATTATCAATATCTATGTTAAACATTTTTTCTTAAAATCAGTTTTCACCAAAATGGAAGTAATTCTCCCATTCACAAAAATTCCTTGAAGAAACATGAAACAATATATAACGGAGATTTGTCGACTTTTGGGTAGAACGTTAAAGTAGTTCAAACCGAAAGATAAATGCTTATAAAAATTAATGCGTGGAATTTTAAATATACGACCTCTAAAAACTTCATTTTTGTTCATAGATAAAGAAACTTCATCTAATTTCACTGTAATATTCAAAAATGATTTGATTTGATTTTCATGGTGTTTAACCACAGCAAAGCAGTACTATATCTGCAACAATTTATTTCAGTGTTAAAAGAGAGCAAAACAAAAGCCAGTTGTTACCAATCACTTTACATTTCTTTTCACCCAAATAAATATCATTGAATTTATTCAAAAAGTAGCCAAGAAACTTTAACCTAAAGTTTACGACATTTTATCTAAGAATGCAGAGAGAAAGACAAGAATTCTTTATCCATTATTTGACTCACCACAAGCAATTTTTCACTAGACAATTTTATTTCCAAGGTTAAAAATAGAATATTAATGTAAATTTGGTTGTTAAGAATGAATAATTCACCTTTTTAGGTTCACTACCAATAGTAAAAGGAAAGTTTTCTTCTAATTAATCATATATTTTGGAATTTGTTTTGACTGGAAACTGTAGCTCAACATTAAAACAGACCTACAATCTGATTAGACACACCATAACATTTGAGCTGTGTTGAAATAAATGCTTATAACCAGTAACATAAAACTGCCTTGCGTGGGGTTTTGCTCTTAGATGAAGCTTGCTATATATTATAGGGAATGCCAAAATTTAGTTTAATACTGAAGTACTAATATTTCCAATTAACTCAAATTAAACAGATTTCACATTAAATATTGAAAATCATACAAATCCATACATTTTGGGACTAAAATAATTTCCTTTAAAGGATGTTGCTCCAAATAATGTTCATTATAGGCAATATTTATGTCAATACTTTTCAATTTATATCTAGTCGAATGTAATGAATTATCTGTAGAAGAATCAGCAAATAATTCAAATTATGAGTGTTTTGTTATTTAGAAAAGTAAGAAAACACGCTGTTACTCTTGGCCCACTTGCTCTTATATAAACGATTTACGGTTTGCTTCCAAATATGCATTTCCAAAACTAGCTAAGGTGCTTGCATGGTCCTTCAGAAAAATTGCATAACCAACTCTTAACCAAACTCGTAAATTAAAAAAAAAAAAAAAAAAACCTTTTAGCCATGAAAGAATTAACTGAAGAAAAGATACAATTTCTCTTTAGAAGAGAAAATGTCGTTGTGTGAAACACGATTTGTTTCTATACATTATTTGACATCTCTTCTGCTTTTTTTTATTGATAATTCAACAATGATTACTTCTGTGTTGCCTTTAAAAGGTTTTTAATAGTTGAAATGATTAAAAACAAATTTTAAAAGCCCATACGAGGGGAATGATGAAAAGAAAAAAAAAAAATCTCCAGAATACACTCACGTCTTTTAATAGGAACAAGATAAGAAAATATGTCAGCTCCCTGAATAAACTGAACCAATGTGCTCAAATACTGCAATTAAAACGGGACAATTTCTACAGTTAGACTTAAGAGTAGATGCAGTAACAGAAGAGCAGGGATTATGCATTTCTAGAGAGATAGACAACAGGTGATACTAATAGTTTAAGATCTTTTTCTCTTCGAGACAGGATTTTTGCTTATGTGAGGACAACGTCCACTAAATTGTCTGTTCCTGTCTACTACTATGTTTGTTAATTTATATGAACTTTCGTTCATATTTGGATGTTTCGTTTGTTATTCTGATCGATGTCTTACTAAATAGTTGCATAAATAAATTTATGAGAAACTGTCACTCAGAAAAGAGAATCGTCATTTTAATTTTAAACTACTTTTCAACATTTTATTTAAGGAATAAGCAAAGAAAAAAAAAAATGAAGTCAGTTTTCATTTAATCGATTTCTTTGAAGTAATTGTCTTATTTGGTTGGAGCAAAAATACTTTTTATTTTTTATTGTGTTTTTCTTTGACAACACAATAAAAAAAAATAACTTTAATATTCATTTTATGATATTAGGTGCAAAACATTAAGGAATTTCATTCCTGTTTTGATATCAATCTACGCAATCTCAAAATTGCTATAAAAAGGTTCTTCGATACCAAAAACTGTACAACCTGAGCCAGAAATAGACTAGCACACAACTCCTGAGCACTTGATTCCCTGAATGTTTTACATGCAATAACAGTAGAACATCATTATAAAGACATATATGTCTTTTAAAAGGAAACTGCCATTGATATTTACAGTCTCCCTGAATCTCAGAATAAAACAATAGTAAGAACAGATACTTTGCATCAGTGTTTTGCAAATGGTTGATCGTAAGGGCCATGGATTTTTAAGCTGGGGGGGGGGGGGTCATGAAGACTGCTAAAATGAACAATTTACTGTTTTTTTTAATATAAATAAAAATAAACTCCTCAAATTTGTTAGATAAGGAGAGCAGACTATTAGCTTAAAAAAAAAAAATTGAGAAAACTGTTTTACATCAACGTCCATTTAATATCTCAAATTTCACAGCTTAGAAAAGCTCTCCATTTAATCTGTGAAACTTCAACACAATATATGCCGAGATCTTTCATGTATATTTTGAAATAGGAAAAACTAAACTTCAAAAAGGTTTGATTTTATTTCTGTAATTTGTCATTTGCCTGTCTCGCCTGTCATTTGTTGTATTTTCTATAATTAGCAATTTCAACATGATAATAGAAAGATGTAAAAAAGACCTTGTCACACATATTTAAATTAAAATTTCTGTAATATTACGTTTTAATGAAGTAAAAAATAGAAAGATACTAGGAATTAATAAAAAGATGTAAGGCCCAATCCAACTGCCAGGAATAAAAAAAAATTCCAATCAGAAAATAAATTCCTATTGATTCCTTTCTGTTAAACTACAATTTTCCAGGCTCAAAATTGAATTTGCAATCATTGCCATTTGCTCTGATGTAAATGTTAAGAAATTCAAGGAGAAAGTAAATACCAACTAGCAATCGCCATCACAAGTATCAAAAATAATCACAAAAAAAACACCACAAGAAAATAAAAATATATGCATGTAGAATATAATTTGATTACATAACATTTTTTTATTAAAATAAAACCTTTGATTTTTCTTTTAATCTGTTGAATTTTGAGAATTTATCAAAAATTTTGAAATTGTTAATTCTATCACAAATCAATGACAAAATTTAATCTAACTTTTTTTTTTATCTCCTGATGCTCCAAAAATTACAAAAACTTTTTGATGAAATTTCTACAATCCATTATAGAGACGAGAAGAGGAAAAGAAAAGCCTTCAGAAAGATGCTTTCAACCAAATAAAAAATTTGAGATTCCTGAATAACTTGTTCTTCTAATCACCATTTTTTTTTTTTTTCTTCTTTGCAGCTTTTATTTATTTTATTTTTTTTTGTTACTTTTTTCCAAGTGTACTTTTATCATCTTAAATCTGATAAAAATTTACTTTAGCTAAAATATATCTTCTTTTTCGTCTTTCTACTAATGAATGGAAGTTTAAAATTTGTAGAATTTCTAAATACAATGCTTATAAAAAATTATTATTATTATTTTCTGATGATTTAGCATCATTCTGAAAAGTCAAAATATGTCTTATCTTTCCCACTCAGTTGGCTGGAACAATCTGCAATGATGTCAACATTCCTTCCAGAAGTTTCAGCTGTGTATCTTCTTCGTTTTTTTGACTCTCCTGAAATTTAAAAAAAAAAAGAAAAAAAATTAAAAAAAAAAAAAAAAAAGAAAAAGGATTAAAATGTAAGAACATTAAGGTATCTTAAGTTATCTTTAATAAGATTTAAAACTCTTAAGTCCCAATCAATAAAACTTAACCCTTTGAGAAGTAGACACATAAATACATCCTGCTTGTGTTGGCTTTCAGATTTGAAAGCATTTAGATAGGTGCAAAAGCATTCTGAATCAAGATGGCTTCCTGTTGAATGCCTAAAGTTGCCACTGCATTGGACTTCTGATTTAATGTACACTACAACCTTGTTTATGTGGCCCCGGATCAGATTTATAGAATTTTTTTTTTATTTAATGTTCACGTAGATAATAATTTTTAACTAGGTTAGCAAGAACGTAACTATCAGTACATTCGCTTTTTATTTTGATTAAATCTACTGTTCCTGCATAGATTGTACAATAAATTATGGTAATAAAATGCTTTTTGTCGAGTTTAAGAAAGCTTTACTAGAGTAATTTTGTTACAAAACATAGTTTTTTATCGTAATAAACGGTAAGTCTGCTTATTTAAGGATTTGTTTTGCTTATTTCCCATACTACCCGGATTATCCGGATTGCCTTTGGTCCCAGTTAACCCGGATAAACGAGGTTGTAGTGTACTTCGCAAAATGTGTTTGTTATGCCTTAATAAAAGGTCGACTTCCTACTGAAATATCTCAATGGCCACTTAATCCCATTTAAAAACAAAACAAAAACAAAAACAAAATTCTGTAGGGGAAAGGGAGTTTTACTCTTTTCTTCAGCTATTCACAAGGCAGTTGTATAGAAAAGAAAAATGCGAAATGCACTGTTAAACAAGTTCCAAAGCTATCTCCTAGATTGGGGACAAATGTTTTACTGTAGTTGCTTTAGTAAAGCTATTTATTCCCATATGCATTACATGTATTTTTCTTTCTTATGACTGTACAGTGCTTATTTTATCTATAAATCCATTATTACATAAATTATACACATAAATGATGATTGCAGTAAACAGATCATTAAGTAAAAGTTACTGCTTCCCTCAGGGAACCAAAGGTGACCCACTTGAGGGGCATGCATGTAAATTGTTATGGAGCAATACAATACTCATTCTGTTTAGGTTCAATGAGTTAATAATTAATGAAAATGAAAACCAAAGACTGCACATAAATAAACAAAAACCATGCCTTTGAGAGTTTGTCAATATATTTATTTATGTGCAGTCTTTGGTTTTCATTTTTATTAATTTTTCCTGCACATTAATTTATTTCTAGTTAACAATTAAGTTTATGGACATTACTAGTACATACCTGATATCTTTCTGAAATCTGATTTTTGGCCCAATTTGCATATTTGACATTTTCTTTCTTCTTTTGAGCAGGACACTTAGGTGAAGAGGCAATATTGCTAGCTGCCTGCAAAGAAAAATAAAAAAAATATATGTATACAACTATACATTATAATCAAAAATTCATATTTAGTTCCCAAAAATTCACCTTTTTTAAATAATTTAGCTAAAGTTTGTTGATCATATGTACTTTAAAGTAGAGAAACTAAGTACCAAATAGTACACCTCCTCTAATTAAACATTACTAAAAACTTTTCAGAAACAAAATTATTCTTTATAAATTTTTTTTTTTACATGTGTGAGAAAGGTTTCAATGAAATTACATTGAGAAAGGCTTGTAACTTCGGCAAGCCGAAACGTATGTGTATTTTGTATTTTTAATTTTATATTAATTTTTAGAAACTGTGTGTTTGGCCTTTTCCAATTGAAAATTATTCTTTCTATTTTCTATAAATCCTATTTACGATCAAGGGATCTTGACTCCTACTTTGAGCTGTGGAGGACAATACACACACCAAAAACAGAAGACCTGTGAATCATATTATCTCCTTCCTACTAGGTCGTTAAAAACTTTGTGCAGACTTTTAAGCACAAAAACATCACAATTAAGCAACAGCCAAATTTTTGGTAATAATTTAAATGTTTCATATATCCTGTCCATCAATGCAAATATTGATAATCACTTCTGGTAAAAAATCCCAATAAAAATTTTAAAAAGTCTAAAATTACCAAAGGTAATTGTCGTCATTTAAAAACATATGTCCAGGACGTTTCAATCTGCATGCAGATTATTTTCAACTGTGTGTTGGCTTGGAGGGGTTGTGTTTATATAGGTTCTGATGATGTGATTGGATAGTTCGCTATTGATTGTGGGAGAATTGGCGATATGCCAAGACTCACGTAAGGTAAGGGAGAAGACAGTTTTGGCTTGGTCTATTACCTGAATGTGTTCAAAATCGGGGGTGTGGCCAGTTTTTTGTTTATGCTGATATATAATCAGCAATATTGATAGTTTTAATTTTCATTTTGCCAAAATTTATTTTTTTGCTCTACATTCTTTTAATTTAAATTCAAAATATTTAAGGTTTTAATTAAATATTTTTGAACATACTCACAACTTCACATTTTTCTTTTAGAAATTACATAAGCAATATAATTCGGAAATATTTATGGCAAGTTCAGAACACAGTATTATTTTAAAATGAAAGAAAATAAAAAATAAAAATACTTTCACCTACCAAAAACAGTCCAAACAGAGCCCTTAGGTTATTTGAGTTCAACTTGACTGCCTGAGCAAAATATGCTCTTGCTAATTCCATGTTTTCAAAGCCACCTTGTGTGTAACGAATCTGAAAAATTTAACGGGGAATGAAAAGAAAGTACATAAAAAGAAATGCAATAAATTCTACAGCTACATTTTATTATATAATGACCATTATGAAATCTGAAAGAAAACCAACTATATTTACTACATGATAATAACTTTCAATAATGAAAAGTGGCTGAAGAGAAAGGTACAGATAAATTTATTAACCTCTGCATATCTCTGATGATAAAGATGATTATGGGGGTTAAATAAAATAAGTTCCTCCAGGCAAAAAGCAGCTTTACTATAATCCTGCTCCTGAACATACAAGTCACTTAGTTCCATCCAAGCTTCTTGGTCACTCATGAATCTGTAAAAAAGGAAAACAAAACACAAACATAAATAAATAAAAATAAAAATATTTTTAGTAGCTTATAAGGCCCAAGTGTTATACTGCTGAAATAAAACTAATTCTTGAGAATTTTATAAAATACTCAAGTATTTTGAATCCTGATTTTTGAAATCCTGGCTTATTCCAATACAGTAACTCAAATATTTGGGTGGTGGTGAAAAAAAATTAACATGCGTAAAAAAAAAAAAAAAAAAAAAAAAAAAAATGCCCAGGAAATCTTCCCTGATAATTATAAACATATTTCGAGTTACACTTTTCATCCAAAGTTCAGTTTTACTAGCCTATACAGATTGCCAGACAGCTGTGACGTAGTGTGTAGAGCAGGCCTTTAATTAAAATTTTATTAAATAATATTTTTAAATGTTACTAACATTTTTCATAATTTTTTTATACCACCATGGTTAATCCACAATGCAGTTAATGGGGTTCCGGATAAATCAGGAGTCTACGGTACTTAAATCAAATGACAAGTTTATTATTAGAAAAATTATCAAAATACAAATGAAATTTAAGGATTAATGATCTAATTGGAGCTATAAGTTTGATAGGCATTTCATCAAACTACCAGCAATTAGGACATGGTAAAATCCATACGGAAGTTTGTCAAAATATATTAGCCTCCAAAATTCACCGAGATGACAATTATTTGGATCTCAGTCTTCTACAGTATTAAGATTTAAAAAAATATTCATAAAGTAAAATTAAAAATATAAAAATGAGAAATAGTAATCAAACTTACTTTTTTAGGTAGTCGTTAAGTTCCTTGATAGCTTCTGGAATTTTATTCATAGATTTCAAAATTGCAATCTTCCTTTTTCTTGCAATCTACAACAGAAATTACAGTTTCAAAATTATAAACTTCAGTTCTCTACAGAGAATGCTGCAGCTTATATTACATAGGTTTTCCTCCTTTTTTTTTTTAAATATTTCTACAATTATAAAGACACAAAATTTGTTCAGATTTCTTTTTCATCTGCTCTGAAAAGAACTTTGTTTTAAAAAAGTATTATACACTCATGTTTGTGAAAAAATGCAACACCATGAAGGAAACATGCAAATGAAGTGAACTTTACAGGAAATGTAAAGCAGGGTACGATATGCAAATGATTAAAATTTGGGAATGATTGTGCATGCCTAGACTCAGCAGCGCTCTCTGAACTGTCGTGCAAGAGCTTATAAGTAGAGGACTGTTGTGGATCCATACAAGTAGTTTTTCATCGTCAGTGAGCTGTACAAGTGCCAACAGGAGTCAGTATGCCTTGTTGACGTCAAAGGGCACCTTATATGCAAGCTATGGAGTTTGAACAGGGCTGAATGATCATCTTGCGAGAAGGAGGATTTTCATATCTCAAAGTTGCTGCTTGTATGGAGTATAATGCCACGACAGAGATGCAAGGGTGTAAGCAGTGGACTGATGAGAACAGGATGAGTCGAAAATCCGGAAATGGACCACAAGACGTGAGGACACGATGGGATGATAGATACCTCATTCATATGGCAGTGACAGACCGTTCGGCTGCTTCTCAAATGTTAGCACAACGTTGGAACACTGCAACAGGTCTGACATTGTCTGGTTTCGCAGTTTGACAGCTTCTGCTGAGCAAAGCATGTGTGCATGCATTCCTTTGCAGAGGATTCCCTTGGGCCTTAACTATCGACGCCTCAGGCTACAATGGACTCACGAACATGCACATTGGTGTGCAGACTGGCACCATGTCGTATTTTCAGACAAAGTCCCACTTCAACTAGGATTACAATGATGGCTGCATACCCATAGATCATATCAATGCGATTTTCCATCTTCCAGACTGCAATGTTCAGCATCAAACTGCGCAACCGATAGGTATGATGGTTTGGGGAACAATTGGGTATCATAGGCGATAGGCTGCTACAAATTGTGGGCACTCAACAGCAACCACTACATCAGGGAAGTTGGAGGCTGAAGTCGTACCATTCCTTCAGCATACTTCTGGAGCCATATTCCAACAAGACAATGCCCGATCACATGTTGCCAGAAATGTCCAAGCTGTCTTCGAAGCAAGGCAGAGAGCCCCTCTTCCCTGGCCTGTATGTTCGCCTGATATGTTACCTATTGAAATGACCTATCGAAATGACCATTTTAAATCGATTTGGAATCGTGTGGGCGATAATAGGGTGCGATGTATGACATTTAACGTCGTGAAGTAATAAAAGTTCAGTTAAATCGCGGTTATATCACGATCTTCGAGATCTTGGATCCGAAAGATCGCGTTATAACCGAGCTTCTGTGTATTATTATTATTCTGCTTCTATCAAGCAGTTCAGTCCCATAACTTTATAATTATTCAAAAATTTATCAAACTTGCAGCAAAGCTTATTAAAATTTAAGTTATAATATTAAAAAAAATATGTTCTCAACTCATCTATTTGGTAACAGCTACTGTAGGTGGATGCTAGAATCTTTTTCTATTAATTCCTTAAAGGAGGTCCAGAAATTTTGAAAGAAATTTTAAATGATTCTGGGCTAAATTAAGAAATTTCAGATGCTACTGATAACTGCATAAAATGTGTAGAATAATTCAATTAATAATTCGCTTCAATAATAATAACACTTCATTATTTTGTAGGAAATATTTAGATACAACACTTACAATTTTCTAAAGAAAAATTAACAAAACAAAACATGCATTTTAATTGTAGAATTAATTAAATGTACTATTTTATAATTTAAATCTCTAATTTCATTTTATTTTATTTTTACAATTTCTTGATTAAACAGAGTGAACTACTTAAAATAATTTCGTAATTATTTTAAAGATATTTGTGCAATTATAATTTTGTTCTGAGTTTTTTCATCAGCTCTATCCAAAGATATATTGAAAGGTTCTAAGATTGCAGACATGTACTTTTTCATTATTATCTCTTAAATTATTGAACACAATGATAATAAAATAAAAATGATATTAATGTTTTACAGTTAAATAAAAAATCAATAATAATGATCAAAAATCAATTTCAAAATTTTAATTTCTTTACTGGATACCACTTTGCTTTCAAGTCTGACCATGTGCTATAATCACTGGATCTTATTATGCAATACTTATTTTAATACAAAGTTTTTGTATGTATTATTATTATTTCGCTTGTATTAAGTAATTCTTAGTTTTATAATTATTCAAAAACTATCAAATTGGCAGCAAAGCCTAAAAGAATGAGAAGGCTTAATGCGCATGTATGAAATTAAGAAGAGAAAATGAAAATGAAAAGCA
>JAFIDM010000001.1:35902358-35940207 GCA_023159025.1 Thereuonema tuberculata
AAAAAAAAAACATTTTGATTTATATTACATTTGCTATTTACAAAAGATTATTTTTTTTCCTATAATTTCGGAACAAGTATTTGCTAATGGGTTGAAAAAAGCTAAATCCGGAGGAATGTTGATAATCCGCTTACTATTTGTGATTTTTTCGAAAGGATTTTTTTGAAAATAAATAAATAAATAAATAAATAAATAAAATGTTATTTTGATTTAATATAATCCATTAAAATGAAAAGGTGACAATATGTGAAAACCTTATTTAATTTTCTCATATACATCATTTAATATTTATTTTTAAATGTACTGTTTTAAATGCATTTGTATTGATTTTTAGGCGGTTTTTATTTTTGGAGAAATCTTTTAAGTGAGTTTGTTTTTTCTTTGTTTTTTCACATAACTTCTAATTTTAGTGAATACATAAATAATTAAATGTTATTTTTATTTAATATACTTGATTGAAATAAAAAAATAAATATATAGATTATTACAGTAATATCATATTCATTAACTGAACGTATTTGTTTTAATTTTGAAATATTAAAAATGCATTTGTTTTCATCCATAAACTCTTTCTTCTGACCACTTGCTGCATGCAGCAGCCTAGATGGTTGCTCATTTTTTCCTTCCTTTTTGACTGCAGCCCTTCTGCTGCTCTGACGTCACGTGCAGCAGCAGTGAACGGATGGGTTTGTATTGAAAATAGAAGGAACAACAGAGGGGCAGTCAAGGTTGCCGCCCCAGGGCTGCAGTCGCTGCTCTGCAGCAATGAGCGGAAGGGTACCTTAATCAGAGTAACCAGCAAAACTTTAGGCAGCGAGTCCTATTTCTGAACCAATGCTGTGCAAAGCTATTGGAGAGACTTTGGAGGTGGCTGGTGTTGCACAATGTGCCTTCTGAGAGGATCCCAGGTGTATTTGATTGGATTCAGGTCCACGAAATGGGCTAACCAATCCATTCGTCTGATATTATTGTAGACAAGATACTAGCCAATGGACGACAAGGGTTTGTTGACCATCTAGAGCAGGGTTTCTCAACCTTTTTTTACCCATGGACCCCTTTTCCTTCTTTTTTTTTTTTGGTGGATCCCTTCATAGCTAAAAGGGATTATATTAATAATCGATGAAATAGTAAATGATTATGCTTTATTTTGAATGAAAACTAATTTAATGCAAATAAATTATTCTACAGTGGTAAATAATTCATAATAAACCATTTTAAAATAAGTGTGATTCAATGAGATCCCTGTGGACCCCGGTTGAGAACCCCTGATCTAGAGGAAATCAGGTACATAAATGCATACTGCTGAAGAATGCTGTTGAGGTATATCTGCCCCATTTTGGCGCACCTTCGAAGATGTGGAGTGGTGTATGTATGCCAAACATTATGCCAGTTCCATACTGGTCGTGTTCGAGGATTTTGGATTGCCTGTATCTGCTCCCAGGTTCTCTCCAGATCTGGACATGTCGATAATCACTTTCCAAAAACATTATATGGCTGCACTGTGCCCGTGTCTAGGTGCAGATGGTAATCGATGGATCAATGTCAAGAGGTTTCACAACATGGGCTTCCAATCATACAGTCTGGTCTCATTTAATAGCCTGTACATGGTATGTCTTGATACAGCTGTCCTGTGGCTGCTGCTAAGTCTATGGTGAGTTCCCAATCTGTGCTCCAGATGGGCCATATGGTATTTAGAATGAGGATATTGGTTCTTCCATGGCTTGGTAATTCTTGGCATCTATGTTTAAAGTGTTGACAAATGCTCCCCTCCTGTTGGAAATTTCACCACAATCCTGATATGACACTGTTTGAAATGTTTAGGTCTGCAACACCTTCAACTATAAATCAAGTTTTCAACACGCCAGTGATACTACCTCTTGTTGTGTTATCCAGATGGATACTTTGGCCATGACAAACTATAAGCAAGCATTGATGGAACCACGAGAATCATCCACTACTATATGATATTGTACCATATATCAGATATAATATATGGTATATCAGGTACCATATATTGTACTTGATATATGATACAAATCGGCAATGACGGGTGCTGTCGCCACCCTCACATCTTCATCAACCCCCCCCCCCCTTCCGAAGAGGTGTTGCCACCTATGTTTTGTTTTACTTTGTATTAGTACATGTAGGACCTACTGCAAGTTTCTTCCAAGTTTGGTGACATTTGGATGCCTGGAATGATGTGAAACTGCCGATCCCATAACTTTTGAGCAGGAGTGTACTACAAATTAAATTTTTGTTTGTTCTATATTAATTTAAATCATTTATTAAATTAATGTCATCATTTAAAATTTACTTTTATTTGTTAAGATACAATTCCTATTATTAAAAATAGACAGGATATGTTATTTAATGGTATTTTATGTTTAAGAATGAATACTTGAACTGTAAAATATGACTTAAGCTTATGTATAAAAATTAAAACAATTTAACAGTAACATAACATCAGTGAATTCTTAAAATTCAGATACATAAATTAAATGATAAATACGTATTCTTCAAAACATTTTTTTTTTTTTTTATAGAAATTAGAAATGGTATAAGAATAATATCAATATAAATGATTTTTTTTTTTTTCTTGTTGAAAAAAGTTGCTTTTCAATTTAAATCTGAAAAATTTAATTATTAATAAAATTTAATTTTGATGACCAACTTCCATTTAAAACACTAAACTTAAAAATTCACAGAAACATATATTAACAACCAAAATCACACAATTCAATGCTATGAAAAAGAAAAGAAAATATGGAGAAAGATACTTTTTCAAAAAAAAAAAAAAAATCCAAAATTTAATTACTATTTTCAAAATTATCATTACATCATATAATTATTTGGGAGTATTTATTACTAATTACAATAAAAATTGTGCACTTTCATTTATTTCATGCCTGGAAAATTTTCAATTAAACTTTTCCTTCATGCTTCACATTTCTCATCATTGGTCATGCCCTTATCAGTAGTGACAAAAGCTTTATCTGGAGAGTAGTGATAAAACCTTAATCTTCACCCCATACCAAATTCCACACAAATTCTCTAATGATTCAGTAAGAGAGAAATGTACAATACAACAGAGAATATACAAAAAAAAAAACCACATGACCTAAATTCCTTTGTAAAGCTGCTTAACTACTTTGCTGTAGATACATTCAATGTTTTCTGAATGAATTTAATAACAAGACTTAAATTTGGACGAAAATCAAAATTTATATTTTCTTCATAATATATAGATGGAAGATACAGTCAGACCTCGATATAAGGTCACCCGCATATAAGGTCACTTTTCTAAAGTCCCGGCTCATTGAATTGAATTGCGTATGAGTCGGTTATAAGGTCAACCCGCTTATAAGGTCACTTTCGCGAGGTCCCAAGGGGTGACCTTATATCGAGGTCTGACTGTAATTACTTTGAGTCTTCAAGAATGTATAATTTCCTGGAAATAAATTATTTAACATCACAATAAAAAACATACAGGCACATAAATAGGGCAGTGAGCTGTTTTTAATATTTTGGATACTGGGATTCCAGGACAGCTATTTCTGGCTTCCAAACCATCATCAGCAGGATTTGCGTAGTAATGTGATTTTGCATATTAAATAAATTATTTAGGAGATAGTTACAGTCTTAACTTCAATAATGTTCTGATTGTCATAAACAACATTTTAGCAATTATTAATGATGCATTGAATGTTTTATAATAGGTAATTAAAATTGGTTAATTTTAATGCAAAATTGGGAACTGCAACTTTTCTTCTTTTAAAATTCAGGATAAAACGTGTGAATAAGAAGCAATAAACAATCAATGGAAATCAAAATAAAAGACAAAGCAAGCTGTGTAAGCGAGGAATTTTACTAAGTATCATTTGATATCCCTATACAATCAGCCATCAAAAAACAGTGGGATATCCCATTCATTCAGAGGGAAAAAAAAAAGCCTTTTTATAATTTTACCACACACAATACAGGAGTTGCTTAATGCTTAGAACAACACTGTTCAATATTCTGAAGGAAGGCAATTCTGCTTTGTTTCTTACTAATATTACCTTAATATTTTAACAGTTTTCTGTGTGATTAAGTAAAGCTTTTTGTGAAACATCAACTAGCTGAAGTTATTAATGAAAAGAAGTAGGAACATGTATGGCTCAAATAATATGGA
Organism: Thereuonema tuberculata; assembly: GCA_023159025.1. Taxonomy (NCBI): domain Eukaryota; kingdom Metazoa; phylum Arthropoda; class Chilopoda; order Scutigeromorpha; family Scutigeridae; genus Thereuonema; species Thereuonema tuberculata. Next base: position 35,906,530 of record JAFIDM010000001.1, read on the forward strand.
ATGTTTTCCTTTTTTCATAATTATATGAAAAATAATAATAAATAATAAATAATCACGACATAATCCTCCTAGATAACTTATTTTACTAGAAAGTAAGCTCTTTTTCACTGTACAATACAGTACAATATACTGTAATGGTTTCATTTTAGATATTTATGGATGCTTCAAACAACAATATTTATGAATTTCTAATAATAATTCACAGTATATGTAGCAAAGCATTTTTACAAAAACCCATTTTAATTTATAATACAGAAAATCTTAAACAAATAATCTCTTAACTATAAAATTTAATGTGTAAATAATATTTCTATTTAGAGCTGGAAATGTTTTTATTAATAATATTCACCAACCATATGTTTTTAAACGATCATATATTTTTAAAGGAAAATTTTGTACAAGTTACGTCACGTTTTTGGGTTAAGAGGGGGTTTGGGATTTCCGTTACCGCTCATTCGAATGGGGGAAAGGGGAAGGGGGATGGAAAACGCCAGAAGCGGTATTGCGTAATTTAGGGGATGAAGCTCAATGTCAGTGAATATCCATAAATATTTTTACAATAAAATGAATAGTATCAGCAATTAATATAAATTACAATGCCGGCTTTAATGTAAAGAAGTTTATATCTGAACCTAATAAAAAATAAATATTCCAATACCGATATATGAAATACTTTTTAATGTGGAAAAATCATACAAAACCAAAACTGAAAATATAAGTTTAATTCATTATTTCTAAGTTTTCGTTTAATTCTTCATGTAATTCATTTTATTGAAAATTTGGCTAGTTTCGTTGCAATCGTTTTTCTGAAGTTAGGCTACTTACAAATGCATTTAATAGAATAGTTGGAGATCGGTTACCAGTTTTAACAATGACAGATTATTTTTGAGTAATAATTTCTCAACATATTAATTTAAGATTCTAAATTGAAATGGTTTAATAAAAATTGAATTAGGTTAAAACGTGTGGATTTGAATGTAAACTGCGACGTCATCTTTTTTTTTTAATAAAAAAGCTTTTTCGCCACTGCTTTTACGGAAAATATGTTTATAATCAATAATGAAAATACGTCATGGTATGAACCTTTTGTAAAAATATCCACAACCTTAAAAATAATACTTCCGTACTTGCATATAGGATAAGAGAACGTAAATGTGTTGATATTTTTTTTTTTGTCCATAACCAATAGGCCTATTTTACATGGGAAAGATATCAGGAAATAAACATATGTCATGGAATTATAGAAAACTGGAATGCGCTAAATATATCTGTAACATTAACTTCTAATCAGATTTAAAATGCGGATCGAAATTAGAAAGAATATAGAATGTAAGAGAAAGAACGAAGTATTTAATACATAATATACTCACTCTCCCAACTGATGGAGGCTGCCATTTTACAAGTCTCGAAATTGCCGAGATCAAAACGGGAATTCTGCTTTGCTGCCATGGAGACGAAGGAAGCTTCTTTTTGCTTTAGCACTTGAGAAGCAAGGTTAGATCTACGGCGAAAACTGCTACTATTGGCTGGAACACATGACGTCAATACGGCAGCAGGAGATAATTCATTGGCTGAAAACCCAATGCTATTCCTAACTCAAATGCAAAGTTTCGACAATAATAACTAGAGTTTTTTTTTTTTTTTTTTTTTTTTTTTAATTAAAATATTATTTACTAATGATTATTTGGTAAAATGACAAAAAAAAAAAAAAACTAGGAAATTAAATAATTTTTTTTCTTTAATTTTAGCGCAATTTACTTACTCTAAAAAACGTCTTTAGAAGCATTTTCTTCAATTATTGAAAAAAAAAAAAGATTTCATTAGATACTGTAGTAAACAATATAGGAAATAAATCAATTTGTCTGTATAAATTGAGTTCGTACTTCATTTCTTCCTGTTCAGAGTTATATCAATAGCAGTTCAATTTTTGCCTTCAATCATGGATAGTAGTGCTATTGTTATAATGTTGAAACATTGTTAAAATTTTACGATTCTTAATTTTTAAATGTTTTAAATATTTAGCTAAAGTTAAAATAATGCTAAAGTTAAATATGGAATCTTAATTTTTATCAGAAGAACATTTGTTTGTCATCTAATGTAAAAAATTATTTCACTTCAGTGGACAAAAAATGGGTCTAAAAATGGGCAGAGTTCTGGGATCTGATAGTAAAACTTTTTTAGAAAAATTCTGATTTAATCTTGCTCAATTTAACATTTAATGATTTTAGATCACTTAAAAGTCCTAATAATGATAGTGTGGAGATAATACAGAAAGCCCAGTAGATGTTTTGTATTCCTGACTCTCATCTGTTCACAAACAGTTACAAATTCTTGTAGAACTCTTTCCTACAGCATTTTATGAATTCCAAATTCTCAGGGTATTAGTCTATTATTCCAAGAAGTCATTATATCGAATCATGTATAGACCTCCCACGGTAGTAGGGTTCTTTTTTTTTTTTTTTTTTTTTTTTTTTTTTTATTTAAAATTTTTTTAATTAAAGTATGTATAAAATTTCAGGGAAGTAATAACACAATAAATATAGATAAAAAAAAAAAATCATCAATAATTTCACTTTTATTGAAAAACAATGTAAAAACTACAAACTACATTGAAATACGCCAATTTTTCTTTTAATTTCTTTACTAGCAATGCATTTGTCTTTAGTAAAAAAGAATTCAATGAATGTCAAAAATCATATTATTTTGTAACTTTTCACATTTTTTTTTTATTCAATTAAAGTGAAATTTATAATTTGTGTGTGTTTCAATATTATTTTTGGAAAAGCTTGTTTTTATTTATTTATTTATTTATTTATTTATTTATTTATTCATTCATTCATTCTCTACTCATTTCGCCAGACTGCAAGCTAAATTTATTATTTTATTTTAATTCTTAGTATTAAAAAAAATTATTGATAAAATATATTCTTCCAAGTGTCGAGAACTGCTAAGCTGCTGCTCTGATGACGTAATGCTCAGATAGGAAATCTGGTGTTGCCTACTACACAGCGACTCGGCTTGTCCCTAAGAAATGCCGTATTATCGTTCAGTGTCTAAGCATCTGCCACGCCTTTTTTAAAGAGCAAAAATTGAAGTTCAACGCTGTACGTTTATAGTAGTTTTAAAACTTAAAAATAACGTTCCCTGGATATAACGCAGTCGTTTTTATTGCGGATTCGGGTTTTGAACGCGTTGGAATCTTGCATTGCGGGAGGTTTTTTCCACTTGTCAGTGTGAAAGGAGGATAAAGGATAATTCTCGGAAATCCCATGGACCTTTACCCTCCCGTCGAGTTAAGACGAAAAAGTACGTTTATCATCAAAGAAATTCCTGCTCGGTTAGTTTTATTTTTCATCTTTCCTTGTGCGTAGGTTGGTAGTGCAAAAAAAAAAAACTCTTCGGTATGTATCGGTGATTTGATTATTTTTTTCTTACGAGTTTTGCTGTCGCTCTTAATATATTAAAATTGATTGCAGGGATTATGGCGAATATTAATAAAAGAAAGTCGTACACCATCAAAGAAAAACTGGCGAGTAAAAAGTGGTGTCTCAAAAGCACAAATAAATCGAGAATTGGGTATTCCAAAGGGAACAGTACGAGGATGGATGACAGAAGAAAGAAGATTACGTTCGTTCTTGGATGAGTTGGACAAAACTCCAGGACTCGAAAGGAAGAAATCAAGACTCTGCAAGAATGAAGCAGTAGATGATTGCTTATACATGTGGTTCGTTCAGAAACGTAGTTTAGGATTTCCAGTGTCCGGTTCCATTTTGAAGCAGCAAGCGAATAAGTTTTTTCAAGACTTAAAACTGGATGGTGAATTCTTTGCCAGTGATGGATGGCTATGGCGCTGGCAGAAACGACATAATATTGGAGAAATAACAATTAGCGATGAAGCTGATACTGCAAAACAATTCGTTAGTGACTTAAAATTTACGTGTGAGGGTTTCTGTGATGAGCAGCTATACAATTGTGATGAGTCCGCTCTGTTTTACACAATGTTACCAATGAAATCCGTGGATTTAAAAGCAGGATTGAAGTTAAATAAGGATCGTGTAACTTTGTTGTTTTGCTTGAATAAAACAGGAACCCATAAGCTGCCTCCCTTAGTAATAGGGAAAAATAAAGCTCCTCAATGTTTTAAATCCATCAACCGAAAACATCTTCCTGTAGAATACGTGAACAGCTCAAAAGGATGGATGACTGCAGATTTATTTTTGACCTGGTTCCACGAAACGTTTGTACCATCGGTGCAACGATATTTGAGACAAAAACGCATGGAACCAAAAGCATTGTTGTTTTTAGATAACTGTCCAGCACACCCACCTGCTGACTGTCTGGTATCCAAAGAGGGAAAGATTCGGGCCATATTTTTACCAAAAAATGACACGGTATTAATCCAGCCTCTTAATTAAGGAATCATTTATAATTTTAAGGTAAATTACAGATGCAATCTACTTTCTTCTTTGCTGTCTTCCGATAGTCATATTTCTGATTTTATGAAGATTTTAAGTTTAAAGGAAGTAGCGTACAGAATTGGTCTTGCTTGGGAGAGTATTTCGGAGAAAACAATTCAAAATTGTTGGAGAAAAAGTGGTTTTCTTAGATCACCTGATGAATAAAATCAAACTATCACCTACAAAGAGCAAAACAGTGAACAAATCCCTATATATTGTGATATAAAGGCAGTTAGAGATATCCTCGAGGAACAGGAACTTACAAGAAATGTGATCGAACAGTGGATTGATATTGACAAAGAAGAATTAGTGTGTCAATTATTAACTGATGAAGAAATTGTTGAAAGGGTCACCAAAAAAGAGAAAAGGACGGATAGGGAAAAGGAAGATAGGGAAAATGAACCGGAGCAGCCTGTCGAAGTTCCCACAGACCAGGAAGCAGTACAAGGCTTAGATACTGTGATTAGATGGTTAGAAGCACAGCAGGAGACTAAGCAAATAGAGATATTGGAATTCAAGTGTCTTTAAAAAATATGATCTTGCAAAATCGATTCTCCCGCAAAAAGAAATTAAAAATTTATAGATTTTTATAAAGAAGAAATAAATTTCTTGAATTCATTATAATTATCTATTGCTACATGCTTTTTGTGAAAAATAATTTTTGAAAAATTCGATTGTATTTAACCCTTCCCAAGTGGGCTTTTAATAAGACTAAAATGAATTTAACAAATGAGTTTTAAACATAATTCATGGAAAGGAGTTTAAAAATATAAAGATATATTTGACATTTTTAATTAGATAAAAAAAAATTATTAAATATTTAATCCTATTAAGTAGTGAATCCTAGTTTTTTTTTTTGTTTTTTTTTATTTAAATGTTCATTATTTACTTACGAAATAATTCATGGGTTTTTGCATTTTGAATGACTTATTTATTATGTGTAGTAGCCAGATTTTTAATATAAATCATTATTTTATTGCCTTTTAAATCCGATTGATATGAATATGACTTTAATCAAGAATAAAAATGATTAATCTTGTTTAAATTGTAAAAAAAATTAGCAATATCTTGGAATAATTCTGGAAATATTTGGAATTTATTACGTTTGTTTTTAATTTTCAATTAGATTTGAAATTAAAAATTAAATTTCCTTTAATTTTATATTCTGTGTAAAGATATTTTTTTTCCTCCTCAAAGAACGCAAATAAATATTTTGAAATTTGAAGTTTAATTTGACTTATCTTTGGAATTTTATTGAATTAATGTTACTGTAAACCAAAAATTCCATTAGTGGACGGGAAATATGCTTTCGCACACTGAGCCATCATCAACGGGAATCCTGGGCAGCTGTTTCATATTTATTAGGACTCATCCATAGGATTTACCGTTGATGATAGGATCAGACTGTGCGAAAGACTTTGTTACCACTTCCGCTCCCGATAGTGGCATCCAACATCAAAACAACAAAAGGTCAAAGGACAAGGGGTTTAATGCTGTGAATTTCAGTTTTATTTTTTATTTTTTTTGTTGAATGCCACTGTCGGGAGCGGAATTGGTATCCGTAGCCTTTCGCACAGTCTGAGCCTATCATCAACGTTAACTCCTTCTGATATTTCCTAATAAGGATGAAACAGCTGTCCAGGATTACTGCCGATGATGGCTCAGTGTGCGAAGCTATATTTTCTGTCCATCAATGTTTGGTCCATTTCCTTACGTATAAAATGTTAACTAAATATTTAAGACTGTTTATTGAGCAATGTCCTAAAAATATTTTAACGGAAACAGGAAATATCAAATAAGAACTAATATATAAAAAAAAATTATTTAAATTATTATTAGAAAGTCAATATTTAAAGCCAAAGCGTGGGAGGGGAAAGTCATTCAGCCATTCCCAATTTACATTATCAATGAAACAATATTGATAGGGTGAAATTAAAGACCAAAACTGGAAATAATCTTTTATTGCGGGATATGTGTCTAGTGCTGCTGGGGTTGGACACCGCTCGGATCGAAACGCACTGCTTGTGGGATGATTCCTTCTCACTGGGTTATTCTGGACACTGCGCTGCAATTCTGTGTCAGGAGGCGATGCGATTCTGGGAGATATGGAGATCCTCTTCAATCTGCGACGCTACGTGAACCGAACTGGAATGAGGCAAACCACAGGAAGGAAACGCAGTAATGAAAGAATAATAATAAAAAGGTAGCGATAGCGATTAGTAAACCAATAACAATGCTTCGCAACGGCTTCTTATACGTGAAATAAAAAAATTATTCAAAAGTTGTTAATACACTGAATTCAAATAATAATGGTTTTAAAAAAAAGGATGAGTAGAGTATAGATTGAGTCACCTTTACGTTAGAATAAACTGCGCCGGAGTGGTCTAGAAAATGCGCGCGCGAGTTTGTTTGCGACCCCATGCTGTCTTACCCATCCCTATTTATATGGAATAATCGTCATTCTTAAGTCAAACCTTGTTAATACACTGAATTCCTAATAATGATTTAAAAAAAAATCACTACAGTAGAACCTTATTATAATGGACCCTATTATACGATATTTTTACAAAAATTTATAATAATAATAACGGATGCTAATTTTTATCTGACGAGTTTTACATTTCCAAGCAAGTGATTAAGCATCGATCGAACAAACCCAGCAGAAAATAAATTATTGTTTTAAACCAATGAATGTAAGCAATCAACTTGAAACAGGACCTTCTGGTTCTAAAAATTAATGCAGTGTATACGTACACATCTTTTTCAATTCAACCTATTATGTTGAAGGCTGTTTTTTTATTTGATATATAATAAACACTTTTTATAGCTAACTATTGTACTTTCATTGATGTACACCCTGCTGCATTACACCCCTGTATGAATTATTTGTTATAAACCGGACTTTCATTAAAACGGACAACCTTCAGCCCCTATTAGTCCGTTATAATGAGGTTCTACTGTATTTATATGGAATAATCATTCTTAGCTCAAACCTTGTTAATAGAATGAATTCAATAACTTTCAATAATACAGTAGAGCCCCGAAAACTCGGCAATCGATAACCCGGCAGTCCGGATAACTCGGCCACCTCCTGGCAGGGCGGAAAAACCCCGTGCGCAGATCGGTTACATTTATATACAGTTCATGTATTAGGTATTTTCTTAAGTTTATTTGAACAGTTTGAGTTGTAGCATTCTTTGTAAACTGTTGTATTCTCAAGCAACAAATAAAAGTATTTTATGACGAAAAAAAAAATCGTACTTATTCTTTTTACACCTTTCCCGATAATCCAGCAGTTTCACAAACTCGGCCACCCTTCGGTCCACATTAGGCCGAGTTTTCGGGACTCTACTGTAAAAGTTAAAGGATCGCCACGACAAGCAATGGACTCGCGGAAGGTAAGGCTCCCGGCGTTTCTTGACCAACGGGACTAGGTCGGGAGGTCAGCCCGACGCCCGCCCGCCTTTAACTCCCGGGAAAGAAACCCGGTACCCATTCTACAAAGGGCTGGGTAGGCCCTAGGACCCGTTTGGAGGAGCGTGGAAAAATTCCCTCCCTCGACCGAGACCGGGAATTGAACCCTCCACCTCCAATCCGCAGTCAAGCGCCCTTCCCCACTCGGCTACCGGGCCCACCTTTCAATAATAACGCGATACTAATTTTAGAGAAAATAATGTAGTTATCAAAATCCCAATTCAAAAAACATAATGGTAACCAATATCTCATAATGTCATAAGTTGAGAAACTGTGAAAAGATTTAAAATGGGGAGAAAAAATTGAAGAATAAGAATGGCCCATGAGGGGATCGAACCCATGACCTTCTAACCAACTGAGCTAGCAGAAGCCGTTGAGAAGCATTGTGGGATATGTGTCCACAGACAGACAGACAAATCGGGGCTATAAGGCTTCAATCAGAAGCCTAAAACGTCAACAAATAGAAAACCGATATTTATGCTAGTAAATTTCCTATTAAAAAAATATGTAAAAGAAAGGTTCAACACTTCCCTTTCAGCATTGACTTACAGTATCTTCAATAATTGCAATTTTTAAACCAATAACACATATTCGTGGTGACTAGGTTTGAATGACGATGTTATTCGAATGCTTAAGGGAACGGTATTATTAAAGCTACAACATGCCAACAGTAACAAAAGTGCTACTAAAAACCCACAAATAATCGCTTTAAATTTTGTTGTATTACGAGTTGGAATAAAAAAAAAAAGTCAAAACCAGATGCACGGACCAGAAAAATAATATGAAAAATATATATTAGGTCTGTAAATATGAAACCGGAATTTGCCATAGATGGCATTAGCTGTCAGTGTAGTTACCCAAGGTTGATAGACCAAAGCAAAGCATATTATAGGTAGTTACCGGCAAACCGAGTCATTGGCGCCATTGGTTTATTGAGATCTGACAATTGATTTTCAACTCACAATAATACAAGTTTTATACAACAGCATAGTTAGCGTTGAACATGTCGAATTTTGTGCCTGGAAACTACGATTTGCGGACAGCATTGATTTTCTGTTACCATTTGAAGAAAACTGCTGCAGAATCGCATCGAATGCTTGTCGAAGCTTACGGTGAGCATGCTCTTGGTAAATCACAGTGCTTTGAGTCAGTGGCGTACCAACGCCTTTGGGGGCCCGGGGCGGAAGTTCCATTATTCCACAACCAAAAAAAAAAACCGGAATCTCCAATTCAACAACCAAAAAAAAAAAAAAATGAAATAAGCTGGCTGGTGGGGCCCTCTAGGCTTCCTTTTACAACCAAAAAAAAAAGGAAATAAGCTGGCTGGTGGGGCCCTCTAGGCTTCCTTTTACAACCAAAAAAAAAAGGAAATAAGCTGGCTATTGGGGCCCCTCCCAGGCGGGGGCCCGGGGCGGACCGCACCCCCCCCCCCCTTGGTACGCTACTGCTTTGAGTTGTTTAAAACATTCAAAAGTGGCGATTTTGACGTGAGAAACGAAAAACGTGGAAGACCACCGAAAAAGTTTTGAAGACAGCGAATTGCAGGCATTATTGGATGAGGATGACGCTCAAACGCAACAACAACTCGCGGATCAATTAAATGTGACACGAGAAGGCGTCTCCAAACGTTTGAAAGCCATGGGAAAGATCCAGAAGATGGGAAAATGGGTTCCCCATGAACTGAATGAAAGACAGCAGGAAAACCAAAAAACCACTTGCGAAATGCTGCTCGCCAGATACAAAAGTCATTCATTTCTCCATCGAATTGTGACTGGCGATGAAAAGTGGATATATTTTGTGAATTCGAAGCGTACAAGATCATGGGTTGATCCAAGCGAACCATCGACATCGACTGCAAGGCCAAATCGCTATGGACGGAAGACAATGCTCTGTGTTTGGTGGGATCAGAAGGGTGTGATCTATTACGAGCTGCTTAAACCTGGCGAAACCGTTAATACTGAACGCTACCGACAACAAATGATCGATTTGAATCAAGCTTTGCGTGAAAAACGACCAGAATATCAAAAAAGGCGACACAAAGTGATTTTGCTTAAAGTGGTGCACCATCACGCTCAGCGAAACTGGTCAAGGAAATGATTGAGGCGTTTAGTTGGGAAATACTTTCGCATGCGGCTTACTCACCAGACCTGGCTCCGTCCGATTACTACTTATTTGCATCGATGGGACACTCATTTGCTGAGCAGCGGTTCCCTTCTTACGAAAATGTATGAAAATGGCTAGATGCATAGTTTGCCTCAAAAGAGCAACAGTTTTTTTGGCGTGGCATCCACAAATTGTCAGACAGGTGGGAAAAATGTATAGCTAGCGATGGGCGAATAAAATATTTCTTATCATTTTCGTACAATATAAGTCTTTTCTATTCAAAAATTCCTGTTTCATATTTACAGACCTGGTAAATAAAAAATATGAATGTGCTGATTTTCAATATACACTAGTTCAAGAACAAACCTATCTGAAAAAATATTATCATTCAAATATGAAAACCTACAAACGAGAAACATATAAAATCGGGTTTTTGAAAGTCAAATGAGATTAAACTCAGCATTAATTTAATGGCATATGAAGGAATTTAATTAGTGTTATTTAAGCCATAACGAGATGCGAGATGTTAAAGAGAATGGAATATTTTGAATGCCTTTTAGTATTGCGATATGGAAAGCAACGGGAAACTAATACATTATTTTCCCAATACACGAAGATACACGAAGATACACGGAGATACATGGAGATACATGAAATGCTGTGAAATGAAACTGCATCCTTGTCTAATAGTTTACTTAAAGAATATTCTTTTTTTTTTGAAGTGAAAAGTTATTGAGTAAGAATTACAGAATGAAAACAAAACAATTTTTTTTATTTTGACATAATTTTTATTTACATAAAAAGAATTTTTTTTCCCAGTGTTAAATGAAAATAAGAACAGTGCGCAAAAGTCCCATAGAACAGTGTGCAAAAGATAGACTGACTGGCTTGTGGATTCGGGATCAGGAAGTTTTTTTCGGTATCGACAATTGAAGAAGCCTTCAATACGATTCAAGGGGTGTTTATCCAGACAAAAGGGATTATGCTTTCTTCTGGGATATAATTCCTTCCAACTGACTCTGAAATTATAAAAAAAAAAAAGCTCATTAACAAAAATACGTATAACGTGATGTGAATATAATGTGATAATATATTAAAACTGTATATGTAAACTTTTTTGAAAAAAGTTTCGAGGTGAATGAAGGTGAAGTCAATAGTCAATTTTGTAGTAAACACAAACCAAGCGGCCCAGTGCAATTGGGTCCAGAATAGCAGTGAACACAAAGTGTTAAACGCTTGTGTTGTTAAAAGTGACATTACTCTTGTAAGGTGATCAAAACTCGTTTATTTAACCTTCAAAATGTAAAGTATAGTTTCAAGCGATCCCGCATTGGGTTCATTTAGTATGTCTTCGCCCCCATCTTGCACCCTTTGGGCGACTCTGATTGAATGGTCGTATTTGATTGAGGTTATCCATATTCGTTCTTGGCATAGATGATTCAGCATAGTTAAACCTCAATTTTGCCCAATCCTATTTTCATGACCCAGTAAGTAACCATCTAAAGTGGACTGGGCAGGAAGTCGGATTTTCCCTAAATCTCCTGGCCATGGGGAGTCCGTTGATATGTGACTCTCATTTTTAATTGTGGAGGGCGTTGTACTCACACACACACACACAGGAAACAACAGCTCTCCCTAAAGGATTCGCTAAAAAACAAAACAAAAACTATAATCTGGAGTTCGAGAATCCCTCAAATCTCCCCCCCCCCCTACTCCCCGATCTTTTCTATGTTGACGAATATGGCCTACTCCTCCTTCAGATTCGCTTTTTCAATTCCTTTTCTTTCTTCAAGAATACTTATTTAATTGGAATTTAACTTCCTTAAATTATGTTGGCATGCCATCCTTCCTGAATGTGATTAAATATTCTTCAATGACTTCTTACATAGTCTTGCTGATAAAAATAGAAGTCCATCGTGTCAGTCCTTGCTGTCCTACTCACTACCACCATGTTGAATAAATAAAAGAGAAAACGTATTTATATAATGAGACGGATTGTTGTTCTACACTTTTTCCCAGCACATTTGTGAAATTAAATCTTTTAGGGTTATATCTTACCTTGAGTTGTGTATTGGTCTTCTTAAGGAACTGAATCTCGTCCGCATGTTTCTTCTCCTCGACTTGTCGTTGTTCTGCTGCTCTCTTCTCAATCTGGTCGCAACGGGCTAGTAATTCGTTCACCTGTTTCTCCATTTCGCGTTTATCCAGTTCCAAATCCTGAATCTATTTACAAACAATTAAACAGAAAATTAAATAAATTCCGTGTTGTACCTCCGTGTTTCAATAAAACATACTGAAATAATAATAATAATAAGAAAACAACTGATACTTTAAATTAAGTTGATAGTTAATTTTACAGTAACAACTTGTTATAAGGAATTACAATAATGCAATCGAGTTATTTTTACATTCATTTATAGGCATTTTATAATAGTTCAGTTTTTCAACAGTATATGTCGCTGAGACATTTGCAAGATTAATCCATTATTAATTGCCAAAACCATTCTACAAAATTTCGCTAAGTCAGCTTTGTGTTAGCAGCTAATTACAGATAAACTTGCAATGAAAATTAAGTACAGTGCATACGTGGATTGGTTAGAGCTTCACAATCGCGTTTTAACAAATACCAAAACCGTTGAATAGTACAGGGTGATTCCAAAAGATGGGTAAAAAATTCAGTCTTAGGTTTTACTCATAAAACCAAATAAAAAAGTCCCTGTAAATATGCGTCCGGAAATGAATAGTTTGAAACGTGTTGTATCATTATTCAATGTAGGTGTGTTTGTTTCTTGTTTTGTTTCGTTGGCACAGTATGATGCGAGAAAAGCCAAATTAATTAATTGTTGTTGTTTTTGAATTAATTGTTGCTGCAGCCGTGTTTAACTTAATTCACATTCGCTAATTTATTGATGTGTTTTATTCAACACCATTTATTGTATAATTCTTTCCCTATTTTGCTTATTTGTGTTTCATTTTATGAATATTTGCAATACGTTTTCTCGCACCATACTCTGCCAACAATACAATAGAAGAAACAAACACACCTACACTGACTAATGATACAATACGTTTTTCTCGAAAACTATTCATTTCTGGACATAGGTTTATAGGAACTTTTTTGTTTGGTTTCCATTAGTAGAAACTGAGGCTAAATTTTTTGACCCACCTTTTGGAATCACCCTGTAGGCCTATATAAATATTGACAATAAAATAGTAGTAATGCTTACTTTTTTCTCCATATCGGACTTGCCCTGTTCAGCCTGCAGTGCTTTCCTCATACCAAAAGCTACGCTACTTTCGTAAAGGGTCTGATACGCCGCTAGTGTCATCCGTATCTCGTCTCTGACTCGTAAGAGGAGGAGTCCGCGTTCGGCGCAGTTGATGGTCACCTGACGAATGAGTTCATCTTAACAAAGTCAAGTAAACGCATTACATGAGAACATTAACTTCTATACCCCTATTTCTTTTATAGAGAAATAAACTAAGTAATACATACATTGAAGAACGGTTTTGCCAAACTAAAGCAATTTCTATTGTAAGGATGTCAAACGTACAATCCCTTGAGGTTGTCCCATTCAGCGAGCGTCCAGCTAATGTATGAGATGTATGAATATGTATGAGCTAATGTATGATGTATGAATACAGGAGTTATGAGAATAAGAGAATGAAAAGTATTATAAAGGAGAAGGGCAACTTCTGAGAAAGAAATTGCAAATATCAAATGGACAGAAAAGTAATTATTTTTTGAGTTTCAATTATTTAACTATATTGTATCAATACTAATATTGTGATTCTTTCAATATAATATTCTATATCAATTGTGTTTATTTCATCAAGCTTTCAAATAAGAACCAGAACTTGCCAGACTCATGGAAAATTGACAATTAGTATTTACAATTTCTGTCGGTTCTGCTACATGTGAATGAAAAGGTATCATAATGAAAAGCTTGATATAAAAAACAATTGATACACGGTATTGTATTGAAAAAAACAAATTATTAATATCGGCATAATGTAGTTAAACAATTGTAAATCTAATTATATTTCTGCCCATTTGATATTTGTAATATCTTTCTCAGAATGCGGACTGTGAGGAAAGTTTTCAAGTTTAGTTTAATAATTCTAACAGCTCTTAACCCGCACCGGTGAGAAACGCTAAAGTTTTCGAATAGAATTTTTTAACGTTGCATGTATATCCACACGATCAACTAAAAAAAAACCGTTTGCTCCAGGAAGCTCGAAACTTTTAATAGTAAGCTTAGATTCTTGTAAAAACAAGATTTCTAAGTTGAATTTTATACATACTGAGCCACAGGTAAGGAGTCACAATACGAGTCCCTACCAGAAACAGGTAGAAACTGAATATACGAGTTCCTCAATAGAAACTGAATATTTATTTTACTCACTTTTATTTTACCTCTAATTTTAAATTGTTACCATTAATCAGTGTCCTTAAACGATTTTTGGTAATGTGACGTCCATTATTTATTTGTTGTTACTGGAGATTTTTTCTTTTTTGATTTTACCGTGAGAGTATTCGACAAACATGTTATTTCCAGAAAACGTACTATTTACCTCACAAATGAAAACTGTGAAAACTATACATTTTCAAAATGCACTTGTGCATAATATTCTAAAACATTCCTGTGGTTTTTTTCTTAAAACTTACAACATCTTGAAAAAGACCTCCAATTGCAAATTTCATTAAAATCCATTTAGCTAGTTTGAGAGACAGACAGACAGAGAGTATGAACAGACGGACATGACCTTTTCTACATTTTTGCACTTTTTCCAGAAATGGAAAGAATAAATAAATAAACAATTTAATTAGACAATTAAAAACAAGTAACTATATGAACTAAGATTTGTTCCTAAAAACAAGTAAGTAATAATTAAAAATATAAATGATGCTTACAAAAAAAAAAAAAAATAGCAATAAAAAAATTCGTTTCGTTTTTTTTTTTTTTCACTTTACAAGTTTTATATTTCATGTATTTCATTTTATATTAAGCAATTATGCAGCGTGTCGAAACGGAATGAAAATGATGACTACAAAAAAAATCAAAGGCATGCAACTAATACTTTCCACAATTCACATATAAATTCAGGTAAAAACAGCCAATTTACATTTTACTAGTAAATACAGAACAAAGCGACCTCTATACAATTTGATATCGATCAAACGCTTGCTCACAAGACATGAGTATTGATTGCTGCGCAAAACTCATTTATTGAAGCCGCTGTAATTAATAGATCAAGTATAATTTCCATCACGGCCTCCTAGATATTCTATTGGGAAACCAATGGGATTGTAGGAGAGGTGTTGCTGTCCAAGCATTCCCAGTGACAGGGAACCGAAAGCGGTCACATTGCCTCGAGGGTATCGTATTCGTTCTGAGCTTACTTGATTCAGTATACATTGACCTCAACTTTATCCAATTATCACTACTTTCCTGGCCACCTAAAATCGGAAAAGGCCTGGACCAGAAATCAGATTTTTTTCCCAAACCTCCATGCTGCAGGGAGGCCAAAGAGTCATGACTCATGGGGCTCCGACCGTCCGATTTGAAGAGTGGATGGCGTTTTATATACACATACACAGATAAACGCATCCTATTAGCTTCCTCCCGTGCGGGGTCCTTAAGTTTCTAATTAATAAAAATGTGGGGCAAACTTTTGGTTACGATAGCATCTACTAAGAGCTTACCAAAGCACTGCGTGTAAAGTTCCCGGCGAACTGGACAGATACCGGTTTCTCGAGCCTGTCTCTGTTGTAATCGAATATCCAACTGCTCCTGCAAATTGATGACATCCATACGAGTGGAAGGAGTAGTTGATACTTGCTGAATCCATAACTGACCTTCTTCGACCCATTCT
Organism: Thereuonema tuberculata; assembly: GCA_023159025.1. Classification (NCBI taxonomy): domain Eukaryota; kingdom Metazoa; phylum Arthropoda; class Chilopoda; order Scutigeromorpha; family Scutigeridae; genus Thereuonema; species Thereuonema tuberculata. The sequence goes on from JAFIDM010000001.1 coordinate 35,922,441, forward strand.
CTACAGAATAAACGAAATAATAAAGATTCAATGATATGTTACTAAGTTTTAACAAAATCATTAATTCTAGCACTGTTTATAACAATTAAAGACTGTAATACCTACCTTCGTTATCTGCTTTGTAAGAGTTCATGTAGATTTTTACATTTAGAACCTGTACTTTGCATTTTGAACAACTAGATTGCTTTGCTAAAATGGGAATATACATCACACTTAACTTCTAATATGCTAAAAATCAATCTCGTTCATTAAAATGTTAGGTTTTCAGTAAAGTAAAAATCAGTTTTCATTTAATATGAGATATTGTAGTGATTATATAGTTTTATCTGTTGTAACATAGTTAGTTTATTGTTCTATGTTCTTATCAATCATTTTCTGTACATTTCAAATTTTTCAGTTAACTCGTTTATTTATTATTAAATCTTAAACGGTTGGTGTCTTCCTCATAATTCACTTTAATTTAAATAGCAACGGTTTAAAACCCGTTACGATCACATGTTTGTTTAAATCACCCAATCACTGTTAAAGGCCACCAACCAATCACAATCAATGTTTGTTTAAATCACCCAATCACTGTTAAAGGCCACCGACCAATCACAATCAATGTACATAACCTATAAATACCTGTGGTTTTTTTTTTATTTTAATAAAGAGATTGAGTTTTGCTCCAGCCTAGTTTCAGCCGAGTCTTATTTTCAACGAACCAGGCGAAGTTACACACCCCAATATCCCATATCATTTGATTTTTCCATGTATTGTTAACGTGGAAAATTGTGAATTAATCCTGGTTCAGTGTCTTGGATTATGATTTTCATTTGTGAATGGCATGTGATGAAGGGAAACAACCTTGTAATAATTATGTATGTCCAATACAATATTAAATTCCTTACCAAAGTTGGCGAGAAGAATTTAAGCGTACATCAACAATGCTTATTAAATTTTAAATTAAATTTTACTAGTACTCCAAAAAAAAAAAAAAGCACTCTTCCAAGTTTCTAATGCATTTATGAGTAATTTATAAAAAATTAGAAGTCAAACATTTCCTTAAGTTTTATTTACAGCGCCCTTTGTACTTTTGTCTCACACAGATACCAAACTTTGTAGGAACTTTTCCATCATCCAGAGAAATAGTACTGGGAATTTCTTTTTTCAACCCTTCTCAGTCTCCAACAATTTATTCTTGAACTGGTTTAATTTAACCATCTGAAAGCTTACGATACCAGAAAGAACTTGAAACCCACTTTCCTTAGAACTTTAAGTTTATTTTATTATATTTTCGTTTTTCAAGTCGAGAAAGCAATTCTCAAGAAAGTCTCTTTTTTTTTTTTAATTTTTTTTTTCTGCTGATTACAAACTACGAAATTTTGCCATTTCTGAATAAATTAATTAAAACCGCAAATGCTTCCTTAAGTTGTCTAAAGCCAATTAATGTTAATCCTATTAAAGCAAGATCAGACAATAAGACGATTAAAAGGCGGATTAATGTCACTTAAAGTATAGAAATTCATTGATGCAGTTCTCATGATTTTCTAAGGGAATTTTTGTACGCCATCTTCTCACACAAGGACTCACAAATTAAAATATAAAAGTTAGATGGTTTCTTGCTCTTAAATATGCATGTCAAGTTTTAAGAAGATCCAGGAGTTCAGAACTTATTGGAGTGAGAGAGACCCAATTTAGCTGTTAAATACGGGGACACACACACACGCAGATATTGATTTGATGACCTACACTTTCCTGGGCAAGTAAGGTAAAAGCTTACGCAGGAACAATTGTCATATTTAGTTTTTAAATCTTAAGACATTTCCCAGCCAAATCTTTGTCATTTGAGGATTTCACATATTTCTCCAAAATCAAAATATGTACGTATTAAAACATTATCTTTTATGAAAGATAAAACAACCATTAAATAATTAGCAAGTATTTAATATTTTCATTAAAAGAATGCAGTGATAACCAGTATCGGTTTATTTTAAGATATCTTGTCATCCTGATCTCTCTCTGTTAAAAAGTTTTGTCCGTATATATTTAATGTTGAATAACGTGAATTTGAACTATAAAAATAAATTAAGAGAAATTTTCGAAATCAATCATGCAAGACTTAGAAAACAGAAATTCTGCTAACGAAAATGTAGTGTGTTCAGTGATTATTGCTTTACCTTGGTGGTATAATAGAATTAAGGATTTCTTCAGTCTCTTTAGCAGTTTTTCCCTCTGGTGTAGTTGCTTTAGCTCTGGCTCCCCCAACAGGTTCCGGGATAGTTTCTGCTAAAGTTCCGGTTTTAACCTGAGAATTAATATAGACAATACAACCAATTAATTTAAAGTTAAGATAGATCAAAGAAAGAAATGTATTTTTTTAGTTATATTTCAAAATGTTTCATTTAAAATGATAACTTAATTATTTGCATTTACAATAAGGAATTATAATATGTTATTTATACAATATTAAGCAAACTTATACACTATTGCTTAATTTATTCTATTGGGATATAAATTCGTAAAATTAAAGTACCTTAAATTGTTTTTTTAAAATCCACAAAAATACCTTAAATATATATTTAAATGTATTTTCATTTGCCAAAGTGAACTTAGGTCATAAGTGACTCTTTAAAACAGCCATATATTTGGTATTTGATATGTGAATAGACCTCCAAGGAAGGAAGCTTAAACGTTTTTAATAATAAAGTTATAGAATAACGAAAGACAAATAAAACTTCAATTAAGTTAATGCTCATAACAAAATTAAATTTATAATTTTAACTAGAATTAAATGTTGTATTATTTAAAGCCTTTATTCAAAATCTCTCGCACAGGTCTGTACTTAAGAAAAACAAATGTTTCATTTTCTAGTACAGTCGGACCTCTATTTAACGAACCTCTATTTTGCGAATTTCTCTATTTTGCGAACTTTTCTTTGCTAATTTCTTCGTAAAATAACCTCCAAATAGCGAAGTGCATTTTCTATCTAACGAACTTTTTCGAGGATACAGCTGAAGGAAAAAGAAGAAATTAACGATGATATGCTGATTGATGATTATCTTTCACTTGATTTTGAAGTTGAGACCTCGGAAACGCTAACTGAATCAGATATTTTGGACAGTGTGAAAAATAAAAACAATACAGCAATGAATTGCGATGAAGTTGATGAAAATGGAAAATGATCAATGTGCAGAAATCAAAAAACCTTCGTATGATGAAATGCTAAAAATCATTTGAAACAATCCGATGCGGATTACAATGTGAAGAAAATACGCCTGAAGGGGTTTTTTGGTGCATTGCAAAGATGCGAGACGTGCTATGAGCAAAAACACTTTTTCAAAAAAAAAACAAAAAAACTCAGACAAAATGAACAGACTTTATTAGTAAAATTTAAGAACGCATGTGGTAATGTATACTTTATGTCATTACAATTATTACTTTTTTAATAACATTTATTGTTTAAGTATTTTAAATCTGTTTTATGTAGTTTAAAGTAATTTTAAAAGGTGAATGTCTATTTAACGAATTTTCCATATAACGAACTTTTTTTCGGGATTTAGCGACTTCGTTAAATAGAGATCCGACTGTATAAATATTAATTAAACAATAGGATCATCCTATAACTAAAAATAATAAATGAATCACGCTTCATTGAGTAGATTGTGGATTGATTAATGCATTTAAATGAGTTCAATTCTTTATTTAGAATTTATAAGGAAAAATATTTATTCATTAAAATTTGTACTGTACTTCAAATTCTTTAAATCAAGAATAGCCCTTAACATGTCTTATTTAAATCAAAGATTACAGGAGAAGTCAGTGGAAATTCCTGCTTAGTTACCGTTAAGGTCGGGTAGGACACCATATATTCACTTTTTTCGATGAAGAGTCTTCATAACTTTATCTTTTTGAACTAAATATCTAGTAAATAATACATTTAACTATAATATGTTTATATTTATTCTTTTTCAAAATACACCCACCTCCCGTCATCAATTGATTTTTTGAAGATCAGTACCTCTTTATGCACGTTTTTTTTGAGATAAAAAGCCCCACCTATCATTACTATTACAATAATTATACGATGAAATATCCGTCAATTAAAAGATAAGACATAATTTTTGGTTATCTAACCGTAAATATTTTTGTCTGACAAAATATTTTGTCAGTTTTTGATCGCACCTTAAAGCATTAGCCTAAGATACTAACGAAAAAGAAGTAAAGAAAAACAAGGCAACAATTGCGTTTTAGTTGAATACGATTTTTCGTTTCTATCATTATCTTCATAGTAATTTACACTGTACTAAAATCCATAAAAATAACTATAGTGATTGAGTTATTATAAAAAAATGAGCAGTGATTTGGATATTTGATATTTTGTTTAAAACTATACACATATTAATAATTAAAATACTGGCTTATGATTTTGGGAAAAATTAAACAACAACAATGAGTTTATGAATTATACTGTAACTGACTATATAAAAAGGGATGGTCATTTATTCGATCAAAATACAATTATGAAAAGACTAAATTGATTTAATGAAAGCACGGCTTTACCCTCGGAGATTTTTTATCCGCATGGCGAGTTACAAGTACGGGATTATCATATTTTACAAGAGAATTTACTGGAGGAATCATCCTTCATAATTAGTGCCAACCATTACTCGTTTCTGATAAACATACCGAGCGGCTTCCCTTGTCGTCATGGCAACAACGTTCTGCTCTCGTTTGCTGTGAGAAAGCGTCATCTTACGGCGATATTTGTTTGCGATTTCGGTTTCGATACTTTGCTAAAGCGAATCTGCTGCTATCTTTAATATAAAACAAAAAGATTTAAGCGTCGTAATTTGTTTATAATTAAAAGTTTTGCATTTAAAATCTTAAATTGCCGCCCTCCCTCCTCCGGAGCATTAAATTTTATTGCAATTCCTGCAAGTTTTGCTTATGGATCTCTGCAGAATACTTGGTCTTGATCTTAAGATCTATTACAATAGGATGTTATTGGTAATACAGTAGTTTGATGGTTGCTTGACTGTGAGTGAAAAAGATGTGGCCTTTTTACAGTGTTAATTTATTTTTCTGCCCTCTCAGAAAAAGATCAAGAGGGAAAAGATCGTCTAAAGAATATTTAAAGACTTATATAGAAATGTTAAAAGTTGTACACTGATTGCATCAAGCAAGATTATTTAAATTTAGGGCACTCAAATATTTTTATAATAAATGAAAAAAACAAAAATCTTTAAACAAAAGGGTATTTGCCTCTTCCCTTACGCTTTCGTCAAGATTTCTTTATTGCGAATATTATTATTATTATCTCGAAAAAGTTTAAAACCATGGGCTTCCCCAGCTAAGACAATATGGCGGGTCAAGGACCAAAGCACATATTGCCAAGTGTTAAAAAAAAAATAAAAATTGGAAGAATAGTTAGGGATGGGTGCTTGTGTCCATAAATTTCCTAACTATGCGTGTTGTGTTGAGTACCACAGCCTTCTGGAGTTGTGCATAAGTGTTTTTATGAAGTCCTAGTGGGCTGTGGTGCAATGTGTGAGGCACCAGACCAGTGGCGGACAGGACGATGGGCACAACACGTACTCGGTCCTGCCTCCACTGCTTCTGGAGCTCGTGTGCTAGGTCTGTATATTTACTGATCTTGTCTGCGTGAGTTTTCTGCATGTTCTTGCTGATAGGCACTGCAACATCAATGTGATAGGTTTGTTTGTTGACCTTATCAACAAGTGTGATGTCAGGTCTGTTGTGATGTATAGTTTTATCTGTGTGAATGGGGCGGTCCCAGTACAGCTTATGTGAGGGTGACTCTAGTACGCTTTGTGGTGTGTACTTGTAGTACGGGACCGTGTTCTTAATAAGTGAGTGTTTGTGTGCTAGTTGTTGATGAACGATCGATGCTACCTTATTGTGTCGGTGGAGGTAGTCTGTTTGGGACAGAAGGGGACAGCCTGATATTATGTGGTCGATCGTCTCATGTGTAGTGTGGCATTTCCTGCATCTGTCGTCGTACGTGTTTGCGTCGTGTAGAATGTGTTTCTTGTAGTTGAGTGTGGGAATGACTTGGTCCTGTATTGCGATCATGAACCCTTCGGTCTCCCCAAACAGCTCACCAATCGTCAGCCATCTGTTCGACGCTTCCATGTCGACATGAGGTTGGCTGAGTTCGTGGCGATGTCTGCCATGGAGTTCCTTACGAGCCCATGAATCACGCAGCTGCTGTGTGTGGGTGTCGGGAGTGGTGAGTGTTAGAGAAAGGTTTGCGAGGTCCAGGGGTGTGAAGTGTGTGTCAGCCTTGACAATGGCTGAGTGGAGTGAGGAGTGTTGTGCTCTTTGGTGGAAGTGTTCCCTAAGTGTGTGTACTTGTTTTTCGTGTAGGGTGATGAGATTGATGAGTCCTCGGCCTCCCTCCTTGCGGGGAAGAGTCATCCTTTCCGTAGCGGACTTGGGGTGGTGCATGTTGTGTTTCGTGAATGTAGTGCGTGTTGTGCGTTGTAGTGCTTCGAGATCAGTGTTTGTCCATGAAATTATGCCGAACGAATATGTTAGTGTGGGGACGGCAAAAGAGTTTATGGCTTTAATTTTATTTCTGGCAATGAGTTGTGTTTTGAGGATGTTGTGAACGCGAGCACGATATGTTTTCTTGAGTGCGTTTCTGATGTTTGCGTTGTCAATGACGCGCGCTTGCTGGAAGCCCAGGTACTTGTAGGTCTCTCCCTCTTCCATGGATTGGATGGCCAACCCATGGTCCAGTTCAAAACCCTCCAAATTCGTAGTCTTCCCGCGTGTTATATGTAGCTTGCGGCATTTGTCGATTCCAAATTCCATCCCAATGTCTTTGGTGAACTGGGTTGTGACTTGTAGTAAATTAGTAAGTTGTGCGTTGTTTGTGGCATAGAGTTTATCATCCATGTAGAGTAAGTGTGTGATTTTGTATGGTGTCAGAGTGCCTGAGGTAAGTCTACAACCGTGTTTTGTGTTGTCTAGCATGTGGCTTAATGGATTCAAGGCGAGGCAGAACCAAAGAGGACTCAAGGAACTCCCTGGAAAATACCTCTCCTTATGGGAATGGGGACTGTAGTGATGGAGGTGTTGGAGGTGCGTAGGTGTAGTGTTGTGTTCTAACTCTTCATCGTGGCATGCAAGAATGCCGTGATCTTGGGGTGTACTTTGTAGAGTTGAAGAGTGTGCACAAGCCAGGAATGGGGGACTGAGTCAAATGCCTTCTTGTAGTCGATGTACGCGATGTGTAAGTTCCTATTCTTCGCACGCGCCTGGCGCAGGATTACAGAGTCAATAAGGAGTTGCTCCTTACAACCCTGGGAATTCCTGCGACAGCCCTTCTGCTGTTCGGAAAGAATGTTATGTGTCTCGATGTGTGTGTAAATTTTGTCTGTAAGGCAGGAGGTGAGGAGTTTGTAAAGTGTGGGGAGGCAAGTGATTGGACGATATTATTATTATTATTATTATTATTATATCGAAAAAGTTTCAAACCATGGAATTCCCCAGCTAAGACAATATGGACCAAAGCACATATTGCCAAGTGTATTAAAAAAAAAAATATATATTTTTGGAAGAATAGTTAGGGATGTGTGTTTGTGTCCATAAATTTCCGAACTATGCGTGTTGTGTATTATTATTATTATTATTACTATTATTTAGAATTTATTAATTGGTTAATAAATTTTGTAGATAGTAAATGTTTGTTCTAATAGTAATAAGTTAAACTTTTGCAGAAATTTACGAAAACCTCTAAGTGAACAAACATCTTAAATATTAAATATCTAAGACTTTGAGTGTATGTAAGATTATGAATCTAAGATTTTGAATTAGATTAACGAATATCAGAAGAAAATTAGAACAAAGTCCCTTTAGTTTACCGATACTATGTAAAATATTTAATATTTTTCCTATGAACCATAATAAATGTACTATTTAGAAGGAAAAGAGTCAGCGAAATACCATGTTACGATACAATCCGTCTCATTATTTGCAGGTGTCGCATATATATATATATATATAAATATCCCACATTTTAGTCGATATTGTTCCATTTGCCCATAGATTTGAATTCTGTTTTTCTTATATATGTCTCTAAATAATTCACTTTATATCGTGTGATCGAAATTAAAACAGCCCTATTCAGTACTGTCTACAGTGATATGTAGCAGTCTAAATGTAACGATAATTGCTAGATTGGCATTTCAGGACTTGCGGCTGACATTTTAAAAAAAATACCAAAAGTTACCCAATTGTGGCAAGCAACGAAACCGCAGTTTCATTTAGTAAGCACATGTGTTGCAGCCAAGTTGGTAAAAGTGGTCTCCACTGCTGGATTTATTCGTATCAGCTACGATACGAATCTTGCCTGCAAGTGCTGTGAAGCTGTTTGAGGCAATGTCGTGGCGTCACTTCGGGAATTCTTCCGTTGTAAGCAATTTCATTGATGACCATTGGCTCCACAAGCTCTCAGAAGAATGAGCACTAGATTCGAGGAAACTGTACGTCTAGGAGTTCAACCCGGTCGAGGAGGCAAACCTATCATTTCCCAAGTCGGTAAAGATTTTACCATACGTATTGTTGAACAATCAGTGAATTACGTCGCAGGCTTCAGTAGTGCACGGGCAGTAGTCAGGGCAGTTGGATGTATCCTATGGCATAGTGTGGAAGATGGTGCATCGTTATCCATATGAGATCAGTCACTATCTGCAGTTGCTTCCCGCTGAGAGGGGACCCACTGACATTTGCATTAATCTTCCTTGCCAGAATGGAAGTGAATGAATCGTGGCCTTGGCAGATCTTGTGGAGCGATGAGGCTCATTTTCATCTTAATGAGCAGTGAATGCCCGTAACTGTCGCATATTTTCATGGATAACCCTCATGCTTTATATTATAAACGCCTAAAGTTACAGTGTGGTATGTATTCAGAGCCATCTTTAACCCTCGATCATTCTTCTTCGAAGAAGCAATGGTCCTGTGACATGCTCTGTGATGGCCCAGAGATACCGAGAGATTCTCAGCACTTTCGTCATACCCCTACTGCATTGGCAATGCCTGAAGTCAACCACTTTCATGCAAGATGGAGCTCTTCACATATTGGACGCTGTCTACAGCAGTTTTTATGATAACATTTCACCGACAACAGAGTGATTAGTCGAGCGTTTTCTATCATCTGGCCATCTCGTTCTTCGGATCTTAATCCTTGTGATTTCTGGTTGTGAGGACATGTTGCAAGTTTGTCAGCCTTTAAAGACAGTATCACACTGCATGTGACAAGCATCACAGCTGATCAGTTACAGTTGGCTGTTGAATACAGCTTTCATTCGCCATCAGATTTTACATCTACTAAATGGGGACCACACTAAGCAGTTTTGCTTGCGTCTAGTGCATAAGAGCGTCTTTTACAAATAAAATATCTGTTGCTTGCAGGTTACAAGAGGCATAGTGGTTGCTTTTGATATTAATTTTTTATCAAAAAAATTTATCAAAAATTTATCGGGACCCATTTATAATCGGGATTATTTTTTACAATCGATTTCTAGTATTTTCTTTGTCTTTTTTTTAAACATATCTTGTAGTTGTCGTTATTTATGACAAAGCTGGTCATTTTGTAATGGTAAGATTCTTCCCATCGTATTTCCAAATGAAACATCCTGGAAAGGATCCCACCTCAATTAACCTAACCTAGCGTTAATTCAAGGGAAAGAAAAATGTTTTTTCGTACGATATCCGATAATACGTAACTGCTTATTTTTATTACTTATGCGGAGGGATTAGAGATATAAAATACACACCAGAAATCGATTATAAAAAATGGGTCCTGATAGTACGTAAATACCATTTTTTTTCCAGGAACGTCGGCCGCATGTTCTGAAATATCACCCTACCAAATGTCGTTTGACTGCTACATACCGCTCTAGACAGTGTTGAATGAGGTACTTTAATTATGATCACGCGATATAAATCTTTTGTTCACAGTCTAATTATTTTTAATTATTGAAGACAACTAATGACTTCTTCACAAACAGAATCCTTTTTGACCTGCTCATCAAGAAATTTACCACCGGTCTGGTCTTTGATTATTGATTAGTAACTTAAAAATTGGACCCTCATTTTGACGAAAGTCATAAGGCAGTAATAACTAAAGGTACTAGCTTTGAAATTGGAAGCAATGAGCCGTAATTTTCAAGTAAAATAATTTAAAAGATTCCAGATATAAGTGCTGTATCATACTAATGGATTCCTGTGCACAATTAATGCGTTATCATTGTGAAGATGTTGTGTGACTCTTTCACTGAAGTTACAAACCTAATCGATGGATTTTTCATGTCAATGGGATTAGAATGGCAATTATGTACACTAGCATTTTAAATTAGAATTATCTTATATTGATTAAAAGAAGAAGACGAGACATATGTTATGGAGATGATGAAGAAATCAGAGAAACAGTCATAACGTACCAGAATTCAAGCATTTACTGCAGAGTTGTAAACTAGCTATTAAATGTTGAAAAGTGTATGTTTAAGAAGTTTTCTTTGACTCCCTCAGTGACTGATGAACATGTTGTCCCAAACATTTTTTATTCGCCATTTTGCAATTCAGAGTTACACCCCAGTGGCCTATTCTAGCTATGCCTTTGAGTTTCAGAATCTGCTTTTTCAAACTCTTCCGAACCATCTTTAAGATCTGCGGGGAAGATTGCCTCGAGGTCCAATATTAAAAAAAAAATAGATTAAAAAAATAGGTAACAAAATCAGACACAACGCTAAAAGAAGGAATTCACACCCGTAGCGTTGTGGCTTCGTTTGTTACCTATTTTTTTAAGTATTCAGGCACGTTAAATTTCTTTTCAAAAAAATATATTTTTTATTAAACAAGTTTTATTGTAACTCCACTTCTGCGCGAATTCCTTCCTACGCTAGTGCTTGCTCATTGAGCTACCTTTAAATCGTCTGTATTTCCAAGGCAAAATAAAATAAAAAAGTAAAATAAAAACGTTTGGACTCTAGGGAAGTGCAAAAGTTAGTAATTAGAGTAAAGGTTAAGTTAGCTCTTTTCCCTTCGAGTCACTGTTAGTTCATCCTGTATTAGCGCCAAAGATATAGACCAGTCTCTGACCAAACGGGATCAGTTGAGAAACTCCGGCGATTAATACTAAGGAATACACGGTCTCCATTTTACTTATCTAGGTACTGTTGGTGGCATTTCCAATGTCACATTGCGAAGTAGTGCTTTCCTGCATTGCTTTCCTTAAACCAGTCTAACAAGGGAATGTCAGAACGAAACATCCCTTGAAATTTTTATCATTTATTCAGGATCTTAAGGAGTTGACGTATACCAAATTTTAGCTCCTTTTTTGCACTGAAAGGGGGTTAAAAAAAATTGTAAGAGCTCAGAGCTTGTTGCACTGCGGGGAAGCATCGAGCAGCTAATGTGACATTGGAAACAAGACCGACAGTACCGCTTGAGGGAGAAATGACATGAGGAAAAAACAACCGCCGGGGATTGAACTTGGCTCCATCAGTTGCAAATGATAAAACGGACTCATAAGTAGTGATAAAGGCTCCTTTGAATTATCATAATTAAAAAGAACCCTCCACATACAAAAAAAAAAGAGAAAGAAGGATGAAATGGGCGATGGCAAAATGAGAATCCTAACTAAAGCCACTCAGAATTTTCGTCTCTTGAGATCCATTAAAGTAACTGTTAATGGATAACAGATATTCTTTTTCATCTGAATGGCACGTGTTTATTAACGTTGCATTGATTGGTGAATCTCTCTCGATCGATTGTGCATAATGAAATATGTTTTCATGATGTAGTCTCTCCAAATCTTCCCAAACAGCTTTTGCGATCGTAAACAGGCGGGGCTTAAAAATATGTATTTCATTTGAATTCGCAGAGGGCGGATTCAATTCGAGTAGAATTATTGAATTAAAAAAAAAAAAAACCGCAGTACGACATGACATGAGCAAGTAAACGGACGGTCTCCATATAATTGCGAGGAACAATTACTCGTTCTTTATCATCTCTAACACACACAAAAAATAAATTGCATTCGTGGATATTTTTTGTAAGCCGTAAATTGATTCAATTTCAAAGGTCAGTGAGTTTGTGTGTTTCTCCTAGTTGCGTATGTTTTTTTAATTGGAATTAGCTATGAATGTGAGGGATATTTTTGAGCTCTATAGTAAAGAAACGTGAATAACATCGGATTAATGAAGCAAGATTTTTGTTTTGTTTGCACCTACAGTGTTTCTTTAAAAGTTAAGTGCTACAAATATTAATTTTTACATGAACTGCAGTCAATGAATGATGATATAAAGATAAGTTAATTGCGAGGCTAGTGCGACGTGTCATTCGTTTCGGGAATTTTTGGTTTCCAACACTTTGCAGTTTTTATATAGAAAAGCTAAAAGTTTTCGTAAGGAAGAAACGAAGGAAAATATATTGGCTCACAAAAAAATAAAAATAATAAAAAGAAGCATTTAAAATAAGGCAGCTTCTGAGATATCAATGATATGAGGCATTTCAGAAAGATACGACTGAACTATTATTATTCTGCTGAAAAATGACTTCAGGAAGACGTCACGTGCCAGGGACAAGAATGCCTCGCAATATCTGGCGAGCTGTTAAAAGTTCCAGTCATCACTAATATAGAGATCGACTATCATGGAAGATGGCGCCTCAGGGCATCACTTCTTCTGACGATGTATCGTTCAATAAATACTACCCGAACTACTCATTGCCTCTTGAATACGCATTTATCCCAGCCAAGTAGATTCATTACTGAAAATGGCACAGCGCCCTTTGGAAGCTTCTTTGACACCTAGACATAACATTGCAAACTGAGGGGAGAGGGTGGATAGTGGAAGGTGTCCTACGGGTCGATTGGCTGAGGGGTTCTGCAAGTCGCCGCTGCATATTGATGAGTCGTAGACTTTACTTTAATATCGATGATGGAAAGAGATGATAGTGAAGCTGTGTCCTTGGGATTCTCTCTTGTAGTTGTTTGAAGGCCCTAATCAGAGTTTTCTCGAAATAAATGTTTGCTGTAGCACAACCACTGCTGCCATCTCTCCCCACTATCTTATCAATAACGGTACTCAGTATTCTTGTACTCCAAATTTCGTACATGTAATAAATGAAAATAATAAACTTATTTACTATTACTGAAAATAATTATTAAACGATAATTAATCAATACATCTGGGAATTAAGATGTCAACTTGATAAGTCATATCTAAAATTATATAACTCCGAGCGGTCTAATAATTGAGACAAGTCGTAATAATAAAAAATGTTCTATTTATGGAGATTTTTCCTTACGCATATATCTTATCACTATACAGTGGTGAGGCAGATCTGCCTATTCTCCTTTCCTGAGTTCTTGGTTACGGTCTTCCAGTTTGATGTTGATGTGTTTTGAAATCGCCGCAGACAGAAACCTACCTGAATCTTCTCATAAGGATCAGACAGCTCTTGTAACACAAGTCACACCAATCGTGATGTTCTCTGTGGCGACCTACCTCTTACCTCTTACACGATAACGCTTTCTAATAACGAAGCTTTAATTATCTATCTACATTGCAAATACAAATTCATTCTCAGCGTCACAGTATATATATATATTTTTTCAGATTCGCTTATGATATTTCTTTTTTTTTTTGTCATTTAAAAATCTTGAAGTAAAGTTTTAAAACATATCTCATCGAAATCTTGTTTGCTTTTATTTCGATTACGTCCAGAATTCATCTTAGTTTATAAGCGGAAAACAGTTTATAGGTCATTTATGATTGATAGGATGAATTCTGCGTAGTGCAATTCTTTTGACAGCTCATTTGTTCTGTTCGTCGTTCATTGATCATTATCTCTTCATTTATAAAGTTCATTCTTTTTAACTATATAAAAGACTACTTAATCATTTACGTAAAAAAAGTGACCGTACTTAGTTTTGCTTTCAGCTTCTTAACGAAGGGATTCAAGGATTTTATTTGTTTAAGCAGTAGCAACGGCGTGAAATTTTAAGGCACGATTTTTTTAAAATATTTGCTTATATTTATACAACACTAGCTGTACCCGGCATGCGTTGCAATGCCACTCAATGAAAGAAGGTGTTTGTGTTTTAATTCTGTTTATTGAAGTGCTTTTGGATACACAGTATTTTTTGTTTTTCCGTCTGATGCATACACGAATAAATCAGAAGGTTTTCCGACGCGTGAGCTGTCCATGTGTGAAGCATGGATTTTCCAAATTTAGTCCACACACTTGTAGCGATTGTCCCTGTGCGCAAGCGTCCCATATATTGTAAAATGGTTCTACTATATCAGAAACCTTTTGCGGGCGTGCGCACAACAACTCACCAAAGTTTCATCGCAATCTGATGAATAGTATAGGAACGCATAAGGGACAAACAAACAAAGAAACATTCATTTTTATATATTAAGATTTTCATAACTATTTTGTCATATTTTCATATTTCATTTTTATGACTAAATTTTCTTCAATTACTTCATAAAGTCAATGTACTCGTTTGTGCTCCCCTAAAAACTTTTTATTCAGTAAATGGATCTTCTTTAAATTTGACATGCCTATTTATGACAAGAGTCGTGCGATCTCATTCTCATGTGAACGTATTTCTGTACGGATCTCTAAATAGAGAAATTTGCGCTTGAAGGTGACGAAAGATCTTGCAGAAAAATACATTAGAAGAAGAATCACATAATTAAATAAACTAATACATTTCTGTGTAATTCTTTTAATAATGCATTTTTACTTGCTTTGTTATGTTAATTGGAATTAGACATCGTAACTGGTATTTGCAGATTTAATTATTAAGTTTCAGAAAACGAAAAATATAGTTTCCTTTTCGGAAATAGAAATACATGAAGATTTTTCGTTTGTGTATTTTTATGATTTTTGAAAAAAACAAAAACAAAAACATTTCATGAATGTTCAGGATCAATAATGGCTGCTGAGTGAATAATTTTATTTTTAGTAAAAAATTTTGTTGTTTTTCTAGAATTTACAAAATATTTTAATATTGACTAATTGATTTTTTTAACTTTCTTTCTTTTTTTTTTTTTTTGGAATGTAGGGTTAAGTTATGCTTCAAAATGTATTATTATTATTATTATTATTATTATTATTATTATTATTTACAGGACGTTCAGCTTAAACTGTACACGATATTTAGGGTTACATGGATGTAATATTCTAAAATAATTGATGCCCGTTTCTCCAAATTATGCGGTTACCTATTATATGGCTACTAAGAAAGTAATTCAATAATAGAAACTTAATTTCTATTTTATTTTTTAATTATCTACTTTCACGGTGTCGTTAATTTAAAGATGAAAAATATTCTCATAATTTTTATAACTATTTGTATGAACTCTGCGCAGGATTCAATTAATATTGGTAAGTTTTTAGTTTTATTGTTCTCAAATAAAGATTAAAAGCGAATTTTAGAAAATAATTATAATGTCACTTACACAACCCTCGAAAATTCGCGCCTAAACCAACTCGCAAATGGAAATTTACACTCGCTAGCTAATTAACGGGGGCGGGGGGGCAAAATTTCATATGTATATACGATATACCTGCACTAGCAGCGGAACCCGCCCGATTGGTAGGTGTATAAATTTTGGCCGAACTAAAAATAGAACTGGGGTTGTGATTGGCGATTGCCAATTGACGAATGGTGATTGGTGAAGGGTAAAGAAAACTTCCATCATGAAATACCCCTCGCGGGAGTTCACATCCCGGTGAATTTGAGTGGCGGGAGCCGGTAAATTTGAATTGGCACAGCAGCCAAGGTTTTGAATTTAAGAAAAAACCGATTTGCGAGGTAATTTTTTTCACTCGCAAATTGCGAGTTTGCGAGTGGGATTTTCGAGGGTTGCACTTACATTTTCTTTTAAATTTTTAAACCAAATAGCTTTTTCTTCTTCTTTATTATCAGAAAATAATTTTGGATTCCCGGATTAATAAAAACGAATGATTCGGTTTTTTTTTAGGAGCTATAATTGAAAAAAATTACCTTCACGAAACCGAAATGAAGCAAATAAAACTTTGGTTAAACAACCTTTCTGAAGATGTTCCAGTTTTAAAACTCAATCTAAAGGATTTGACCAATTTTAAAAGCAGTACCGGTAAGTATGTTTTTGAATAATATTTTGAAGAGTGATGACTATCTGCTAAATATGTTTTTTTAGTGTGAATTGTATTTGATCAATCACTTTGCCTCATCATTTTGGAGGCTGCCTTTCATTCAAGGTCGTAGCTAGGGTGTTTGAGAAACGAATAACCACAAACATCCCTCTATCTAAGCACCTGATCCCCCCACGGTTGGGTTGGTAAATACTGAGCCCAATTTGAACTACAACAACCCAACCGAAAAATTAATATTGGATAAAATCAATAATATAAAATATTATTTTATATTTTTCGGTCCCTGGACACTACCACCCGGGACGGCCGCCCCACGCTCCCCTAGCTGCGTAACTGCGTTCTTTTATATAGTGTTACAAATTTATTTTATTCATAAGTATTATAAATTTATTTTATTCATATTTAATAAAATGTAATTCATTGAAAAATTATAATTAGATTGCACCTATCGACTTAGACCTTCCTTAAAATAAAAGTCAATATTAACATCTGTTATATGACTTCCTACTCGGACATTTGCTTAATAAAAAAAGCATTTTAAATTTTCCTTCTTTTTTTTAAAAAAAAAAAAATCAATAGGTGGAATGTGTTTTCGTTTCTTGACAAAACCTTCACAATTTTATTAACTGCATTAACAACACAAATTGGCAACCTTCTGTATTATAGATCTTTGGTTTCCTATGAATTGAGGATTTATAATTTCAACTAGAGTTTATGGTCTTCGATTCTTTCTAATTTACTTAGTCGCCATGTTTCATTCTTTGTCACATCGATTAGATTATCATTAAAAATTACGACTCTGTGGGAGGGAAACAAGTTTGTTTTATTGCTCTTGTAACATTTTATAAACTTTCTCGTCTATCCATCATTTGATTGAGATAATAAAGTCCTGGTCTCTTTAACGCTCCTTTGATCGATTGTTAACTTGTTGACGGATCTGACTGGCACAAACTACTGAGACAAATGGTTAATAAAGCGATAGATGTAATTTTTCTTCTTTTATTATTTGTGAAATATATTATTTATTAATAAGCATACATTGAGTTATTCATTGCAGTAAGGACAGTGGGAAAGAGTTTAATTTTGAGAGTTCGGTGTGGAGACCAAAATAAATGTGCTCAAATTTTAGTTGGACTATAAAATAAGCAATATACTGATTTTAAGGATAACCAAATTCAGGAACGTTTTGCGTGTGCTGAACTTAAAAAATAAAGTTCAAAAATAAAGCCTGCACACCTGCTTACTGACAAAA
Source organism: Thereuonema tuberculata (assembly GCA_023159025.1). Classification (NCBI taxonomy): domain Eukaryota; kingdom Metazoa; phylum Arthropoda; class Chilopoda; order Scutigeromorpha; family Scutigeridae; genus Thereuonema; species Thereuonema tuberculata. Next base: position 35,939,857 of record JAFIDM010000001.1, read on the forward strand.
AATTTAATTACTAAAAATAAAAATAAAAATTACCATGGTTTCAGTTCCACATGAGGAACTATTCTCAAACTCATTTTTGAATTCATCTATTTTTGAACTCACAACTTAAGGATAACCGTCCAACTGTTTCGCGTGATGCGCCTACAAACAAATATTAGAAAAATTGTTCAAATTAAATAGTAAGACTTCAATTTACCTCGCTTGGTCAGTCAATTAGGATGATCTAATGCAGTGTTTCTCAACCTTTTAGTACTTGCGACCCAATTTTCAATCGCAACTCTCATCGCGCCCCCCGAAAAAAAAAACAACCTCCAAACCTATCTGTTCAACCAAAAAAAAACCTACAAACCT
>JAFIDM010000001.1:35940307-35950791 GCA_023159025.1 Thereuonema tuberculata
ACAGGTTGAGAAACACTGATCTAATGGAAAGAAGACATAATCCATTTTATTGTTGCCCCTAACAATAGTCTCGATGTATATGAAATCAGAGAGTATTGTTTTGCTTTTTTTTTAGTTTGAATTTGTTGTTAGTTAAGATTAAAGTTTGACAACTCAAATCCTTACATATTATAAAACAGCAAAGGAAGGGGACTCCTGCGACTAGCTTTCTTATGGAATAAAGTGGAGATTATGGGGCCATTATTATTCTAACAAATGTGTCAATACAACTACAAATGACCTACACAACAGAAACTGCAATGATAAAACCTAAAAGTTGTTGCATAAGATGCAATAGAAAAAGAAGTCACCTAAAGGAGAGGACACGCCCTATTTCTTCAAAATTTCAGTGCCCTGTTGTGAGATGAAAGTACACATGGAGTACTTCAAAAAAATGTTGAGGGGCTGAAGATCTAAGGATCCAGTGTTCGATTATCTGAGCGACAAGTTTTATTATTATTATTATTATTATTATTATTTTAGCCTGTTTGCCGATCCGACCTTCCGTTCGGAAGTTGTTAGAGGTGGAGAGACACGGACGGACAGACAGGACAAACACAATAGCTACCGATTTTGGTCGCTATCATAATATCTCCAAAATGGGTCGCTAAAAAAAATCTATAGGAAATGCATTTGATCTATTATAAAAGTTTCAATTTCTGAATAGATAGTTTTAGAGATATTGTGGTTTTATAATTAACAAGTTTTCAATTATTATCGGCTGTAGGTTCTGTGTATACACACCGTGGAGAAAAAATCGAAGCACAATGAAAGAAGCGTCCAGTTCGAATGATGCAACTACTTCTCCATTAAATATACAAATGACGTTGTTAAGAAATGTCACCATCACTTCCATAGTTCAATAGAAGTGACCATCTTGTGTCCGTTTAAGGCATTCAGAATCTCAATACTAAGGTGACCATTTTTTCAAAAATGAAGAGGAGGACGCAAATAATTTGAAGAAAAAAAAAATGTTATTAGGGGTATAAACCTATCTGTTCAACCTAAAAAAAAAAAAAGTTTTTGAACTTTCCATATGAAAAAGGAGGACATATTACTCTTGAAACATCAAAAAGAGGACAGGATTTACAAAAGGAGGACATTTAGGAGGACACTTCTCAAGGGAGGAAAGAGCTTCAAAAAGGAGGACTAAAGGAGGACGGTTGGTCACCTTATTAATACAGCAGATCCTCGATTTAACGGATTCCAATTTAAATGATTTCGGATTTAATGTATAAAAAATTCGGTCGAATTTTACAGTATAGAGGAAACCTCTAATTCCTATTTAATAACAAGGAAAATCAAAAAAAAAAAAATAAGCCCATATTTTAAAATAATAACATATTGTTTTTGTTAGAAAAACTCCTGTATTTTTAATATGAATAAAAACAGTCTACCAATTAAAGGCTTTTGTCCCTAGGTAAAGATATCAAGGTAAAAAAATAAATTATAAAATAAGCTTAAATTAAAAATTTAATATTTTCTTATATTCATAGCAATAAATAAATTTAAAAAAAAAATCCTAGTGCCAATTATTGAATCAGCATTTTCTAATGAAGCTATGCAAGTACGCCATTATGAGGCTCAGGAGATTAGTCTGACAACGCAGTTCGTTGTATTCACTATTTACATTTTGATCGTTTGTATCTTTGACCTACATAATTGTGACTTTTATTTAATTATAAATGTAGAATATTCGTCGATATTATGGCCTCCAGGGATAAAGAATTTCAGGGGTTATTAATTATTTTTATATTTTTTTATTTAATTATTTTTTCCATGTTTTTATCAATTTAATAAACAATACTGAACACTGTAACTTGTATATTGGAAAAAATGATTAAGGAAAGAAGAAGAACTTTCCGAAAATTCGTTAATAAATATATATACTTTTATTATATTTATTTTTTATATATTTTGCGTTGAAGATGTTTTGGATCTTAAAATATGATAAGAAGAAACGATTATAAGGAAGAGGTATGGACTTAAAAAATAAATTTAAATTGATTTTAATACACTATATAATGTCACTGTATTAAAATCAATTTAAATTTTATTTTTGTCAAACCTAAATCTGGCATTGAAATTTAGGGTAAATAGTTTTGATGTATCTTTTTGATGATGAAATTGGGTTTATTACGCCATTATGAGCTTTATTATTTTATTTTTAGTTCTAATTCCTTTTTCTCTGTGATTCATTTGAAAGGGTTTTATAAATGGAGACAAACCGATGCGGATATAAAATATTCGCTTTAAGTACATTTTCTTCTTTCAATATACAGTCGGACCTCGATATAAGGACACTCGCATATAAGGTCACCCTGCATGTAAGGTCACTTTTCTAAAGTCCCGGCTTATTGAATAGGAATTCTTTGATATGGATTATCGGATATATGGTCACATCTTAAATACCGTAATCGCATATAAGATCACTTTTCTAAAGTCCCGGCTCATTGAATAGGAATTCTTTGATATGGATTATCGGATATATAGTCAGGTCTTAAATACCGTAATCGCATATAAGATCATTTTTGTCTGTGATTTCAGTGCCACACTGATTCAATTCCAAGAATTTTTACGTGGGTACGATCTTTTATCCGCGTCATTTCCCCTACTGACGGAGGGGACAGCTTTATCACAAAGCACTTCATCCCCTCAAATTCTAGGAAAAAAGATGATGAAAACGATATTCCTTTTCCTGTGTTAATACAAGATCTCAGAAATCGCGGTTGGGCTGTAGAAGGGGAAAGTGAACACGTGAGAATTGATGATGAAATTGCTACCACTACTCAAGCTTCGATTTCCGAAATTCTTTCGCAAGTTTTAGATTCCAATGCATTAGAAAGTGAGGATAACGACAGTGATACTGAAAGTGAAGCGGTGACACAAGCAGAAGCACTCAGAGCATTAAATTTTCAGAAACTATAAAACTTAAAAAACATTATATAAAAGATGAAATCATGACAGTCCTATATTATGTATTATTTTAAGTAAGGTCAGTTGTAAATCAGTACTTTGCTTGAGCCTACTAGTACTATTTGAATACAACTTTATTCCGAATTGAAATTTTTAAAAAATAATTTCTTTCTGATTTCATTAATTTTAATTGGTTCAACTAAATTAAAAAATTATAACCTAATAAACTGATATTTTTGTACGTACAGTATTAAATTTTACAAAGAATTATACTGTATTTGTTAATGCTTATTTATTAACATATGCGTAAGAATCGGTTGTAAGGTCACCCCGCTTATAAGGTCACTTTCGCGAGGTCCCAAGGGGTGACCTTATATCGAGGTCCGACTGTATTTTGATTTGCAATCATTTCTTAAACATTCTCTTTATTTTTTTTTAAAATTTATCTTCAGCATTAGTAAATAATACAGTTTCCTTTACTGGACCAGTTATTTCGAGATTTGTAGCGTCATACTGTACAAGGAAAAGATTAAATTACATAGATGTAATGTCAGTAACAAAATCGAAATATGCTTTGATTGCTTCCATCATCCATCAATGGGAATGGAGAAGAGTTGTTGTAATTGCTGATTCAAGTAAGTATCACTTTTAGAGGTGATATTAGTTCGATCTTTCTTCAATCATTTTTTATCCTACTTTAAAAGGAAAATGAGGCTCATTAAATAGCCAGTCAGTGTGTGTATATACGGAGATGTGTTTTTATATAATTCCCTTAATAACTGTTGAACCTTTGGATGGATGTCTTTGAAAGGAGAATGGGCAAACTGTATGGGAAGTTGCACCACCCTGTATAGTGATAATATATATATATACCTATAGAAAGATCTCCTTACATAGAACATGTTATTATTACGACTCGTCTCAATTATTAGTCCGTTCGGAGTTATGAAGATATGACTTCATGACTACGTCTAGATATGACTTATCTCATTGACATCTTACTTCCCGGATGTATTAATTAATTATTATTTAATAATTATTTTCAGTAACATTAAATATTATTTTCATTTATTACATGTAAATAATTATTATTTACTTGAAATAAATGATAATAAATATTATACGTAATTAATAATTAATATTAACAGTGTGATTGATTGATTGTGATGAATGTGGTGGCAGGGAAGCCATCCACCCACAGCCAAGCACCCCCCCCCGCCTATAGGTGGTTGGCTTCCCTGCACCCACATTCACCAGAATCAACGACTCAAACGTCATATCTAGACGCACGTAACTCCGAACGGACTAATAATTGAGACAAGTCTTAATGATAAAAAATATTCTATTGATGTAGATCTTTCCTTATATATATATCTTATCGCTATACAGTGGTGGAGCAGATCTGCCCATTCTCCTTTGTTACAGGTATTAGTGGACTACAGATGATCTATTTGAAATATTTTTCAAGTAGGATCCTTATCTAGAAATAAGAGCGAGAAGGTGACAAAAATGACCATAAAATTTTAATTAGGAACGGGAATTTATCTTTTTAGGTAATCAATTAATTTGCGCGATTATAATTAAAATTAGCCCTGTTTAGACAGCTTAAGTCATAAATGAGGATTTTAATTTAATTCTTTGTTTTTGTTTCAGAAATCGAAAATTAGTACTGTTTGTGTTCAGCAAATAATTAAATTTGAATATAAATGTAGGATTTTCATTTTTGTTGTTTCATGACTTGAAAAAACCAAAAACAAATAAAGAGAAATAATAAAGACATTTTAAAGAATAATAAAACTTTTTAACGTGTGTTACATTCATCAATAAATCACATCATCAATAAAACACTCACAAATTAAGATAAAACTTACATATATAAAACGACGTTACATGTTTCGACTATTATTACAAGAGTCTTCATCAGTTGCACTGAAGAGAACAATAAAGGCCTCGTTTATATTGGGATTGTCATTGCGGATTCACCAACGTCTGCTCGTCTGTGACAATCTGTGATCGTCTAACACATTAATACGTTATAAAAATGAAGGTAATTTGGATAGGCGCACAGCACGTGAAACTAATAATAATATGCTATCTACGCTATCTATTGTGTGGTAAATGGATGACTTAGATGTGAGACTTTTAGGACCTAAGGATTAATGAGCTCAGACAGACTGTTATAAAGACTAATTTACATTATAATACCGCCACACATGTTAGAAAAACAAAACAAAAAACAAATAAACAGGGTAAAGCTTTGATTTTGACAACGCTCTAGTGTTAGGCCATCATAATATATACTTAAGAAGGTTTATCGAATCCTTTTGGATAATCTAAAGAGCCTAGAAAACGCATGCATCTATCGAGGCTATTCATGAATATAATTTGTGATTTTAATAGAGAGTTTTCGTTTTTAAACTTGATTAATAAAAAAGTTTTGTTGTTTTTGATTCATTCTTACGATTATGATCCTACTCAACATTGTTTGGGTAGTGATTGATCAATCATGCACTCGGTTAGGTGGATTTCCGGAATTGGTAAATCCGCAATGCCAACGGTATAATTAATTAATTATATGTAAGTTTTATCTTAATTTGTGAGTGGATTTTTAGGTGCTGATGATTTAAAGAATAACATTTTTCAGGAAACTAGGCTTTAAGTTCTTTCAGGAACATTTATTAGGCAACGTAATCTTTGTCATTTGTGTTGAACTTAACTGAATTTGACATATGTGTAAATATTGGGTGACTGAATACTGCCTTGTTACGTTCTGTGTCGGATGTAGAAGTTTTCCCAAGGGGGAAACCTATGACTGCTTTGCCTCCCTCACTTCTGATCCTAAATCTTAAATGATGACGTAAGCATCATTTTCTGCACTGTTTTCTAAGAAGAGCTATTTTTGTTTTGTTGTTTCCAAAATTTCAATAAAATTCATGTACTAACATCTGCAACCAATACAGTCACACCCAATTTTCAGATTATTCAGGTTCATTGTATTTTATCTTAAAAATATTTTCTTTATCAAGAGTCATTGCTAATCTTCATGACTAACATTTATAATCAAAAATCTAAAAATATAAATTTTAGTTCTATTATTTTCAAATAACATTTTTTATTTTTTTATAGCCTAAATGTTATAAACTTAACATTTCTATGATAATGTTAATTGTATCACATTTTTTGCTTAAAATACACTCATTTTCAAAAAAAATTAGCTCAACCAGAAAGAATGATCCAGGAAAAACGAAACTCAGTATACGACAGATCACTGTGGCACTGATTTCATTTGGAACTGATTGCCCGCTGAGAACTGTCACGAGGGACGTTAGTATCACAACATCTACAGACATGTGCAGTCATGTCCGCTAAGTACATTATAAGAAGTGTGGTTGTGTTAAGTGCAGATCTCTGGGTCCTTACCATGCCTCGACAATATATTCGACGCAGTTTTGAAGAAGTGACCGAGTTTGAGAGAACTTGTATCGTTGGACCCCCGAATTGCACCGCCCTCCACCTGAACCGTTCTGACTGTACTGTGCGATGGTGTTGGAAGCAATGGAGATTTGAGGGAACACACACGAGCAGGAAAAGCACTGAAAGGCCTAGATAGACTAAGAAGAGAGGATCATGCCACCATCCAACAGCCGTGAACTGATCTAAGGGTGTCCCTATCCACCATTCAGAGACTTCAAGCAGTATCACTAGAAACCCGCACGATTTCAGGCGACTTGCAGAAAGAGACTTGCATTCTCGGCGACCCTTATGCTGTCTGCCATTAATATCCCGTCGTCGGCGCCTTCGTTTGCAGTGGTGTAGTGATAGAGTGACATGGATGGCCGTGTACTGGCAATGACTCTGGTTCAGTGATAAATTCATGTTTTGTCTGGTCACGGATAATCACGGTACTCGACTGCGGAGACTAGATAGCTCACAAATCCTGACTGCATTGTTGAGCGACATACCCCAGGACTGGCGGCCTCATGGTGTGAGAAGCCTTTTTTACGATTCTCGGTGTCCGCTGGTAGTGAACATTGACAGCGCAGTGATCCGCTCAAGAGATTCTGCGGCTTCCTTTCACAGTGGGGCTACAGAGGTCCATCTTCATTAAGATAATGCCCGCCCACATACAGCACGGATTTCCCGGGACTGTCTCCGTGCCGTCAAGCTCTTCCTTGGTCCGTCAGGTCTCCAGACTTGTACTCAATTGAACGTGTGTGGGACCAGCTGGGACGGCAGTTTCGGCCATTAACGGGTATGAGCGATCTGGAGCGGCAGTTGCAATAGCTGTGTTAGGATCTTCAGCAGGATAGCATTAGATGTCTCTACGACTCCATACCAAGCCGTGTCACCGCATGTATAAACACTAGGGTTTGATACGACGCAATACTAAAAGGACTATTGATCTATAGAGTTTTGCCCAAATAAACGATTCATTTGCTAGGTATTGTAATCAGTTATTTGCATCATCATTTTCATTGCCCAAATTTCGACTACTGCTTCTAGGAGAGCTAATTTTTTTTTTGGTAATGAGTGTATAATCAGGAAATTTAACAATATATTATAACTTTAATTAAAGTTTTTCAAAAATTATTTGATTTCAATAAACTAGAGTATAAAGTATTTGTTTGAAATGTACAGTTATAATAATAATAACAATGTTAAGTAAAAAAAAATGGATTTTTATTCCAAAACTTAATTTTTTTAATAAAATAATTTTCAAAATTCAGTGAATTAGTCAAATTCATGATTGTAATACAATCAAGATTTAACGAGAAGTATATTATCTAAGAAATACTGTATTCGATTGTATTAATTTTTTTTTTAAAATTTTTGTTGTTCTTTTTTCTTTTGAATAGACATCAAAGATATTTACAAGTTTGTCGGTTTCAATGTAACGGTTTCGGTAATTCATGATACGGACGACTTCGCATTAAAAGAATCTCTTCTTGATCACTTCATAACAAAGGAATCAAAGCACGCCATTGTTCTATGCCGCCATTCCTGTATCCACAATCTTATTTCGCAAGTATAAAACTTTTTAGTTCTTGACAATTAAGAAAACTCTTATTGAAATAAGGGCAGTTTGCGTTTTGGGGCAGGGCCGGCGCCAGAATTTTGTGCCCTAAACTATTTTGTCACCTAGACGAGCCAATTTCCCACTCCCCCCCCAAAAAAAAAATGGCCGACTTCAGTTTTTAAGAAAAGATTAACAATTAACTATTTATCTTCCTTTTATTATGTTTTTCCTTAATGCTGGCCGAACACGTAGCAATATGCGGCAATATTGCTGGACAATATTGCTCATTTTTATTGCTGACAACCGTTTCCAGCAATAAAAATGAACAATATTGCCCATTTCAACAATATAATATTGGTATTGCTGGAAAAAAAGGAACAATTTTAGTTGTCGAAAAGTATTGCTGGTGCGCCAGCGAATCACATGAACGGATGAAATCACGTGACAATGGTGACGTAGAAGGAAGGCGGGACTTTGAAAATCAGAAACTAACTCACTCACTCCGACCATTTTTTTTGAGAAAGAAGGCTTAAAATCAGCAAAATGGGTCGGCCCAAAAAAGATAATTCAAACAACAACATTTTGTCAATTGATAATGAAAGAATCTTAATTGATTTCTACCGCGGTAAGGCGTTTAATACTAGATCGATTCTGTAGGTTCGTAACAAGTTTAGGCTTAACCGCAAGTACGCTTACACTGGATAGCTCCCATTTTATTCGCAAATAAATTGTATAAATAAAACCGATGTCGTACAATTGCTGGGAATATTGTCCCCAGTGCACCTATGCTCTGCTCGTGTGGTGTGTTTATAAGGCGTTCTCACTGAGTGTGTAATGACTAGGGCTCCCTAGTGAAACACGAAGCGCCGTAACCATCAATATTCAGGGCAATATTCGTTTCGGAACAACTATAGCCTGTAAATTATAGAAGACAAATGGGGACCACTACCTACAGAGCAGATTTCGGGCCCCAGCGGACACAACACACAAAAGAAGACGAAAGAAACAACCATGCCACGACCGGGATTCGAACCCAGGTACTGGCGCATTGGACGCCACGGCTGGCCGCCGCCGAGACCGCACGACCACGCCAGCACGGCCGTTTCGGAACAACTGTGTGTTCGCGCGTGATATGAACTGACAATATCAATTTCAAACAATATTGCCGCATATTGTTACGTGTTCGGCCAGCATTACGGGCATGTCCACTGTTGCACGGGCAGCAGCTGTTACAATTATTCTGAAACAGCCGCAGCTGCATCATTGTTCTGATAGAACAGCTTCACAGATAGCGCTTTTTCCTGCAACGTTGGCATTGCTCCTGAAGTGCTGGTAAGTATCTAATCTAACCCAAATAATAGGCTGGATCTGTAAAAAAAAATTAACAGCAAATTTCTAATAACATAACTACAAAATTATTTTATTAACAGAAAACAAGGATTACATGTAAAGCAGCTTTAATTCAACTAACCCTAAAACGAATCTGGCAGATTCATTTCCTATTTCAAGTTTTGTTTGTTGATCTCTTATTATTGAATTCATTCTTACTAAGTTTTTATAACACGGTAGTATTGTTCTGGGCGAACCTCACTTACATGTAACTATAATATTGTTCGTTAATCGATGGTTTGTTGCACGCTAGGCCTGGATTCTATCTCGTGCTAAGAGAAGCCCATAAAAATTTTTAGTCCTAGAAATATCGGGTTCTTTTTTTTCTCGATTTTTTCCTCATGTAGGATAATTTGTTTAAAATTTGGAAAATGGGGAAGGAAATTTCCCATGAGATGTTTTTAAAATTCATATCCGACAGTTTCTTTTTCTTAGTTTTTTTTTGTTAAAATAAGTAAGTTCAATGGTCTTAATACCACAGTTTTAATTATCCATAAACACTCGCTTTTTGGGATATTGAGGAATATCCACTCTGTCCGAAGGCATGTATCCACCATAAGTAGAAACATATGACCACCTTCTACTCCGGGAGTTTCCCATTTGCCATCGCAATTCCGATTAGCCACCATGTTCAAACGGAATGTCCGACCCTCCATGATGGATATCAGCGATATCATCGTGGATCAGCCATCTTCAAATGGGAACGTTCTAACCAGTCCTTGGGTGAGAGCAGACTCGACGTCTCAGTAGTGTTTAACATTTATTTCTGGTGTAGTGGAAGATGCTTAATAATATATAAGGAAATTTTCTAGTAGGACAGGATTTAGAATTTTGTTTTAAATTTGAATATTTTTGTGTCGATCTTAGGATCGTTCAAAAACTTTAAAATTTATTATTAATTTGTAATTAATAATTGAGTTTTAGATTTCCCCTTTATATTGGATTTAGGGACTTAGTTTTAGTGTTAAATATTTGATTTAATATTTTTTTTATTTTAAAGAGGATTGTAACTGCGTTTATAAATGAATAACCCTGCGGTTTTTTTCTCTCCCTCACCCTGTTTAATTATTTCACCCCTAGACGGCTAATAGGTTGTAGATCCAATGCTGATCTTTCATATTTG